>JBAMHX010000011.1:15692329-15705638 GCA_037177515.1 Pseudomugil tenellus
TTGTCCAGAGCTCATGTTGATGCTTTTATATTGCCTTATTTTTGGGTTTATTCTCTAGGTCATTAATATAAGTGTCTAGAAACCACCTTAAGAGTGTTTGAGCTGGCCTTGGACAATACATAGTTGCCTGAGTGTGTTTATTTTGCATAATCTTTAGAATTGATTTGGTTCGTGACTATTAAAAAGAAACACTTGCAAAACCATCATATTTTTATTCCAGACAGAATTTTCTTCTTAAGGCATCTCTATATATTGCTGTGTTTAAATCAGCACTCTTAATATTCGACTGGCTGCATATAGAAGTGATTCTGTCTCTGCCTCATGCACTTAGCTGCAAACCAAAACAATATAGACATTGCTGTCGACTCATTTTGGGATGTAGCCAAATGTCCTGTAAGCTTAAAGCACTTATCTGTCATATTTGCAACAAAACTGTTGTTGAGAAACAGTCCAAGTTTTACTAATAATAGCTTTATTGACATAAAATAATTAAGGAAGTTAATGTTTATTACTTATTTGACACTTGATAACCAACTACAATTTAATATCTGTGACAACTGTTCTTGATCTGTTCAGATCAAGAGACGCTTCTTTTTTCTGCAAGTGCTTTGAATTATGAATGATTAATCGAACATCTAATGATTAATGAACTGATGGATTAATTCATTTAATCTTTCATTCATATTTTAGAAGTGAATTTCCAAGCCTTAGAAGTAGGAGGAAAACTGCCGTATAAAGCTTAATAAAAAAGAATTATAGGCCCATAGCTGTTCTGCAAAATCTTCCTCAGTCCCCACTGAAACTTATAGCAATAAAGGAAAAAAATCATCTTACATTTGGAAGAATAAATCTTCCAATTTAGTACTAAGTTACTGACACTCCCTTTGTATCCATCACTGTTTGTATGTTTTGTATATTGTGATGTGTCTCATGCATTTGAAGTACAAGCATACGCTAAAGGGAGATGCATGCATATGTGTTACATGTTATGTTTTGTGAGCTAATGTTCTCGGAAGAAGATACAACATGTAATAGTTCTGTCATAGCTCAATGCAATTCAGCTGTACCCCAAACTTTACTCTCTACAGGAACTAAGGAGTGAATCATACCTATAAAAACTTGTCAGTGAAGAGGATACATGTATGCTACTACAATCTTTAGGGTACCAACTAATTAGTTATTGTGTGAAATGTTTAGCTAATCGGCAGGTTATGCTGTCAGAAACAAACTGGCCACACCATTCTGGTCTGAAGCATTTGTAAGGATAGAAATTATGTGTGTTTAGTTTTCAGTAACTTGAGCTCTACTTAACATACTTAAACCTGTTTTTTGCTTGTTTTTGTGCTATTTTCATAGCCTTGTGCTCTGTGATCAGCTTCAGTTCACACCCTCACTGCTCAGTAGGATGTCCCACAGCCCTGAAATGAAGGACGACCCCATGGAATGCCCTCTGTGCATGGAACCACTAGAGATTGATGACGTCAATTTCTTCCCTTGCACCTGCGGCTACCAGATCTGCCGCTTCTGTTGGCACCGCATCCGCACAGATGAGAATGGCCTCTGCCCCGCCTGCAGAAAGGTGGGGAAATGACGCAGTGGATGCGAAGGATTTTGTGTTCAGACAGAAAGGAATCCATCGTTTGTTCCCCCTTTTTAAGTAGCCATTTTGACAAAATGTTTATAGCTTAAGTTGGTTGTGTTTGATAGTTTAGTCCTAGTCGTTTCCACAGTGTTTTAGTGTTTGCAAATAAACTATGTGCTTTTCTTTTTAATGTAGCCATACCCAGAGGACCCTGCGGTGTACAAGCCTCTGTCACAGGAAGAGATCCAAAGGATAAAGAACGAAAAGAAGCAGAAACAGAATGAGAAAAAGCAGAAGGTGACAGAAAACCGCAAGCATCTGGCCAGTGTGAGAGTGGTCCAGAGGAACCTGGTGTTTGTGGTGGGGCTCTCGCAGCGACTTGCTGACCCGGAGGTGATTACAGAATCACAACTTATAATCTCAGTGAAGTTTGCTACATGTGATACATTTGTGATGTATTAGCAATGTACAAAAAATAACATAATAACTTTATAATCTAATAACCCAGATTTGGGTTGACGTATGCCGATAAGGTCTAGGTAGATTAATTTTTTTTTTTTTCCACAGGTCCTAAAACGACCAGAGTATTTTGGAAGGTTTGGGAAAATCCATAAAGTGGTCATCAATAATAGCACATCTTATGCAGGTTCACAGGTAAATACGTTGGGTAGCTTGAGAATGTTTTTATATATGAATGAAAGTTAAGACATGTTTAATTATGAGATCAGCTGATTGTGAAAAGCAGTTTTTGCTGCAGCAGTAAAAAGCATTCGTCCACAAAGAGCCACATATGCTGTTTGACTTGTGTGTTTACTTTAATGTTCTGTTTACCACTCAGGGGCCCAGTGCCAGCGCTTATGTCACTTACATCCGTTCTGAAGATGCTCTAAGAGCAATACAGTGTGTGAACAATGTGGTGGTTGATGGCAGAACACTCAAGGTACGAAGTTTATGGTTGCCTGCAGGTAACCTTTTAAGTTTAAACCCAAGACCGGAAGTCCCCCCCTACATACTTAATTATGTAAAACTTTTTAAGTGAATTTGAACTTGCTGCTGTAGGATCACTTGTGACTTTTTCCGTCTTGCCTTTGCAGGCATCTTTAGGCACAACAAAGTATTGCAGTTACTTCCTCAAAAGTATGCAATGTCCCAAACCTGATTGTATGTATCTACATGAGTTGGGGGATGAAGCTGCTAGCTTTACTAAAGAGGAGATGCAGGTGAAACGCATCGTCTTGTTTTTTGGCAACAGTTTTCTGGCTTTTCTTTTTTTTCTTCTTTAATTAAGTTGTTTTGCTTTTTTTAGGCGGGGAAACATCAAGAATATGAGCAGAAACTCCTCCAAGACCTCTATAAAATTAACCCTGGCTTTCTACAACCTCCATCTTGTGGAACAGAGAAGTCTAAGAGTAAACCCAACGCCACACAGAGGTTAGTTTTTCGTTTGTTTGTATTTTTCTTTGTTGTTTCATCACGTCATCTTTTTTTTTTTTAAAAAGAAGATATTCCTGCTTTGTAACAGAACCAACAGCAGTAATGGTAAAGATGGGTGGCCGACATTGTCAGGGCACAACAAACTGCCCAACGGGCTTTCAGAAGACCGGAAGTCCCCCCCGCTGCTAGACTATCTAGACCAAGAAGCTATTAATTCAGATGGGTTAGAATCGGAGCTGGGTCCTGGCCAGCGTACTGCCTTGTCTCCCTTCTCCTCCAACTGTGACAGTAACAGGTAATATTGATCACTACTTGGAATATAAAATAAAAAACTTTTTTGCCAGAAATTCTGTATAAATGTTTTCTATCTGCAGTCCCAGTGACAAACCTCCAGAGTCGATCGGTATGGTAAACGGAGAGACTTTACAACAGGTAAAATGACTAGATGGTTTTTTGTGGTGAGACATGAATAAGTGATTCTGTGGATGGTCTCAAATGATTTTTTTTCTCTTGCATTTTAGATGCCCACCAGTGACTCCCCATCCCCTCCCCCGGGTCTAACCAAGCCCATCCTGGTGGTTCCTATTAGCATGTCAGACCTTTCAGCCCGTTCGCCCTTCGAGGGAGCAGCAGCTGAGTCTCAGTCCCTCTTTTCAGACAACAGCAACTTCAGACATCCTAATCCTCTCCCTGCTGGCCTTCCCCCCTTCCCCAGCTCTCCTCGTGCCAGTTCTGACTGGCCCATGACTCCTGAACCACAGAGCCTCTTCACATCAGGTATCTGTTCAACTGTTTTTCATGATGTAGATTTAACCTACTGACTAGTTTACGTAAGTATAGGCGTCATAATCAGAATAAAAGTTTCTAATTTTAACGTGAAAATTTTGGTTTACTTTTTGTACAGATCATAGTGATGTGAAAACAGGTCATGAGACCACATTAAGTTGTCCTTTTTTTCTCTCCTTTACAGACACAATACCAGTGTCCTCCTCCACAGACTGGCAGGCAGCCTTTGGCTTTGGATCATCCAGCAAACAGCAAGACGATGATTTGGGCTTCGATCCTTTTGACGTCACCCGGAAAGCTTTGGCCGACCTGATAGAAAAGGAGTTGTCTGTGCAGGATCAGAGCCCGTCGTCCCCCGGGCCCCTTACCCAGGGAAGCAACCATGGTCCCGGCCTGCCACTTTCCAATCCCAGCACCTCTCACCACTTCCCCAGTGGCCTGCCTCGTCACCCCCAGCTTCACCACAGAGCCATCTACAGCTCTTTCAGTTTCCCCGGCAGTCACAACAGCCATGCCAGTCAGCAGCAACAGCAGCCTCCATCTGCCAGACACCCCTGGATGGGCGTCCCCACACGAAATAACCTCCCGCACTTGAACCACTCAGCCAGTGCTGCCTCACACAGTAACTTCCTAGACCTGAATTTGCCTCCTCAGCACAACACAGGACTGGGAGGGATCCCCATCTCAGGTACCAGACACCTAGATCACCTTGCCCCCTTTTTGTGTCCCATAGAAGCACCGCATGTTAAAACAGATGTGCTGCATAATGAAGTTATTTAATTTCACACTACGTAAACACTACCATACAGCATTAGTGAATGTGTTTTGATTAGCTTGTATTGATTTTTATCAACAGAGAGGAAACTAAAGCGCTGAAATGAATTTGTGATCTAAACACATGATGAACCGACACGTTTTCATCTTCTCTCCCTGCAGAAAACAGCAGCTCTATAGACGGCTTAAATGTGAAAGAATGGCAGGATGGCTTGAGAGCTCTCTTGCCCAACATCAATATCAACTTTGGTGGCCTCCCAAATTCCTCCTCCTCTTCATCCTCCTCATCCTCCAACAGTGTTAACCACATTGGTGGCCCAGCAGGCATCTCACACAGCTTGAGCTGGGATGGAACAGCCAGTTGGATGGATCCAGCTATTATAACGGGTAGAGATGTCTGCTCCTCTCTCCTCCTTTTGTTAAATTAGTTTTGCACGTAACCTAACAAATAGCTTATTTTCTGAACTAGGATGGAAACATTAAATCAGTTCATTTTTAAACTTTTATTATAATTTATGATACAGTAAGTTGTCAGACAGATCATTTTTAAATTAAGCAAAGTGACAACAGATGAGTTGTAGACACAGATCACTTAGAGGCAGGCACATCTGTTTGTAAAACTTTAGCGAGATGTTAAGAAGCATATGTTGTCATGTTTGTACAGCAGTGCTGACACAGAACAGGCAAAAAACAACATTGTAATATATGAAAGTCTTACTGTTGCATTATTAGCTTGTTTTGCTGCTTCTGCCACTAATTTACTTATAATTAGTGCTCAGAACTCCAAAACCAACTCTTGTTCTCATCTCATCAGCTCTACAAAATAAACATTTTATTCCGTTTACCTGAAACGGAAAACACTTTGAGAAGTGCCACAAATTAAAAAAAAAAAAAAAAAGTTGTCTCTGAAAAGCATCTGCTTTAAGTCTCTGAAAGATTTATTTCATGCTTCCCTACAGTTACGTTCTGTTACAGTTGTGCTGTGATATCTCCATCATCGCTTATCTCTCATGATCCCTCTCTGTTGGCATCGTCCCTGTAGGCATCCCAGCATCAGCAGGCAACAGTTTAGACTGTCTCCAAGACGACAACCCTCCACACTGGCTAAAGTCTCTGCAAGCTCTCACAGAGATGGATGGTCCTGCCAGCTCAGCAGTGCCCACTCCCCAGCCCCTCCACAGCGGCCTCCTCGATGGCCATCTCCCCCTCCACCACAGAGCTGCCAGCGGCTGGGCACCCTACATGCCTCCTCCCACAGCCAACCCTGCCAGCCAGTTTCACTCCCCCCCCCCAGGCTTCCAGACCGCCTTCAGACCCCCAGGACAGGCCGCCACAGAGCTACTACAGAGTGCTGCTGTGGATCGCCACTGAACACAGACTGCAGCAGACACCCATCCATTCCCCCACTACCTTTATACCCACTGATCCTGTACCCGGCCCCCCCTCCTCCTCCCCCAACGCAGTACACACCAATCTGCAGAGTATGAAAAATTAACAAAGTAACAAACTTGCTTTCTTCTTTTTCTGTTCCTCCTTCCTTTGTGTCTACTCTAAAGGCCTGTTTTTGTTTGTGACACACGTTATCAGCACCCTTTGTCTGCTGCCATCACCACTCTGTAGACCTAGTTCTGGGCGTAACATGGGATTCATTGTGTAGCTTATTGTCAGTGGAGAGCACAAGAATCAGATTAGCATCAGGCGTCCAGTGGTGACACGAGTTAACTCCACAAACTGGCAGAGAAACAAATTAGCCGAAGAGAGGTCTTTTTAAAAAAAAATATTAATGATTAAGCATGAAAACATTTGTGTTTTGGAAAGTTGACGTCATGATTAGTTTTTGAGGAATGAAGCAAGCTGTGAATCTGCTCTTTGAAGCTTTGCCCCAAAGACCCTCATCTTGCCCACTCTTAACAGGGGACTGTGAAACGGTTAAACCTTACAGCCATGTTGTGAATCAGGTGAGGTAATAAAGAGATAAGCAGGGTTGGAACTTAGCTTTTCTGAGAGTGGCTTTTAAAATAATATCTAAAATTCGAAGACGGAAGAAAAAAGCTGAGATGCGAGAGTGTGGATGCAGACAGCAGACACAGGCTATGCATGGGCTCCCTGTTAGGTAGGGACACAAATGGCCTGCCTGAGAGGCCACTTGGCTCACATTCTCTTTAGTGGGGGGCTCCCACTGGCCCCATCTTGCTGGAGGGAGAATTTTGCTGAACCTCTGTATCAGAGGATAGAGCACCCTCACCACGGGGAGCCAGGGCTGTGGGAGATGACGGCACACATCCTGAGCACTAGGGTTAGACTCACAGTGCCACTGTGTGGTACCTACATTAGCTAGCCCTAACATGGAAAGCCACCACATGTAGGAGACAATTACAAGATGGAAGGTCAGAAATACTAATGAGGGTAATAAAAGGGTTAACAGGTCCTATTGTTCAACCCATGAGGGCTTAAACGAGGCCTTAAAATAGACAGTTGAGAGAAAGGAGCTCGAGTGTTCGAAGGGGTGACTGACTGCTGAAAAATATGCAATATTGTATGTGACTTCAGCAGCTGTATGCAAGTGTGCATCACAAAGGGAGTTGCTGCAAGACAATACCAAGTACCTAAATAATAATCAAAGCTTTTAGGATGTGAGATTGGCCTCTCTGACCACCGCCTTGTTTCTTTTTGAAGTCTTAATTCTCATCCGTATTCGCTCAGTCTTTTCTCTCTCTGACCCCTCCCTTCCCTCCCCCGCAGTTGTTCCCTATTTAACAGTATTCACAAAAATGAACAAAGTCGTCCAGGAGAAATCAAGAGTCAATGGGTTTTAACATGATGCGAGGAGAAAAAATACAACTTTGAGGCACTTAAAGGAAGTGAACTGTCCTCTGCAGGTCTGGAAAAATGAACCTTAAATAAAACTGAAAACTCAGAGCTGGTGTTTGTCTGCTGTTCTGTTCTCCCAACACTGATCAAACACTTATTGATGACTATTGAAAGTAAAGAATTCACCATCGTGCTGTGTTTCAGAGTACTGTCAGTAAGCTCACACAGTTGGTGATCTGCTTAGAGTGCTTTTATAATGTTCTCCACTAGGAGGCAGATTACTTTCTGTCAAAGACAAAGCTCTGCAGTCAAATATCAGTCATGCACACAAGGTGACACTGACTGCTACAAACGCTACTGTTAATCAAACATACCATCTTCCTTCTGAAAGCTGTTTAAATAACCAGAATAAGGTCCTCAAACACTTTGTCAGAGCCAGGTGTTTTTTTTTCCATATGTTTGCACTGGAGGGAGTTGAGCATATGTGCTGTCCTTCAGTTTTGCAGCTCTGCATTCTCCTCAGCCAATGCAGCAGATACCTGCAGTAGAGATTTTCCTTCTTTTTGTCCTCTGAAGTTTCTATTAAATATGGGGAACAGATACTACATACTGTGAATGGGGGGGGAGCACTTCCAAAAAAATTTTTCTAAAGAAACATTTTCATACAATTTTTAAACTGTAAATTTAACATGTTTTTCTTTCTGACAAAATGAATCAGATGGACTTTCTTAAAGAATGAGCGGCATTTTAAGGCCAGTCCACTGCATCAATCACTTGGCATGGCTGTTGATTTAAGTTAATCATCAAGGATAATTGATTAAAAAAGCCTTTTTGCAGCTGAAACTGTAACAGCATGCTTTCGATTAGTTTATTACCTGAAGCATAAGTAGTTGTTTCTTCATTTACAGACTTAGCCCCAAAGAAAGGACTTAAAACAGTTATTCAAATGCGAGAAAGTGCAATTAAACTTACAATTTCTCATCATTAACGATTCCCTTCATAGAGCAGCACAAACTGGCTTTAACAAGGTCTGAAAAAGTGGAAAGCCAAGATGCACAATTGCAAGAAGACAAATGCATAAAGATGTTTCACATGTCCTCAAGTGGCAGCTTCACCAACAGTAGCTGGCAAATACCAGTGTCTGGATCAGTTGTTGGTGATGTCCGGATGCTGGAATTAATGGCAAAATTGCAATAAAAAGAATATCTTAGACTGGTGAGTGAGTGAGATGGGCAAAAGCACAGACATTTCTAAAGGGAAGAAGGTTTTGTGGACAGATGAGCACAACTTTCAGGTGTTGGGATATGCAAAGCAAATGAAAAGATGCAAGAACAGTGCTTAATACCTGGGAGATTATAGAAATAATCAGCACTGGTGTGGATGTGGGGTTGTGTTGCAGGAGTTTCAGGAAACATCTTTAAACCTGAAGGAAAATGTCACTGCTGCTGTTCACTAGGCAGTAAATAGACTCATTATGGCTATTTTTCATTTTAAAAAAAGCTAAATAACACTTTCAGTTAACCCACACTGAATATAAATTAACTTAAGACACGCCATCTGCTAACAAAGTGTTGACATTGTATTGTTGTAACTCCTACATTACAACATGAGGATCAGCTTCCATTATGAAGAGATTTCAACAAACTATTGCAAAATCTGAATACCAGGAACTTCAGTAAAAGTGTATTTAAATATATTCAGGCTGTTGTGCACTCAATGGCCACTTTGTTAGGGACACTTGTGCAGATGTTTGTTATCTCATCGGCCAATCACATGGCAGCAGCTAATTGCATTTACTCATGTAGGGTCGAGCGACTTGCTGAATTTTAAAATGAGCATCAAAACCGAGGAAGAAAGAAAATGTAACTTATTCTTAACTTGGCATAGTTTTAGTTTTTTTGTGCTTGTCTGGCTCATCTGAATATTACAGAAACAGCTGAAATTTCAAACAAAATGGTCTGTAAGGTTTAGAGAGACAGGTCTAATGATGAAACATGTTGTGAGCAGCAGCTGTCTGGACCTAAATACAGTGAGGTTACATGTCTGAGGACAATAGGCAGACTTGTTGGAGATGATAAAAAACACAACTGTAACTCAAATAACCGCTGGTGACACATAGGTATGCAGAACAACACTCCTGAGTGTAACCTTGAGGCACATGGGTACCTACAGAGGATCACATCAGATGCCGTTCTTGTACGTGATTGGAAAGAAAAAGATTAGAAAGTGTTACAGTGAGTGATAAGTCTCAATATCGTCTCTGTTTTCAACTACATAAAAATGTGGATTCATCCCGAGTCCCTATAAGTACCAACCATCTTTTAAACTCTACAGCATACCTGAGAATTGTTCCACATTATAACACTTTCCTGTTAAACACCGGGTGTCGCCATGACACCTGATCCCCCAGGAAGTTTGGTTGTTCACTTCCGGTCTTTGCTAACTAGCAAGCATAACGGTCTGTTTTAGAAGAGCGATTTGATTTGACTATTGACCTACTGACCAGTGTAAAATCTTCAAGACCACTCAGTATTATCAGTATTATTGACTTTGTTTTTAGACTTTTGAATGTCTTCTTGAATAAGCTCAAAAGGCCAAGATTGTTATGATACAAAGCATTTTAATAAACACCCATAGTTTTAAAGCAACAACAAATAAAACTGTGTGGTAAAATTTAACATGCAAACACAAAATACATTCACAAGATTATTCTGTTTATAATTTTCAGTACCTGAATCAACCAATAACATGACATCATGACAAGGAGGCCGTTAAAAGAGCTAACAGGCAACGCTTTTACATTATAAAACCTAAAGTACATATTTCAGATTTTGCTCCAGGAAGCAACTTAATAAGAGGATCTGTGAAGGACAGTGAGTGGTGAAAATATCACAAGTTACAATTTAAGACGGGGATGTACAATGCTGGTCCTGGAAAACTGCGGTCCTGCAAGTGTTGGGAGTTTCTCTGCTGCAAGACACTTGACTCAGATCAGAAGATTTGTAAAAAGTTTAATGTCCAGCTCTGCACAAGTCTGCTAATTAAGTCTGATGTATGTCAGGTGTGTTGCAGCAGGGAGACTCCTAACACTAACCTTGTTGCAGCACTTGTGGACCACAGTTGACCCCTCCTGATTTCAAGGTTTTCATGCTGGTCTGGAGCCACAGAGATTTGTTTCTTAGCGTTGAAAAAGGAAACAAAACTCCAGACGGTTCCACGTGTTTTAACTTGAGACAAAGTTAGAGGACAATGCTGTTTTGTTTTTCCAACACAATCAAAGAAAAGCACATCCAAGCCATGGTGGATCATCCTGTTGAGGTGTGTTCACAACTCAACCCATTCTCATGGAGGCACTGAATATATACCAGTGATTGTTGGGGGGGGGCAAATACGTTTCTAACAAAACTGATCAAAGTTATAAGTAAATGCTGATTCCTTTTGTGTTTTCCCCCTTTTTTTGGTTTCAAAGTCACTGGTCTTGTCAGCAGCTGTCCTGGTATAATGGGACATCCAGCTGAAAGAGACACCCCCAGGTTATTGGAGCTGGCCCCCTCTGGTTTCTGCCTGTGGGTGCTGAGAAGGCAGCAGCAGTGGAAGGTAAGTGTGTAAATAATGCAGGCAGGCAGCAGATTCAGGAGTTGTGACAGTGAGTCAGCAACAACTCTGGGGGGGGGGATTGCTGAGTGTTCCCGCAACATCAAACACTCATGGAGGCCTCACTGCACTGTAACATAATGGAGAGATCTGGGTGATGATGCATGCTTGATACATACCAGAATAGAATATGTTTCTGCAGCCAGAAAGACGAGCAGTGTTTTGGCTCCTGATGGGACAAGATTGGCACTGAAACTGCCTTAAAAGCTTGCCAGACTTAATGATTCTTAGTTTATTGATTTCCTTGTTTAGCTGAACGTGCATATTCATGCTCAATGTAATAAGGGGGTGGAGGAGGATGAATGATGAAGTGCCAGATATTGAAAGTGGTTCAGGATATTGCAAACAGATGGGTCAAAAGGTAGCATTATATTATGTCTGAGTATTTAAAGTGTTGATACTGGAATATTTACATCCATAGAAAATGTGACTGTAAATGTTTCTCTCCTTTTTGTCTGAAGTTGACTCATTCTGCATCGAGAGAGCTGAGTCGACGCTGGCCGACAAACAGCCTTTAACCACTATCAGGTGTTATATCAGGATTTTCCACTCTTCTACAGAGATGTCCTCTGCAGGGGTTCAGTCTGTTAAACTGCTGAAGTCTTGCTTTCCTCAAGGACTGCAGCTACCAGAGGAGGGCATATGCAGAGGGCACAGGAGCTGCAGTGGCTGGCATTAAGAGTGCATTTGTACACTGAAAAACATGCAAGATCATGACAACGCCCAAATGCTACCAGAGACAAATCCCAAGAATGAAAGTTATACAACATGCTAAGATCATTTTAAAATAAGAAAAATGTCTGAAAACTTTGAGGTACAAAACATTGAAGCTTTGAGATCTAAAACAACTCCTTAAGAGGGGGTGTACAAAACTTAAAATGGTGCAGAAAGAAGTAAAAGATGACAATACAGCTGCAAGCATTCTCATGCGTGATGTCAGCCATGTTTTGCAACCCATTTGAGCCTGCTTTGTCTCACCTATTTTGAACGTTGTGTACTTACAGTCATGTCATGCAAAGAGAAACATGCAAAAACATAATGTGTGTGTTTTTTATGTGACAGCATAATGATGCTTGATGATACATATCCATAATTTCCTGAGCCTGGGTTGGCTGCCTGCTTGGAAAACCTGCAGGGACTGCTCTCAGCAGAAAGCACTCTCTCCATTTGTCAGCTCTTTGGACAGAGCTGTCTGCACTGCAAGAAGCGACCATTCAGTCTCAGAGTAGGCTGTTTAATCTAGAGAGCAGATATTTAAAAAGCTACTCAGTTATCTGGAATAGTGCATTTAATTGAATTTATTATTGGAAATGCTTTGAAGAGAAAAAAAAACGGAGACCCTCTAGTTTCAGCACGTCATTTGAGACTGAGCAAATTTTCTATGTTGTACATTAAACTTTAGCATTTTGGACCAAATCGAACTGCTAAATATGTAATGATCAGCTTCGGAAAATCATGATGGACTCCTTTTAAGCAGAATAATGATGGTAATAAATTGTGGATTGAATTTATGAACAGAAGTGGAACCATTTTAAATTGCTAATAGCTACAACAAAAACACATCCATAGAGATTTATAACTTTGTATCTCACATTGTGTGATGATTATTCATTTGATATGATAGTTTAATGACTAATATTCATTTAGATATTTGTTAGCCAATTTAGAAGACAGAATGCTTATGTGAACAATTCAGAAGTGTATTTTTTGTAGTGTGTACATCTCTAAACTGACTGACACAAGCCCTTACTGTAAATTCCACCAGCAGTCCAGTTAATGTGTCCTGGCCAGGAAAACTGGCATCCTCCTCCATCATTCTGCAGTGCATAATGGCTCTGCTGTGTGTGGTCTGCATGTAATGCTACATGGGCTGTAGTTCATGTGCAAAAACGGCTGGTGTTTGTCTTCTGCGTCTTCCAGAACTACACAGCTCATTTAACACTTCTCATTATTGGCTTTTCATAGGTAGCATGCAAATGTTTGAGCAGCTCTGGTAAAATGTTTTCATAATGTGAATAATGAAGCAAGTAAATGACAACCAGATCTTCAGAAAATAAGCTAGAAAGTTACACATTTCTTTGA
The DNA here is from genome assembly GCA_037177515.1 of Pseudomugil tenellus. Classification (NCBI taxonomy): domain Eukaryota; kingdom Metazoa; phylum Chordata; class Actinopteri; order Atheriniformes; family Pseudomugilidae; genus Pseudomugil; species Pseudomugil tenellus. The sequence goes on from JBAMHX010000011.1 coordinate 15,705,453, forward strand.
TATTCTTGGAAAAATGTCCTTTTTATTTCCAGTTTTAAAATAATCATGCAAAGGAAAAGATCAAATGACTTGAAGGGTATTCACTTTCTCTTCATGTCTAATTTGCTTGCTATCTATCTATCTATCTATCTATCTATCTATCTATCTATCTATCTATCTATCTATCTATCTATCTATCTCTCTATC
>JBAMHX010000011.1:15705738-15719426 GCA_037177515.1 Pseudomugil tenellus
TATCTATCTATCTATCTATCTATCTATCTATCTATCTATCTATCTATCTATCTATCTATATATATATATATATATACTGATTTGTGGATGAATTGTGCAGATTACCAGAGGAGTTGTGAGGGGAAATTAAAAAGCCTCATTTCTTATTCAGGGGCCTGTACATTGGTGTTCTCCCAAACAGACAAAGTAATCTCCCTCCAGCTCTAGGTATATTTCTGTCTATGTGGTGATGCAACTGACAGCAGTTCAGAGTACCCAACTTTTTCAGCATCTCTGGTCGGTGTGCTGTAGGGTGCTTCTTCCAGGAAGTCCATCATTCAGTGGGGAAACTTCAATGCACACATGAGAATGAGACGTGAATGTGTGATCATGGTTTTGTTGGTTTGGTTTCCTGTTTTATTTAGTAGTCTTCCTGTTTTGTCCTATGTTTCTGCTTTTTTGCTTCGTGTCTTGTTCATTAGTTTCACCTGTCTTAATTATGTTCACCTGTCCCTCGTTGGTTCCCATTTATTTAAGTCACTTGGTTTGTCTGTTTAGTTGCTGGTTCATTATATCCCTTTGTAAGTTCATGTCTAGTTCTTTGGATTTCCTTAATAAATCCTGTTACTTTGCATCCAGCTGCCTTCATCCTTTTCTGCATTTGGGTCCACCACCTTCCCCGCATCCTAACAGTATGTTGGATACATAATGAATAGCATATGAAATGACCGTGTTTCCTGTCAAGGATGAGAAGACTGGTTTCTTAGATTGAGAAGAATATAAATTTAATAATGAAGGATAAAAGAAGTGTAACATACATTGAGTGAGACAACAATTGAAAAAGACAGACAGACAAGGTACAAGGTTATAACCAGGGAGAATCATTCCAGAGATCTGTTGTCACACAGAAGTCCGAAAGTAATTCTGCCCAGTCACTTGGAGACACCTTCGTTTAAAGACTTCATGTGCGTCATACTCTGGAGTCTCAGTTCTGTTGTAAACAAGATAAAAGACTCGTGTCCCATCTAAACATTTTCCTGATGGAAGGACACTACTTAGGCAGATGGTTTACTAAGGTCAGATATTAATTAAGAGTAATGTATTTAAGATAATATATGAAATGGTCACAACAACATGTTCAAGCATAAAAGTGTTAAGGGTGAGAGACAAACACTTTTAGATGCATTTTGATGCAGACATGGATTATTCAGAGTATGTTAAACAGTTTAAAAAACAATGAACTCTAATAACATAATACTTAAAAAGATGGAACTTAAATCAAAGAAATGAATCGCATTGACAGCGTGTGGCATGCACAAAACAGACATGATGGCTAAGCAAGATAAACAAATGGTATCTGCTGCATTAAAAAACTATTGAGTGGAAGTACTTTGGCTTTTAATGCATGCCTTCATCTAGTTTGTTTAGTGATATTAAAATGTAAAACGTACCTTGATGCACAGCAAAAAGTAAATTCTGGTCGGTCTAGCAAAGCAGGTCTTTGATCAGGGGTGGGGATCCTTGGCAGCTGTCCTGAAAGTTTTCCAAGTCTCCCTGTTTAACACTTCAGATTTAAATCTGGATGAGTTGTTGGATCTATTTGAGTTGAATTGGGTGTGCTAGACCAGGGATACATGGAAAAGCTGCAGGATTCCAATCCAGGAGGACCATGGTTCCCCACCTCTCTTGGAGCTGCATGTTTTGCTCTTATGTGACGGAAATCGAAGTTTTCCTGCATTTACCAAAAATATATCAAGTTTTGTTTTTGACAATGTGTTCATGCGGAATATTTTCACAGAGGAAAGAAGATGCATTGGTCATCGCTTGATACACAGCGTGGCCATCTGAATTGCAATCACAATAGTAATTGAATTGAATTGTGAGATGCTTAAAATTTCCACACGTTAAGCGTCCTGACGTGCACCAGGACACCCTAGACTTTCACTCAATGATGTAAGTCTAGACTTTGTATTTGTATCATCAGACTTGCAACCACATGTTTTAGAAAATTCAGATAAAGGGGGAGGTTGAGCTGTCACTTCATCATCACCTGGTTGTGTTCTGGGTGTTCAATGATAGTCAAGCTTAGCAGGTCCTGACATATTAATTGGATTTGTTGGGAACATCTGACAGAGTTCACTGTCTGAAGGAGCTACACCATTCTTGAAGGACTCTACCAACCTGAATAAGGAGTCTTATCTCCCGTACTTTAAAACCTGGTTGACTCTAGAAGAAGCTGAAATATAAAAAGAGTGCAAATGTAATGTGTGGCATTTGTGCTAAAACTCAGCTGTGGGAGAGGCTTTTTTAAAAAAAAACAAAACTTTGAAATGTTTTTGGGAGTTTCTGGAACAAGATCCATCAGGAAGGGGAAGCAGTGCACCTTTATTATGAACAGTCAGATGGGGTTCTACTTACCTTGAGTCAGAACATTGTGGATCAGAGGTGGGAGGTTATTTGAAAACCTCAATTCCATGAGGCTGCAGAGTCTGGGAATTCAACGGTGGGCTCTCCTATTACAGTATAAGGCAGTGCTTCTCAATTCCAGTCTTCGGGCCCTCCTGCTCTGCATGTTTTAGAGGCAACTCTTCTTTAACACACCTGAATTAAATGACTGGCTCGTTGACAAGCTACAAAGAAAGTGATGGGCAGGTTCATGAATTTGACCCAGCCTCGTTGGAGTAGTAACATGCAGGGCTGGGGGGGCTGGGGGGGCTGAGGACCGGAATTAAGACCTGAGGTCACCAAGGTGATTTAAAAAGCTACTTGACAGAGGTGGATGAGGTCTGCATTGGAATTCCTCAAAACAATGTTGTGGGACTCTATTGATTGGCAAACCTTTGCAACTTCATATAGATGTCAGAGACAATGAGGTGGTGATTCCCTTCATCGAGACGGAGAACTGAGAGGTGTGCTCCAACTACAGTGGGAATCACACTTCTCCGCCTCCTTGGTGAAGGCTATTCAAGGGTTCTAGAGAGGAAGGTCCGATGAATAGTTGAGCCTCAGATTCAGGAGCTGGTCCGTTGTCATGTCAGCTCCACATTTTCATCAGGGTCTTAAAGAGTGCTTGGGATTTCACCTAATCAGTCTACGTGTGCTTTGGGAAAAAGCTATTGACATTTTTTTGACATTTTTTTTAAGTATATGTGTGGAATCAGGGTTGTTCAATGCTTGTGTGAACAATAGTAGAACTTGGTTTGTGTTGGCAGTATTAAGTCAGATCTGTTCCCAGTAAGGATTGGATTGACTAGGTTTCCCTTTTGTCAATGATTATGTTAACTTTTATGGAAATAATTTTTAGGTACAGCTGGGGCCCTGAGGGGGTCTGGTTTGGTGGACTCATTGTTAGGTGTTTACTTTTTTGCAGATGATATACTTTAGTTTGCTTCACCACGGCCATTATCTTCAACTCACTGGAGTGGTATGCAGCTGACTGTGAAGTGACTGGGATGATCATTAGCATTTCTAAATCTGAGATCAGGAAGGCCGGAGAGGGTAGAGTAACTTTCACAGTTGGTTGGTTAACTGGTCAACTGGTTGGTTAGTCCATAGTAAACAGGCTCTGCATTGGGCTGTCATTGGTAAAAAGAAAAAATCTAAAGCATCTGAATCAAAAGGTGCCTAGGTGAATAGAGTTGCCTGGGTTTTCTGCTTAATCGGCTTAACTAGAAACCCACCGCAGATAAGTAGCAGTGATTGGATGGATGGTTGGATGGTTGACCAAATGATTGGATGGAAAGTAGCCTATTGAATGCTTTCAGGTTATTTTGGATCATTATGCTGATGTGAGGGTCATTTTCATTTTTTGAAGGCTTACTGCCTTTATAATATATATCATTTTCTAAACTGGCAGGTATTTGATGTAATCTGTTTTTACCTTTCGCTAAGAGACCAATCTGCCCCATACTTGGAGAGGTGTTTGTCATGAATCCATCCTTTTTCCATTAAATTTGCTTCTGTTAAGGGAATCTAAAAAGTTCTCATTACTTTAACTTGTTTTTACAAGATTTGGTTAGACAATTGCTTACAAACTTGTTGTCCTTTTACTTCAGATGATCAGATTTTTGTGTGTTTAAAGTGCTGCGACACTTTTGTTTCTGCAAAATCTCAACATACTAGTCCAAACGGAGGTGTTGAGTGAATAATTTTTTTCAATAAAAGGATTTTGACCAACATCCCCTAAAATGTGCCTATGTTGTGTATATGCAGACTGGATAATAACAAACAACAATTAAGAAAATAGAAAAACATCTCTTGTGGTTGTGGGGGCTACTGTATGTGAAGGGTACAAACGCTCATAACTACAGCACTGGGATTTTTTTTCTGTAACAATTATCCTTCTCTAGCCCTAACAAAGACTTTTTGATTTCTAACTCTTGATAACTGTAACCACATAATCTTACCGTCTACATCCAACCATAAAATTATTAAGTTAACATGATAGCTTGTTGAATGCTAACCCTAACGTTCATGAATGCATTGTAAAAAGAATGTGTTTTAACTCAAAAGCAAATTGTTTTCAAATACTAATGGAGTTATTTTGTTTGAGGAAGTGAGAAAAGGACTTTTGAATATATTATTAGTCTCACTCTCATGTCTCAGAAAGGTCCTGGGTTGGAAGTACAGTGTTTAGTTAATCCACCTCTTATTCTTCTTTGAATGACCTTTGTGGCTTTGTATATGATAGAAAAGGATGTTTGGTCCATTAATAGAAACTATTGAATAAAGTGTTTCCTCAGCATAATCCTCATGCTGCTTGTAGGGCCAAACTTTACAAAATTATTGGTTATATGTAAAATGTTTACACTGATTATCATATTTTGTAAAAGCGCTGTTAGCTTCTTTCACCCTGAAGATAACATCTATTAAATACTTCTCCCGCATTATGGTGAACTTTTCCACTAACTCGCTCCGTATGCTCGAAAAATCCTCCACTTGTATGTATCAGGAGTACTTGGATGCTTTGTGCTGATACCAGTTTGTGGTTTTGTATTTTCCAGGCTCTGAGCTGTGTGTGTGGTGATTTAACTGAATCAGGAAGGTCACAGTCCTGGTTAAGTTTTGAAATTTCTCCCCCAGACAAGCATGCTGACACTGCACACTGGGCAGGAGAAGCATGTAAGCTGAGATCCACAACACCTTATACTGCAAGGACATACCCAGACTGGGAGATTCAGTGACAAATTGAGGCTGCAAAGATAGAAAAAAATGTCCATAGTGACATTTTTTACAATTTCAACAATACAGAAACAGGCAAAATAGTTTTTATTAGGTGACTTGTCAGGTATCTATTTCGCTAAAATTACTTACTGTTGGACAGATTGCTGTGATTAAGGTAATTCGGTGATTCCATTGCTTTTCATTTATACCATAAGGTTGTGTTTTTAGTGTTTTAAATGTTATATATTCAACTTTTATTACCTGTAAAGTTAATGTAATTGTCAGTTGCAGAGGTTCTTTCAGTGTGGTGCCACTGGAGCCCACATTACTTTATGTTTAATTGTGTTTATATCACTGGAAGCTGCATGATTGGTGGGTAATTTATGGGAAACTTTCTTGAATAGTTCCCACCAGTGTAAATGGATTTCATAACATCTTTTCTGCTACTAAATGGTGAAGGCCTGACAGAGACCCAAAGTAAAGAGGTGCATTTAACTGTTCTGAGTTTCACAGAGACCATTTATGGACCTCCACATGGATGGGGATGTTATGGGCATGCCCTTAATTATTAAACAAGTGTGTCAGCAGCCTGGCCTGATTGAGGTAATGCAAAGAGGAAGTGGGCCAGAGAGAGGGCCTCAAGGATTAAGGCTGGGGGGCTTGGATCTCAGGGTGGGGTGGTGTTAGACCCCAGGGCTTTAGCTCATGCATTGGCTATCCAATAGTGCTGTCAAAGCTATTTTGCTTGATGTCAACATTCAAATGCAATATGAAGCTTTTAGGGGGGGACTGCAGTAGACTGGCATTTCAGTGATTCGGCTTTAAAGTCAACGCCAGAGGACATGTGTGATTTGATATAGAGAAATCATATGATACTGTGCATGCACAGTTGGTTGAGTCACAGTGAAAAGGCCCGTGAGAGAGATTTTTGATGACATAAACAGGAATGGCGGGGCATTTCTGTATAAGGGATATGGCATGAGTGGCTGTCTTCAGAGAAATCGATCAGGGAATATCAAGAAGCCTGACTCAGGCAAATCGCCCATTCTCTCACTCTGTGTGTGTGTAAAATAGAAACAGAACAAAAGTGGACAGTGAGGTAATGAGAACATGTACCAGGGGACATTTGGGGAGTAAACACTCATTCCGTGATCACATTTGTTCAATAGCTGACAAATGACTTTTCATTCAAGACAACATGTTGAGATGCTGTGGAGTTTTCACAAAGCAGGAGGGAAGGCATTAAGCTCAATCAAGGTCTGCTGCACCGCTGACAGACAGTACCTTGAATAGTCCAACGCAGGAGTTACAGGAGTATTGGATTACACTAACACAGTTTCAATTACATAATTCTAATTTGCATTAAAAGGTCTACGTCTGGGAACAAACATTTATTAGCATGTAAAGTCAGCTTAATGGAAGTTAAAGCTGGACTTTCGATTATATTTATTGAAAATAATAACAATAATAATAACAACAATAATAATAATAATAATGACGATGATTATGATGATGGGGCTGTATGGTGGCGAGGTGGTTAGCGCTGTAACCTCACAGCAAGGAAGTTGCCTGTTCGATACCCGGCTCGGATGGTAGCCTATCTGTGTGGAGTTTACATGTTCTCCCCGTGTTAGCGTGGGCTCTCTGTACTCTGGCTTCTTCCCACCATCCATAGACATGCACCTTGGGGATAGGCTGATTGGAGACTCTAAATTACCCATAGGAGTATGTGTGTTGGCCCTGTGATGGACTGGCGACTGGTCCAGGGTGTACCCCACCACTCGCCCTATGCCAGCTGGGATTGGCTCCATCGATCACTCAAAGAGTATGATACAGTTAGCAATTTAAAGAATTATGTTTCGTTGTGTGGTTCCTGAGATTTTCAACAAAGTACCGAGGCTGTTGCTCTGGAGTGTCTGCGATCCAGCGGCGTTCTAAGGGTTAAAAAAGGATTCACTATAATTAAACCTAGTTTGGATCTATCGATAAGCAGAATGTTTTAAATGTCCATCTTCATATTTCAGTGGAGATGAAGAACTTTCTCTAACTTAATATACACCCATATCACCAAATTTAGTTGCTTTCTCCTAGTTCTGTCTATCTATCATCAGTCTGTCTGTCATATAATATTGGATCTACATATAACCAATGTTCTGGTGTTCTATCCCTGTCTTATGTAAATAAATCATCACTAAATCTTGCTATCATCCCTTTTCTGAGGTTCATTGTTTTATTTTGCTTTGCGTAGGAGGGATGTTTACAACTCCTATTTCACAAGACAAGACAAGTTACAACACAATTGTAATAATAGCGAGTAATCTGTCATGCCTTCTGCATGCTTAGAAGACTGCATTATAATATGTAATTAATTTAAACTCCATACTCAGCGTTTATCCAGTAGCATTTTTTAAAAGCACTGATTTTTACCTTAATCTGACAAATATCCGTCCCTCTCCTCTGGACAGTTTCTTTGCTTTACTGAATTTGGAAATCCTGTCGAAAAATATAGAAATGTATTCAGATTAATAAATATGCTCTTGACATAATTTATACAATAATTTTTCATGTGTAAAAAAATCAATCTGGACCCACCAAGAAATTTTTCAAAGTAATAATTCAATTTTAATCCTTTTTTTTGAGCGTTGAGAGGATGACCAGCATGTTACACTTCAGTGCAATAATCACAGACTTACCAGCAGGTTTTTGTCATGTTCCTGCTGCAACAGCTCTATATTAAGTTCTGCACAAGCTTCCTAATGAGCCATCAGTAATTTGACTAAGGCGTACTGCAGCAGGTAAACATGGGAAATCTGCAGGACAGTGGCTCAAGAGATCCACAGTTACTAATCCTCTAAGCTAGAGCATCAGAAAAATCTTAATTCGTTTTAAAAACGTTTTCAAACTGAATAAAAACTCAATGAGACATTGAGATCATTAAGATCCAATATGTGCAGGTTCAATAAAAGTTCTTCAGATTCCTAATTCGATCTAACCTCAGGGGCGAGTGTCCAGTTTCTAGTCCCAAACTCGAGTCTTTATCTCTGGCAGGTAGTGATGGTTCATGTTTGGCAAACAAAATACCAAAATTTCCAAACCTCCTCCACTTTCTCTGGGCCTGTTCTTTATAAGATTTATTGAAGGGAGTTATTGAAACTACACTGTCATGTGACTAAACTAATCACCTTTTGGACAGAACAAGAGAAGAACCACCCAACGTGTTACCAGCATAGTTATCTGTGACAGTTTATCTGTTTACATGGCATGTACAAACTACAAAAATGTGAAAGTATTGTGTGCTGAATGACTGTCGCAGGTTTTGGAGTAACCTTTGCTACCATCCAAACTAAATGTTTTTAAGGCAAAAAGACCTTTTTTTTGTTCAGCCAGTGAGCAGATGGCAAAGCAGATTCTATACATGATGCAGCAGCATTGTTCTTTAAACTGGATCAAACTGCCACACAGTTAAATCCCATTTACCCAAAAACTGCTACCTAGCTGTACAAGATCCTTATTATGTTAAAATGGGACGTTTATATAGAATACTGTTTTATATATAAACTAGCAAAAGCTTGTGAAATGCTTTCAGTGTCTCTTCTGAACAATGTTCCTGGTCATTATAGTCCAGTTGGGTTTATAAGCACTCAAGAGGGAGAATGAAGGAGAAAGCAAAAGACAAAGAGAGGCAGAGAGAGAGAGAGAGAGCAAAAGTGTGAGAGAGATAGAGAGACTTAGTCTGCGTAAGGAGAGTGGGACCAGTGCCAACCTACCCCACCCTTACTGCTGCTGCCTGCAGAGCAGAGAGTGCTGCATTTCCTGAGGGCAGTGCAGAGGAAGGAGGAAGAGACTGAGCTGTTCAGGTCACCATAGAGCATACTGTAAACATAGACAAGCTGAGCCAGAAAGAAACAAATCAGTAGCAGCTATTTCTTCATATAGTAAAATCCAAGTATACACCTGATCTCCAACAAGGTTGGAGCATTTTACAAAATGCAACAAAGTACTTACCCAGCATTAGAAAATGTAAACAAATCTTAAATAAAAACTAGGAACACACTCAAATTTTTTTTTTCCTTTTAATTATACGTTTGATGTAGGAATGAAAATCAGGAGGATTGTAGAAGTTCTGTGGAAGGAATTTTGCCATTTTTTTGGTGAATAAAAGATTTCGGCTGTACACTCCCTGGGTTACTTTCCAATTTTTGCCTTCATGATTATCCACGTCTTTTTTTTCAATTTGAGACAGGTGTGGAATACAGGTAAGTCAGGCAAGCATGTGCAGTCTTTGTTTATGATGCAAAGTCATTGTGAGTTGTGCAGAATGAAGCCTGAAATGTTCCTGCAGAGGCTGGTACACACCTTCCTTATAATACATAATGTTAATTATAACATGTCCCTGCTTCGAGTGGTATCTACACGCATCTAATGCCATCAATTCCATGAACACTGATGTGTCTTTAAACCATCATAAACACTAAGTTTGGGGTCTATGTGTTAAATGGCCTTGCTTTTCTTAGATATTTCAGATAAAATGGCAGCTTTTCTGTCCATGTAAATCTTTTTATCTATTTGTGAATAAATCACAACAGGACAGATCATAATTTTATCAATACAATTTTGAATTACAGTGACAATAGTTTTCCAATATATTTCTGATCTGATGTGGTCATAGTTATACCATTTAAAGAATTTAGGGTTGTATACATTTAACTATAAGATTTTCTAAGGCTTGAGTTCTTTGTGACTTTGCATTAAAAGACATTTTACTGACAGGGTTTAGCAAAAAGGAGGCGAATCACTAACCATCTCTGCATGGAAAGACCCAAGCCTTTGGTTTCTGCTCCTTTTATGGCTAACCCTGATACCCTCACCTGTCACCAGTTAATGGGCTGATTACAGAAAGCGTTCCATATCTTTATTTCAACATTTAATTTTTTCCGTTACTGACATTTTATTAAACATTTTATTAAAGCTAATAACTGAGGTTTCAAATATTTTCTTAATTAAAATTGCACCTTTACACTTTAGTAACATTTAAGCTATAAATATGAGTTTGAATTTTGATATTCTTCAGCTCTTTTTCTTGTTTATTAAAATTCAAGACAAATAAAAATAAACAAATTGTTTTTCTTTTGTTTTGTTTTTCTACACGATTTTCTTGAAATATAAACCATATGGACAGACAGATATTATGACTCAAATAACCAATATGTGACAAGATGACAAATGAATTCTGCATTATGATCAAGAATATGGCAGCATTGATGCAGAACAGCATAAACCCTAACCTTGTGCCCTTTATTTGCTGCATTGACAGGATTGAAACGAAAACTGATTTTCCAACATTTTTTAGATTATGAGGACAAAAAAAGATTAAATATCTACCCCAATAAATTATTTCTTAGAACAAGTTGATACAATGTAATTTTTTTTGTTTCAAAAGTTTTATTTTTGTCTATTTTACAGTTATAAAACGTAAATGATATAATCCTGATGTAATTCTAAAAAACTAATGGCAGATGTCTGTGGAGAGCTTTGTGGACTGTGGCTAAAAGCATATTTGTTTCAGGCTGACCTTCAGCCAATATCATACACTACATATTAAACCAAGAAGGACTTCGTGAGTGAAGGCCAAGGGAGATACCACTATTAACAGAAAGGAAAAATTCAAGCAGGAAACACTAGCACTAAAATTAGCCACAGTTGCTACTAATGGATGATTGGTTTATTCAGACGTAGTGAAATACAGCTGGTGAAAACAAGGTTTTACCTTCAACTGCTGTAGCTGGAAGCGTCGACTGCAAAGAAAGATATCTGGAGATGACTGTCATTTTACAGCAACATTTGGTAGTGTCAGAAAGGTTAAGACGAAGGTTGTGAGTCTTAAAACAGACCAGAGCAGCTGAGAGGGAACCGGTTAATTAATTTACATCTCACAGAATAACTGGAGAGACAAGAAATCTGCTCTTGTAAACAGGTCTCCCACACATTGAAATGATGTTACCCAAAGCAGAGCAGTTCATATGAGTTTGAGATTTTTCTAAATGAAGCATTCTATATATATATGCAGCCAATATTAGGTAAAAAGAGCAAAAATGAGACAGAATCTTATTTGAGCTTCTTGGACATGAAACTGTGAATGTTTTAAACTAAATATTAACAGACTACTTAGAAGTTTTCAGGATGCCCCTTTAAACTTTTCATTGTCATGTAATTTAATATTAAAAAAAATAATTTCAGCAATCATTTAGATTTGATTGCCAAAGATAGCAGAAAGAGAGAGAAAGAGAGGAGCTCATCCAGCATCTGAGGTGTGAAACAAGTTGCAGGGAATGACAGAGGTGAGTGGTCCCCTCATGGGACAAGAGGATTAGTGTGGAACCATTACCTTACCCCCATGAATCACTGCTAATGGCTTCAGTGAGAGGGCACTGCATAACGGTTGGACACCTCAAGTTTTCTAACACTGCAGCATATTTCTGCTGTTAGTGCCACTCAAAGAGGACTGTGAATGCTTAGTGTATGAGATGGAATCATTCATTTACTCTTTAGTGCAAGTCTGTGGTGCAGATATACACCCCGACCAACCCCATGCTAAAATAAGCATACACCAGCAGATCCTTAAAAATTTATTGAAGTTAATGTAGGATTAAATCATAGGTGGTATAACAAAGAAAACATAAATAACCCTTGCATAGATCACAGACCATGCCTTTGTCATCATTTGACAAACTGAACACATAGTAGCATAATCCTCAGTAAACACAAGATGAGAACGAGGGCTGGATTAGATAACGCAGTCAGTTTGGCTTGCATGAGGATGAAAAGAAGAGCAGAAGAGTTCAATAGTCCTTCAGCGCTTTGCTCCAAAGAGGCCCAGCTTCCCAACCAGCAGGTTAATGTGCATTCTTGACAGAAAATAGAAGGTCATAGTGGTCACATTTCTAATACAAACAAGAATTTCTCAAGCATGGTGCACACCCTTCCAACATTCGGTCCCTTTTAACGACTCCTCAGCAGATCAAACGAGCAGTCCAGCAACATGACTGTCAATAACACTGAAGCATGTACAGAGGATTGTGTTTAAATGCAATGCGCACGGTTTCCCACAATACTACAGCACTACAGTCTGGAGTAAGATAAGAGTGGGCGTAATGTTAGTAGGGAGAGCATTTCTGATCTGGAATAGAGTCAAAGAAACTAGCCCTTGTTGTCCTCGCTCACATTCAGAGCCCAGCAAGCATAACCTGAACATCACACGGCTCAGATACACCGGCGCCGTCTCAGTGATGTAGTCACCTCTAAGGTGCTTCTAAGCAATCCAGCAAAGGACAAGCTTCACAACCACTCTGAACAGGGCCTTACAGGAAGCCTGGGTGCAGATGAAAGCAAGGGTTTCTTTTTGAAATGATGCAACTGTATAATAGTTGATCCGCAGCTTGAAAGGCAAAGCTCATGCAGTCTTCTGTCGCCCATGCAAGTTTTTTTTTGTTTTGTTTCGTGTTGCTTTTTTGCAATCAGTAGGTTTCTGTAGAAATGCACCTAAGCAGAAGTTTCAGAAGAGTTTGGAGGAAAACATGTGAACAGGAATGTCTCCTGGCTTTTGTTCTTTTTCTTTTTTCAAACCAAAATCACAAACCAGAGGTTCCTATTATAGTATGTATCATCTAATATGCTATAAGTGAACATTATACAGTAGTTTCATTTTCATGGCTTGCTTAAGGAACATTGTTTTTATATTCCAGTGTAAGGCATGTTCGTCCTAAATCACTTGGGGTACAGTGCCACCACAGACACACAAAATATAATAAGATTAAATTAAGAACACATATTAGGCTTGTTTTCTTATGTAATTGCATTATATACTGATTGCATCTCTCTAAGTTACTGTAGCTAAACAACATTGTGTCCTAATGACATGTCTTTTTTTTCTAAATTTAGTCATTTTGAAAGAATTTCTTACATGTACTTCTGGAAGCAAAACACCTAAGAGTGACCTATATGAATACATATGTAACACACATTTTTTAAAATTTCCTTAAACATTTGAACAGTCTCCAAAACTAAAGTTAGATTTTCTCTAAATGCATGACAAGCTCTTCTTTGGGGAAGCTGACCAAACTTTTAGTAGCATTTTTTTCAACCACAGATTGTTTAGTTTGATTTTTCAAGATTTTTTCAAAACAACATTTTAACTTCTACATCTAGGACTCCCCAGAAATCAGAGGTTGGTACATTAGCAGCCCTGTTGTGAGTATCTGGCGAGAAATCGGAGTGTCTCTCATACAGATTTCTTTTTCTTTCATTCATTCATTATTATTATCATTATTATTTTTGCAACAAAAATCTTATGAACAGGGTTTCTATTGCTGTTAAGAATGCACGTTTCTGTTGGGAGTAATTTAATGCATAGCACCATCCAAACCTGCCCTCACTGTTAAAGTGAAGGATATTATTTACACGATCATTTCCTCACAAGCAGGCTGTACTTTTTGATCAGTTCAGAAGATCACATAACTGTAACAAAGCTTGAGACGCATATATAAGAT
>JBAMHX010000011.1:15719536-15740218 GCA_037177515.1 Pseudomugil tenellus
TATTAATACTACCTTCCCTATTGTTTTGTGTTTTACTGTACTAGTTTAGTTTTGCTGTTCTAAAAAAGGCCAAATGAACAACTTTTTTTTTATATCTCCTGTGAATACTGACGTGTCGCATATTTACTTTGCCTGAGGCAGATATTCTGCAGAAGTACAGTACAAAGATCCATTCCAAACACAATTATAAACAATTCTCTAAATAGTCACTAATAATATAACGGTTTGGAAGAAAAAAATATTTGAATGGAATTTTTTCCCGTAAACATTTAACAAACACTCACTTCAGCTTCAGATGACATGTTGTGGTAACAAGACAACAGCAGTAGTCTTGTACTAGCACCACAAAGGACGGCCATTGCACCAACAGAAACAGCTATGACATTCATGTAGCACTGCAGTGGATTTTTTTCATACAGGCTCTTGTCAGGAGAGTGCTGAATCATAATAATTAAAAATAAAAGCACATAGTTAAGTACAAAACGTATCATCATTTGGATGATTTCATCCCATTACTGAGTGTAGAATAATGTACAGTCGCTGGAGATTTTCAAGTAGTTGTTACATTTAGTCCCAACCTATCTGCAGTTCTCCTGCAATATGCTGAGAAAATATATTTATGAAAATGTGCAAGCACAGTAGAAAAAAAAATCTTGCAGGTATGAAGAAGTCCAAGCAAACACAATGAAGCTATTGTGCAAAAAGATGGGCTGCATTTTAGTGTGCATGATAATGCCCCTATCTGCAATATGACAGATCATATGACTCTAATCAAATTGTTTTGTTGCAGTCCACACAAATGTGCTTAAACACATTCAGGTGTTTCCCTGTGACACAGTTTTAACTTGACATGGCACTGTTTCATTCAGGAAGAGTCAAGTCATCTCTGCAAACTCTTTACAAATTAATGTCCTGATTGTGCGCAGCTTTGTGTTAAAAAAAAAAAAAAGGAGCAGGACTGTGGTACACTACTTGCCCTACATGTAAGTGCTTGTGTAAAGGCTAAGCTTTGGGACTCTCACATTCAATATTGCATGACTGCAGTTTTACACTTAAGGTTCTATTTTGCATTATGGGATAGGAAGCCCTGCATTGAAGCTTGCAGCTCTGCAGCAAGTTTGCAATGACCTCACTGAGGTAGAGACCCTGAAAGGATGCATGGTGCACAACGAAAAAACAATAGGCATGAAAAAAATGGTGAAAACCAGATATTCCCTTTTTAAGGTGGAATGGTAAACATGCAGAATACATTACATTGCTGCCTCAGGGCATAATTAAGTGCATGACAGCATGGAACATCTTTTTGTACTCTTCTTTTTTTTCTTTTTTGACCACAGTCACCTGCCGCTTTAACTTTACTCACTAACATCATCGCTGACACTGCTTCATCACTAAGCCCAGCTCCACTCAACCACACACATATACCATTGTACACTGAGGCACTTTCACTGGTCCTGTTGGTGGAAGGGAAAAAAGGCACTGGCAACTAATGTCAGAATAATTCTCACAAATATGACATTTGTACTCATCCTTTTCATTGGATTAAAAATGAATACATACTAAAATCAGAGGTGGAGAAGAAAGCAAGACTAAAATTATGTTAACTGGTTCAAAGTAGGTCCATGCACTGCACTATTGACTAATACTGCCTATTATGATTATATGTATTTTTGATATTATTTATTCAGTTTCTTTGTCTACTTTTAAATTAGAAACTCTGCATCCTCATGGTGGCATTGGATATATTTGATCACAATTCAGAAACACCCAGATTTTAGATTTCCTCAGTTGCCCTGATGACAGGGACACTGCAGAGTGCTTGAATTGCAACAAGCTGTATACTCACGTCATGCATTAAATATACCAGGATACAAAAGTACCTTAGTCGATAGGCCATAATGCAGGTTACTTTTTTCATGCTATGATCTCATTTATGTACTGTTCCCTTAAGATTTAACATTCAATTTCTATGCTTCTAAATGATTAGCATTTCTAATTAAAAACTCATCCAGTGCACTCAGTATGAAAACATATGAGAAGGAGGAAGATGGAGGCAGATATCCAAATGAACATCCTTTCCAGTATGTGACATATGTCTCATGCATGCCAGTATCAAAATGGAAAGTCTCTAAATCATGCTCGTGTGAAGCTCACTTTTATCGTTGTGCTGTGTTGCATCTAAAGGGCATGGCATTGAATCACTTGGTGATAACACAATTACAGCAACTGCTGGAAAACAGCAGCATTGCAGATGTCCATGAAGCAAGCAGATCGCCATCTGTTTACATCCAAACAAGAGAGATCAGTCTTCCTCCTCTAAGGTGCTTTGCTGAGTAGTAGATCCTTTACAGGGGAGAGAGGAGAGAAGAGGAGGAAGGGAGGAGAGAAGGTAGAAGAGGGGAGATGGTCGAACTTCTTGGCTGTTACCATTTGGCTGCAGAGGCTTGCATGTCTGCAGACGTTTCTGGTGCATTGTGCAACTTGCTTAAATGTTATCTGAACTCCATGCATAAAATTTTAATTATCACGCTGTCGTCTGATAAGACAGGGTGTGCTCTGTGTCCTCCAGGGAGCCGTGTATATGTGTAATAATGGATGTCTTGTCTTTGATATAACTATATATTTGTAGGATCAGTAGAATTAATTATTCTATCTACATGGCATATACTTTAACAGCTATGTTTTTTATTCTCTTCCCTTTCTGTATAGCTGAGCATAGTTTTAAGTCTAATGTCTTCGAGTGCTTTGGGGAGATAAATGAAGCATTCTAAACTTATAGTCTACTCCACATATGACAGTCCAATAGAGATCTTAAAGTCCCTTATTGGCGTCTAAACATCTGTAAGTAGCTTGCTTTTATTTACACAGTTTTGATTGGCTATAGTGCAATTGCCAGTTCTAAGGTTCGCCTCCCTAAAATTGTCGATGCTATTGTTGATATCACCATCAATCTCCATGTACTCTGACTTGCTGACGGTAGATGAGCTGCGGCGGCTGGAGTTGGTTTCAGAGGGGATGTTGGGATTGCTGACGTTGAGCAGCTGGGCCTGCTCCTCTCCCTCGGTCTCTCTGTGGTAGAAGTAGTTGAAGTTGGACACGATGACAGGCACTGGGAGAGCAATTGTCAACACTCCAGCGATGGCACACAGAGATCCAACAATCTTTCCCCCAATAGTGACGGGGACCATGTCCCCATAGCCCACAGTTGTCATGGATACAACAGCCCACCAGAATGCATCTGGGATGCTTCCAAAGTAGGAACCTTGCTCCTCCGCCTCAGCAAAATAGACAGCACTGGAGAACAAGATGACTCCAATGAACAGAAAGAAGATCAGCAATCCCAGCTCTCTCATGCTGGCCTTGAGGGTCTGCCCTAGAATCTGAAGTCCTTTGGAGTGTCGTGACAGCTTGAAGATTCGAAACACTCTGACCAGACGGATCACCCTGAGTATGGCCAGAGATGTCGCTTGCTCCCCTACCCCCTCGTTGTCTGGGTCTTCAGCCAGCTCGGTGCCGAGTGTGATGAAATATGGGATGATGGCAACAATGTCGATCATGTTCATCATGTTCTTGAAGAAGGCCGGTTTGCTTGGGCATGCCAGAAAGCGTACTATTAACTCAAAAGAGAACCAGATTATACAGAGAGTCTCAATGACAAAGAAGGGGTCAGTGAGGATATTTGGTTTATAATAAATAGTGGTGTTCCCCACTTTCTGGAAATGACCCATTGGATCCTCTTTCAATTGCGGTAAAGTCTCTAAACAAAATATGACTATTGAAATCAGGATTACCATCACAGACACAATGGCAATCCCTCTGGCGGTGCCTGAGCTTTCTGGGTGCTCAAAGAGGAGCCAGATCTGGCGCTGGAACTCCTTCTCAGGTAGAGGACGCTCTTCCTCTCGGATAAAACCCTCATCCTCTCGGAACCTCTCCATCGCATCCACTCCCAGCTCATAAAATTTGATTTCTTCCGAGAACATATCCAAGGGGACATTCACTGGCCTTCTCAGCCGCCCCCCAGACTGGTAATAATACAGAATGGCATCAAAGCTGGGGCGATTTCTGTCAAAAAAGTACTCGTTTCTCAGGGGGTCAAAGTACCGCATCCGCTTTTTGGGGTTGCCCAGCAATGTCTCTGGAAACTGGGAAAGAGTTTTTAACTGCGTCTCAAACCGAAGGCCGGCTATGTTGATGACCACCCTCTCGCAGCACTCGTGGTCATTGTGATCTGGGGGGTAGGTGTCCTGAGGGTGGCCTGGGACGGCCGAGGTCTCATCCATGTTATCTCCTGCTACTACAGTCATTTTGGTTTGGGAAACGGAGGAGGATGTGAAAGAAGAGGAGTAGGAAATATATTGGGGTGTTGGTTAGTCGGACTGAGCAGGCATTCAGGATTGGGAGAAATTTTCCACTCCTCAGCTTCCCACACCCCTTAGATTGTTGGAGGCGTCCCCAGTTGAAAGGGGGGTGGTTGGCTGCTCTGCCTCAGTGCAGCTCCACTGCGGCTCTCGCTGACTTGACCATTGCTGCTCTCCAGTGCATCTGCAGCAGTTGCTGCTGCTGCTTCTGTCACCCAAAGAGAGAGGGAGGGAGGGAGGGAGGGAAGGAAGGAGGGAGGGAGGGAATAATGGAATCAAACAGCCAAGATATGTGCTGGCTCAGCAATTTTCTGTAGTTTGCTCCTTTAATTATGTACAAAGGCTACAATTATTAAAACCATTTACTGTCGAGGTTAAAAAAACATCTTATTTAATAAGAATTATGATCATTTTGCTTTAGTTTTTCTTGAAATTGTCGCTTTTTTAGAAATCCCAGGTCTTAACTCTGATGGCATTTTTATAATGTCACATCATGTTTCTGTGGGAGTGTTGGTTTTAGTTTGTAAAATCAGTTCTTTGCTTCTACGTCCTAAAGGAGCATGGCAACATTTATCATACCCACTCCCACCAGCCTGAGTTGTAATATGACGCATAGCAATTTATGCTGGTGTTGTTTCAACTCTTGTTTCTTCATGCATGACTGTTTCCAAATCCGTAGACAAAAGCATAACAGCGCAACAGCTATTACATCAACAGAAGCTCGTAGTTAACTAAATCATCTGAGAGATAAATGTGTAAGTCAGCAGTTTCATGGACTTACCGTGGCTTGAGTTTAAGAGATCTTGAATGCGTCTTTGCCTTGAGTAAAATCATCCAACAGCGGGGCACCGGTGGGTGTCAGGTGGAAACTTTACGTTGCAGCTTTAAAGAAACTAGAGCCTTACTGTGCTCATAGCAATCTAAGCAGAAGTTGCAAGCAAAAGAAGATGATTTAAAATGAAAATCTGTTTAATTAAAACAAAAGAGCCTAAGATGGAAAAAAAGAGGCAGCTGCCAAGGTGCGCGGCGGCACGGTGGTGAGATGAGCTTACAGTGTAGTACCGCAGGAGAAAATCTTGCGTTGCAATTCGGAGGGGAGAAACATTAAGGGGTGATAAGCGAGCCCTTGACATTTCCAGACATCAATGCATCAGCAGAAATCTGCTGTTTTGTTGCCACCAAACAAGATGAAGAAGAGAATGTGTTTCGGAGCAGGATGCTGAGCACCATTAGAAAGGGGGAAAAAAGATTTTTAAAAAATCAAAAGGGATTGATGAGGAACAGACTAGTGTAGCAGCGACGTCCGAATAGTTTCTCAGCAATGTCAAGCATGTTTTGCTGTGCATATTACATGCTAGTGCAGGGGAGGAGAGGGAGGAGAGGGTAGTAGCAGCAGGAGGAGGAGGAGGAGGGGGAGGAGGAGGAGTTGGAGGGTTTCGACGCAATGCAGACCGGCTCTACTAAAGGACGCCGCCAGAAGTTCTTCATACACCACAAAAACCAGAGCTCTCCTGGGTCACCTCTGCAACAAATCCCATTAAAGTAGCTGTGTGTGGCATCTTAAACAAATCTGCTATTTGATAAATTAGACTTGCACGTTAAGAGGTTAAAACATCACCTTTTCATCCTGCCACTCCTTGATTTAAGAGCTTCCAGGCGTTAGTTTGACGTGAGATGCGGAATTGCTGATCTTGGCGTAAGTTGCATCAAATAGTAGTAATTTTGATTTTTTTTTCTTTTTTGACAGGTGAAAAATGAAAAATTCATAAATAAATAAATAAATAAAGTCACAATTGTATAAAGCCTTGAAGGATGTGAGACAGCACATCAAAGTAGTGTGAATCCTGACTGTGTAGGTCTCACACACACCGGATCTCCTGCTTAGTGGGATCAAATAGTTGCTTAGTGTATCACTGTTTCTGCTTTTAGTCCCAGAAGCTTCACATCGGATGAAAAACTGTAAATTTAACCAATTATTATGACTTTCAGCACCACGGACAGCACTAGCAATTAATTCCCATCACAACTGCAAATTCCCAAAACAAACATGGACCAAGTCAAATCAATCATGTTGCTCAGATCAGGAGAAACAGTTTTGACATTTGGTTCTCACTGATGTTGGGTTGAAGGCTACTCAGTAGCTATTCAGGGTCCCTCAAACATTCAAAACGTCCTGCTTGAAAAATACAAATTTAACCTATAAAGCAGCTTTTCAGGTGAATGTTGGATTTTCTGATGTATGAAACCAAATAAAAACCCTTCTTCTTTCTATAAGTTAACTAGTTTTGATGGGGGCGACAGGTCAGCTGCTTCTGTACTTTTGTTTCCAATACTCAGCACCAGATATGATAAAGTTTATTGAACTTATTTGTGGAAGATAATTTACTCTATTTATCCATTTAATTTTTTGACAAAATAGGTCTACTATACTCATCTGATCACGTTGATTAAATAACCAAAATAACTAGTATATTCTGTTCATGAGTTTATGAAAAATTTTATAAGTTCATATGAGTGTTTAAATTAGAAAAATAAATATTTATTACAATTAAAATTCACAGTGAATAGTACATGTTATACTCACTAGCATGGGGATGTTGCTTAAAGGCTTCAATGCAATCTGGGTATTTGTAACAATAAAGTTACAATTTTAACTTTGCATTAGAAACCAGACGAATGAGGGAAAAATAAATGTTTCGGCATTTCAATATACGACAAACTTTTGCACATTCTTTTACAAAGGTTAAATAAAAGAATTTGTTGTTTTCTTCTCCGTAAGTGTCCATCTCGAAGCTATAGGTCTCTATAGCACACTCCCGCATTGCAAAGGTAATCCGTGAGAAAAAATCCTTGTGACACTTGTGAATCCAAAGGGACGACAAGCTTCACCTCATCATCTGCCACCTGTAAGCAAAAAATAAAATCACCCGTATTAACATCAGCTGCTGGTATGGCTTTACAAACCACTGCAAGCATTCGGGCACATGCTGATCACTGGAGCTTGTGCTAAATCAGTCATGGCCAACTTTAGCAGTGCAAAGATGCTCAGACTAAAGTGTTAATATGCTACTGTCTGCAAGGAGATTAATCATCCACACAGTAGCGCTCAGAGTTAATTCTTATTCCAGCTCTGGTCAGATTCCAGTGGAAACGCACTGCAGACCTCCAAGAAACATCAAGACAGATGTATTTCCAGTTAAATTCTAAATGTATCAATAGCTCTGAAAAAGTAGAGACATTAATCCTTTTATTTGATGACAGCTTTGCATATAAATGCAAGTTTCTTTGTAACGTTTGAAATAATTTATTTCATGACTTGATAATTATCTATTAATGTGTAAGCGTAGCTGTATTGTGCTCCACTTTTATTTAAATAAAGTGAAGCTTTGCACCACTCAATATGCATTAAGTGTAAGTTTAAGTAAACGTACGCATCTCTACACACACTCTACATGTGTATTCATGTTCACACGATGGCAGCGTCACAGAAACATGAAAATCAAGTGCAAGCAATGTCTAAAAGCGGCTGTGGCGCTTTAACGCGCAACCTAAACCTCTAGTGCAGGGGTGTCGGAGTCCAGTCCTCGAGGGCCGATGACCCTCCAGGTTTTTGTTGTCTCCATGCTCCAACACAGATGAATGAAATTAATGAAAAAGTTTGACAAGAACCTGTTGGATCCATTTGATTTGCATCAGGTGTGTTAGTGCAGGAAACAACAGAACCTGCTGGATACCGGCCCTTGAGGACCTGACTTTGACACATGTGCTCTGTGTTCATCAAAAGACCTGATTAAGTTTAGTTAGTGACCTGAATTATGTCTAAATATCAGAGAATGAAATACTGCCACCACACCCTGAATTTGTACCCGACTTTAACTATTTGTGACACTTTAAAGCCAGAGAAGTCTGATTTCTAACACCGTAAAATGACACGCGTAAAGCTTTGTGGTGTAGACATGCGCAATGTGTCCAAGGTACTATATTTACGCACTGCGGTGATGTCATGCAGTTCTAACAATAACCCATGTGTGAACATGTGCTAAGTGTCACAGGGCATAAAAAGAGAGACTTTGTGTTTCGTGAATGTTGTGAATCTCCACTTGTTTGGAATAGGCGGAGACAGTTTGCGCAAAATACAAGCATGACAAGAATAAACCCGATGTGTTCTATAAGTTCTATAAACTATACAACTCACCAGTTACACAATAGTCGTCTTCACACGTCTGTCAGTTTCTCGGTGGATGTTTCTGGCTCATTCACGTGTAGATGTGTCAGAGCTTCCAAATCGTCACTTCCCTGATAGGACTCAGATTTGGAGAGCGACTGATTAGTTTTGATGGAGTCACTGTCACTTATTGAAAGCTGTGGTTCCTGCTGCCCGCAAGTCACGTGGACATACTGAACATTTTCCTCTTCTTCGTTCTCTCTGTGGTAGAAATAATTGAAATTTGACACTATTACAGGGACTGGCAGAGCTATGGTCAGAACTCCAGCGATTGCGCACAAAGATCCGACAAATTTACCCCAAATGGTGGAGGGACACATGTCTCCATAGCCAACTGTTGTCATTGTCACCACAGCCCACCAAAACGCATCAGGTATACTTGAAAATTCAGATTCGGGATCTTCTGCTTCTGCAAAATAAACTGAGCTGGAGAATAAAACGACTCCAATGATCAGGAAAAAGATCAGTAATCCCAGCTCCCTGAGACTTGCCTTAAGTGTTTGGCCAAGAATCTGGAGACCTTTGGAGTGTCTGGAGAGTTTAAAAATCCTAAAAACACGCACCAAACGTATGACCCTCAGTATGGCCAAAGAAGCAGCCTGTTGGCTGCTGCCCTGGTTCTCCGCCAGATCGAGGCCCAGGGTGATGAAATATGGTGCTATGGCCACAACATCGATCAGGTTCATCACATTTTTAAAAAACGCTGGCTTACTGGGACAGGACAGGAATCTCATGGTGAATTCAAAGGAGAACCACACAATGCAAAGCGTCTCCAGCATAAAAAACGGATCTGTGAACGGATTGGGCTCCTTGCTCTGAACACTTCCATTAGCCTGGCTGTCGATCTTTGGGGGGAGATCTCTGAACTCGGGTAAAGTCTCTAAGCAGAATATAATAATAGATATCAAAATGACCATAACTGACACAATAGCAATGATCCGTGCGGGTCCCGAGCTCTCCGGGTATTCAAAGAGGAGCCACAGCTGTCGCTGGAACTCGTTGGTGGGCAGCGTGCGCTCCTCCTCTCTTGCCAAACCCTCGTCGTCTTTGTAAAGCTGTATGACCTCTTCATCGAGTTCATAAAACTTTATTTCTTCCAGAAAAATATCTACAGGTACGCTCACGGGCCTCCTTAGCCTCCCTCCTGACTGGTAATAGTAAAGCACGGCATCAAAGCTCGGTCTATTTCTGTCGAAGAAATATTCATTTCTCAGAGGGTCGAAGAAACGCATCCTTTTGCGCGGGTCTCCCAAAAGCGTGGTGGGAAAGCGCGAGAGGGTCTTCAACTGCGTCTCAAAACGCAGCCCTGAAATGTTGATGACCACCCTCTCGGTGCATTCCTGGTCTGATGGTTCCAAATCAGCAACATCTTGCAACAAAGGAGTGACCACCACAGTCTCTTCGTGATTGTCCTGAGACACTACAGTCATCTTTTTACCCCTCTGAGGGTAAATCCGTCACTCACCTCCTTGGTGCTTTTTATTCCCCTTTCCTCCCCCGTCCGTCTTCTAACTCTCTTTCTCTCATGCAGCCCTCCTTCCTTAGATTTTTCTCTTTTGCTCCCCAACACTTGTAGTTGTTGATGTCTTGTTTATTTACAGCACCCCCTTTTTTTTTGTCAGATTAGCTCCTCTGAACTGGCAACTTTTAATAGTGTACACAGATCGCACTTGCATAAGCTACCAACAGCTCCAGAAGGCTATCATATTCTCACCGTTTTAAACTCCAAAGCCCTCCCCATGTTGGAAGACCAGATGACACTTGTTGCTGCTGCTGTCCCTCTCATGCTCAATCACTTCAAAGAAATCGTGCAGACATTTCCAAACATGCATCAACCAATCATTTTGTGTTAAAACAAGTAAAGTTTTATTTCCTTGTTAACTTTTCATTCAGTTTTGTTTGCTGCAGAATGGTCAGATTTTTAAAACTAGTGTCTTCAGGAATAGAGTACCTCGCTTTGCAGGTCCTTCATTCATGTAATCATGGTTATTCTTGTCACAAGGGGAACCTCCAGGAGCTACACCGTAGCTACTTGGGTCACTGTTTCCCATTTTAGAAAGCAGGATGACTGATGAATGTTACAAACAGGTCTATTCCTGTTAGTCATGTGTTCTTTATCTGCAAGTAGCTATTAAATGTCTTGAAATATTAAAGACTAAATCAATCTGAATGTAGTGAAGTGCCGAGCCTGTCATATGCAGGGACACCACACACTCAGCCAGTGGAAACTGCTGGCTTGACTGACACCTAAGTAGCCAGAGGGGATAGGAGCTTCAGGAGGCTGCAGCCAAAATAACATGCATCGTTACTTGCACCTAAAGGTCTCAGTTGTAAAACTCTGAACACTGCACAGTAGCCTACAGATCTTAACCATTATGTTAAAAAGGGGGGTTTGCAGCCTTATATAATGAATCATTTTAGTGTCAATAATTCTTTTTAAAGTTTGACTACTTTTGAATATCTGGATTTGCAACTCAAGGCCTCGTACAGTCATGTTTTTAAAAGATTTACAGGCCGCCTGGATACTGTGCAGCATTTTGTGAAGATTTCAGTGAACTGCTGTCTACAATTTGTGTTTGTTTTGACTGTAATTATTGCTGGCGAGTTTAACATCCATGTTGACAAACCTCAGGGCAAAGGAACTAAAGACCTGTCTGGACAACTTTGGGTTGACTCAGTATATAACAGAGCCAACACTCACTGAAGGACACACTATAGATTTGCTGACTTCAAAGGGTTTGAACATTTTCAAGGTTTCTGTGTGTGACGGACTGTCTGATCATTACTGTGTTTAGAGTAGGATTCCTGCTCACACACATTACACCATAATCACAAAACGGTGTATAACGGAAAACATGTAAAATGTTTAACCAGGTCTTTTTGTCAACACTTACTCCAATAGAGGGTTCAGTCAATGAGCTTGTCACTAGTTTCAATGCTAAAATGTCAGATATTATGGATGTTTTTGCTCAACCAAGGTGAAGTTTGTCTCTGGAAGGAAAAAGACTCCATGGAGAAATTCCACACTGGTGAAAAATGAAAAAAAAACAATGTTGGTAAGCTGAACGCAGATTAAGATGAACGCGACTATCATATCTACAGGTTCATTGTGACATGTATAAATAGAAACTACACTCCTATAATTTACAACTGAGGAATGCAAGAAAGTCCCATTTCTCTGTTAATATTAGCAGAAAATGTTCTAATGCTCAGGTCTTATTTGCTACAGTTGACAAGCTGACATAACCCTCTTGTGTCTGTAGCACCTGAACTTTATTCCAAGGCTGCAATGAGTTTGCCAAATTCGTCACAGACAAAATCCAGACTCTTAGACAAGCAGTTGGTCCTTCAAGAGCAGGCTTGGTAGATATGTCTCCCCTGAAACCCAGTTTAAAACACCACGACACAGTTTCATCCCATTAACAGTAAAAATCTGGAGGATATTTTACGTCAGCTGAACTCTTCCTCCTGCTGTTTGGACATCCTGCCCACAGGATTCTTCAAAGAAGTTGCTGAAAACAGCTTTTATCAAACCTCTGCTAAAACGGGACAATCTAGACAAGACACAAATGAATAACTACGGGCCGATCTCAAATCTTCCATTTCTGACAAAGATCATAGAAAAGGCAGTTTTTAATCAGCTAAATGATTTTCTAGAACAAAACAGCAGCTATGATGTCTTCAAGTCATGTTTTAGACAGCACCAAAGCACGAGACAGCTCTGACCATAGTCATTAATGACATATGTCTACATACAGATTATGGAAAATTTCTTAGTTTCATTGGACCTCGGTGCTGCATTTGATACAGTGGACCACAATATATTACTCCAATGACTGGAGAGCTGGGTTGGCCTCTCTGGCACTGTAAGCGTCCTAAAATGGTCCGTAACATACTTATAGAACAATATGTACTTTGTGTCAATACGTAACTTTACATCTGAGCAAACAAAAGTTACATGTGGAGTTCCCCAAGGTTCCATCCAGGGACCCCTTCTGTTTAACATCTACATGCTCCCACTGGGATACTTCATACAGAATAACATTAGTTACCATGGTTACGCAGACGGCACACAGATTTATATTACAGTTTCACCAGGAGACCAAGCTCCCGCACAGGATCTTAGTAAATGCATTGAGGAGATTAATAACTGGATATGCCTAAACGTTCTTCAGTTCAACAAAAACAAAAGGTGATTGTGTTTAGAAACAAATAGAAAATGTTAAAATGTCAGATTTTTACTGTATACACCTAAAAGCCACCAGTCAGGGTTTAGTGGACTCTGACCTAATTTTTGAAAATCACATTAAGGGAATAACAAAATCAGCCTACAATCACCTTAACAATATAACAAGGATAAAAGATTTGATGTCACAGCAGAACCTGGAAAAACTAGTCCATGCTTTCATCTTTAGTCTGCTTGATTACTGTAACAGTGTTTTTACATGTCTTCCTCACAAACATGCAGTTAGACACCTGCAGCTAATCCACAACTCTGCTGCTAGAGTCCTCACTAAGACCAAGAAAGTGGACCACATCAGTCCAGTTTTAAGGTCTTTACACTGGCTGCCTGTCTGTCAGAGGATAGACTTTAAAGTTCTGCTACTGGCTTATAAAATCTCTGAACTGTCTAAAATACATCAGAGACCTCTGAACCAAGTATGAACCTAGCAGACCGCTCAGGTCATCTGGATCTGGCCTTCTATTAGTTACCAGAGTCAGAACGAGACATGGAGAAGCTGCATTTGCTTCTATGCTCCACGTGTCTGGAACAAACTCCGAGAGCCTCAGATCAGCTGAAACACTCAATTTATTTAAATCCAGAATAAAGACTTTTTCTGTTCTCTGCTACATTTCAATAATTTTTATTTTATATTATCTTTTTTTGTTATGTTTTTGTAATCTGAAATCTATCATGATTAATCATTTTTAATGATCTTTTTATTTACATGTATAATAATTTTTACTCTCCTTACTTTCTTATTTTAACTTGAAATAATGTGTGTGCTTTACTGTTTAATGTTCTGTAAAGCACTTTGAATCACCCTGTGTTGAATTGTGCTATACAAATAAATTTGCCCTTGCCTTTACAAAAGACCCTTTTATTTGCATTCAGGTTAAAAGATTTCAGCAGGACTTATTGTTTTCACTTTTTAATTTAATTCGTTCACTATTAAATATCTCCTAAATGTTAAACAAAGCCTAGGATTTCAGAGTCATATAACAGCTTCATGACTTGGTACCTCACCTGCTGCTAATGTGTTAGCATAGCACATGCAGCAAATGTCTGTTTGGGTGAGGCAGATGCAATAGTTCGACTGTATCCGTGGAAACAAACAACAACAAACAAGCTAAATTCTAACACATGACGCTAACACCGCAGGCCATATCTGTCAAAGAGTAAGTACAAAGAATCTAACACTCATCTTTCAGTCAAAATACACATTCACGTCTCTCCAATTATTTTAATAAGAATGAATTAGTCAGTTGCTTATCATACAAGAATAAAATCTCTTAAGAAAGATGCTTAATTTGTCTCTTCGGATTACCTAAGGACAGTGTGTTGGATGCTTTGTCTCTATATATTTATACAGACCGCCACATAAATATAAAGAAAGGCTATGTAGACAGATATGCATGGACACATGCCATAAAGCTGGCATGTTGCATGATTGCTGACAAGGAGGAACCTCCTTTCGTTATTAATGGCTGGAGCAACGAAGAACCCCCCTCCGTAATAAGATACTGTGAATTCACTCCCAGTAAGAGAACATATGCTATCTAATCCCTCATTAACATAATATTCCAGATTAAATCAGACTGTAATTTACACTATTCAACAAATTATTTTCTAATGATATAAGAATTATTTCAGTAAAAATAAAGTTCAGCGATTGTATCAGTAGGACATTGTAATTGTAAAAGTTTGTGTTAAAAATACATCCATGATGCAATAAAAACTAAATACTACCAATAATTATTCAGTTACGTGGGAGAATAATTTAATGAAGGACATGACTTTTCATTAAAACGGACCCCCAAAAGCTTGTCTTTGTCTAAATCAGTTTCCTTCCTAAACCATTACAGACGTGAGGTAATCGCAGTCACAACTAGCGTGAGCTCCCCCCCCTCCGGACATGCTCTGCCTCAAATAGCCCCCAGCCCCCCCACGCCGGTCGCACCCCGTCCCATATAGCAACCGCTACAAGGGAAAGCAGACTTTTTTTTTTTTTTAACACATCGCTTGTAAATATCACAAATATTATTTTCAAAAGACTGGTTGCATTTTTGGGCTTTAATTATTCCCTGTATGACCCTGTGAATATTCCTCATTTATGGGAAAAGCATCATTTTTTTTGGATCCCTCCTCAAAACCTGTTTTCCTGGTAACCATGCTTGTCAGAAGTAAAAACCGGTGATGAGTCAGAAACTGATGATCGTCGCGGGAACGCACATGCACAGCCTGCAGAGTCATTTGTGAGTTTTCAATGTTGTCTGTGTTTGTTCTCCTCATTGTCAAACATAACCAGTTAATACACATGATATTGTGTCTATATTATCTGGCAGCGTTCATTGTTGTGGAACTCTACGAACTTGGGACATTTTCAGACGAATAGATCTGTATTAAACTGAATTCAGCCATGTAGCCCTCTTTGAGTACATCAGATCAAACTTGTGGTCCAGTTGAGCCCAGGCCTCTGCAATGGCTGTGGTGTTACTCAGCATGCATACCGCTCTCTGGACCTTGGCCAAGTCTCCACAAGGAACCACAGTGGGGGGCTGGTAGTTGATGCCAACTTTGAAACCAGTAGGACACCAGTCCATAAACTGGGTGGTGCACTTGGTTTTGATAGTGGCAATGGCAGCGTTCACATCTCTGGGAACCACATCGCCTCTGTACAGCAGGCAGCAACCCATGTAGGCTACTTGCCATGGCGAGAGTCACATTTCACCATCTGACCAGTACGCACCTGATCTGAAGAAAAAAAAAAACAACAAATAAAAAAAATGTAGAATTTGGAGTGGTTTACAAATATCAGAAGGGCCATCAGCACTACTCTTTAAGGGAGCGCCAGTCACGGTTCTCCCCGAGTACAATAGTGTACCCAAGGGTTGGGCAGCTTTTTCAGGTGTCAAGAGGCTGCTCCGCAATCGGCAAGGTCAGCTCTGCATTTCGCACAGAACAGCGGAGTTGGGGTTCACAGATCCTGACTTCGCCATAACCTATGTAAAGGACATAATCCAGACTGGAAATTAGGACAAATGGCAACTGTAAGGCTGGCTCTCTTCAATCTGCTGTTTTCTCAGGTTGTACATTTACACACCAGCAATATTACTTTCCACTTTGTAATGCTAAAATGTGTCCCTGCGATTAATATCTCTGATATCTTGTTTTATAGCCTTACTACTAAAATAATGGTCAAGGGGGTTCCTATTTCTATGGTTTGATCTGAGCTTTAACTAATCGGGAGCCCTAGTTGTTCTAAGCAGCAGCATTCCTTACAAGCACAGAAATGTGTAGATTTCTTTCTTTTGAAGTGAAAGGTTCTGTTTTTTGTCTCCTTGTTCCAATAGGAGAGGAGGTTAACTGTACCGGATCTCTTATCAAATTCACATCATGTGCATCAACATGCCCACAATGATTCGGGTTGGTTTTCACTTAACACCTAGGGTACTAGTAGAATGACTCCCTTGAAAGTGACTAGGTCTCCTTATGGATGCCTCGTTAATTGTGTGAGCTGGAATGTAAAATCTCTAAATCATCCTCTAAAATTAAGGAAAATTATATCACATTTAAAACAACTCAATTCAGACATTGCACTTTTGCAGGAGACACGTGTCCTATAAAGATAGTATGAATCAAAATAAGAAATTATACACAATATGTCAACGCACAGCATTATAATTTGAGATGTTAACTGTGTCCTCTCATCTTTAGATTGAAACTCACCTGATAAAGTTGAGTTTGATGGCAAAATAAACTAGTTTTTGAAGACATGGAGTGGCAGATGTGTGGCGTCATTGCAACCCGTTTGTAAGAACATATTCGTTCTAGTCAGTTTTATCAGTCCTTTTACTCCTCTGAGTCTGCACCACAGGCATCTGACTTTGAAACCTTTGTGAAGATCTTTCCCAAAATAAAATAAACCACAATCTGGCTAATGATTTGGAAAAGGAGATCTCGCCAACTGAAATAGGTTTGGCAATAAAAAGATATGTAAAATAGTAAATCCCTAGGACCACATAGCTTTTCAGATGATTTTTTTCAAGAGATTCTCTGACCAGTTATCCCCAATACTATTATCATTATTACTATTATTCTGTCCACACAGAATCCCAAAATGCATCATCACTCCCTCTGTCCACGCACCAAGGTGTTATCACTCTGCTACTTAAAAAGGATAAAAATCCCCACGAGTGTAATTCTTATAGACCTGCGTCACTCTTAAATACAGATGTTAAGTACTGGAAAAGGTATTGGCTACGTGTCTTGAAGGGGATTATTCCCACTATTCTCGCCCAACCAGATGGGGTTAGCCCTTTTTTAACACGAGATGATTGTTTAGTATTATGTATACCTCCACCCCGCCCGGTCACACTGATAAGGAACTGATCCACTCTCTGGATGCAGAAAAAGCCTTCGGCCGGGTGGAGTGGGATTACCTTTTTAAGATATAGGACAGGTTTAAATTCGAGCCTAAATTCCAGGCATGTTTAAGATTTCGGGCTTAGAGCATAAAACCTCTCTTTACGCTGATGATAAACTTTTGTTCATCTCAAAACCTCTGTCTAGTATTCCTGCATTGCTTGGTGTACTTCGTAAATTTGGAAAGATATCTGGCTATAAGATCAATCTTCAGAGGAGTGATATGATGCCTTTAACATAATTTAAAGGGGATATCTCCAAAATAACCCCCTTTAAGATAAATCTTACAAAGTTCAAATACCTGGGTAACACACAACAATAAAGATTTCTACAAAGCCAACTATTTGCCACTTCTATCGAAGCTTAAACAATACATAACTTGTTGGGAATTATTGCCCCTCTTTGGGCGGACGAATCAATACAGTTAAAATGACAATTCTATGGTGGTAGAAACGTAGCAGGTTAGTCACACCTAACGTCACTTTACACATGTTCTTCAATCTGCAACTAACACACACGGCTCATAAAAAGTTACACAAATATGAAAAATTTAGAAACTTTGTCAAGTTCAATGTATGTGTCAAGTTACCTCTGGGTTACTCAAATACTTAATTCAAAATGAGTCTTCTAAATTCACTTTCCATTAAATAGTGATTCTCTTTCTGGAAAAACTACTAATTTTGTGTTGAGTAGAGTTGGGGTATAAACAAATTAGCTAAGTGAACTTAAAATTTCGAAGTAAAGGGTAATGACTGCCTGTGTCGATACAACTTTTTTTCAGCATGTGCAAAAGCATGACCAAAAGGACAGAGGTAAAGATCATTCCTTCCAGAAGACATCAGCATCAAGAACAAGAAAATTTGATTTTTTCTTTCTTATTATGGTTTTAAAAAAACAGCTACAATTTGTTTTTCCCTGATAAGGGATATAAAAAAAAAAAAACTATCATTCATTCAAAACCAACGGCACAACACAGCACTATAGGACATGTTAATGTATCCATTTAGATTCATTAACTCAGCTGGGAGTGCGACACTTGAAATTGTGTCTAACATTATCCGAGTAACAATATGTAACAAGAGTTTTCCCTCTGGCGTTTTGGTTGCACAGTGGGACAGTAAAACAAGCACCTGAGACATACATAAAAGACAGAGGTGTGCTTTAAAAAACTTCTTGTCTGACAGCATAGCAAAGTCTAATAATAGTCAAGCATATAAACTAATAACAGGACATGAGAATAACTGCAGTGTACACAAATGTCATCTTTATTTCTAATCCCAGTGAAACTACATTTGGCTCTTATAAATCGTTTCTCTATTCAAAGCAATTACGAGCTACAGCCAACTTTGACTATAACACAAGTTAATAAGACAAAAAAACCAACCAAACAAAACACAAACAACAACAAAAAAAAAAAAAACGATGACACGCCATCCATGAAGCCTTAGTTGTGCTCTGCACAGCTTTGATTCTCTGCAGCTCTGTGGAAATTTTGTTGTGGGAGAGGGGGTTTGGAGGGGGCGGGGAAAGAGGAAAAATCACAATCAGAAGATGTCTTTTGCATAAATGCCACATTTACTATCAATTTGTCATTCATAGCTCGATATATCTTTTTAATTACATGTGACTAAACGGACTCCATCAGGGGCCTCATTTATAAAACTTGCTGATGCAAAAAAACGGGCCTGAAGTTTGCGTAAGAATTTCATTAAGCAAACTGGGATTTTTAAAAATAAACTAGACGTAGAAGAGTGTGTACTGCTGCACCAACTTTGGACCTGGTGTAGTAACATTTTGGAGACGACACCAGGTGTACAGCGGATACGATAATACATTTAAGCCACATTAAACACATTTGTTATCATTTACTCTAGACTTTGCATTATTGTAATCAAAAACACGTAAAAACTGATTATTCTATACAAAAACTGGGTTATTTATTCCATAAATATGTATTTAAACATCCGAGCACAGCATGCTCGGTACATTAACTGAGATGGTGTCCAGGAATACGAGTAATTACTGAGTTGGTTTACAAATATTACGGAGACACACAAGCATAACGTGTCACAATGGATGTGCTTGCACTTCTTCAAGTCTATGGTGGGATGATGGTGGGAAGAGTTTTCAGGGATTGTGAGGATTTCCTGGCCAATGATTATGACTGGCCGATTAACAAATTTGGTCTTACAGTAATGTAGGAAGTGGGTCCAGTGTTAGAGTGCCCAACTCACCGGTTACCTGCTGTTTTGGACAGTGTCATTAAAATGACAGGAACAGGCCAACATCAAAAGGCAATTTGCAGCAATGTCCGGCTTACCAAACAATGTGTGGGATTGACTGCACTCATGTTGCTGTAAGGGCTCCATGTGAGAATGAGGTTGCGTATATGAACCGTAAAAACGTTAATTTCATTAATGTACAAGTTATTTGTTATGTGAAGATGATCCTGATAAACCCGGTAGCATAGCGGACTTCCTCTTCTGCATTATGCCACTATTATGACCCCAAAATGTGTCTCCACCTCACAAACGAGCACCTTGATCTCAATCTCTGAAAAGTTATGTTCACGTGGCTCTCAGTTGCCATGATTCTGCCACAGACACTAGTTGATTCATATGTTAACATGTTTATGAGCTGCTTTGCATTGACCGTGTACGATAGAAAGTGGGTGTGTAGAGGTGGGAACGTGAACCAAAATCACCTGCGCAACCATTTCAGCAAGGTTGCGATTTAAAAAAGGTAATTGCTGCAACTATGAAAAGCAATGTTTTTTTTTTTTTTACTTTGGCATACCAACAAGTTGGTTTTTTGCAAAGTACAATTCTAGTAGAAATTCTATCCAAAGTTTTATAAATGAGGCCCCAGAACTGTCGTTTTAGCAATAATGTTTAAACACACTTTCTAGACTCCATGCTATAGCTTTACAATAACTCATAAATACAGTATTAAATTAAGTAATAAAGTATTTTTTACGTACATCTGAGTGTGCCTAAGTGAAGGAGGGGGGTCACAGCCCATGTAGGCTCCATTGATGAAACTGTACTGTAGTAAAGCACTGAAGCAAGGATCCTGGAGAGAAATGGAGACATGGAGAGTCTTTAATTTGCTGGATGTATTGTATTATACTACAATAACAAGTATGACAATTATTTTAAAATGCAGGAATAAAAATGAGTTTTAATTAGTCACCCTAATGAGAACATGAGGGTTTCCAACAACTAACAGCAGAGCTTTGGGACGGGTAACAGCCACATTGAATCGTTTCGGGTTGGTCAGAAAGCCAAGGGAACTCTGAAGATCATCACTCTGCACAGATTCATCTGAGCGCACCTATGTCATGAAAAGAGGAAGTTAATCAATACCATAGGAGTGTAGAGGAAATTCATGTATTAGCTTAATTACCTTGCTCTTAATTAATGTCTAGCTGAAAGGTCTGACTATAAGGC
>JBAMHX010000011.1:15740318-15756014 GCA_037177515.1 Pseudomugil tenellus
TATATATATATAAAATTATTATTATTATTTTAAAATATTATTCAGAACAATTTTGCCATTCTTGCCTGAAGTAGTAAACATTCACCTTTTTATAATATCTTTAAATATGAAGACTACCAGTTTTTATGGGATTTAGTTATTCATTCATGTAAATCTGTATCAGTTTATCAAGATCTCGGTAAACAAATCCTGTTTTTTAAATAGAAGTATTGATAGTTTGACCTTGTAATCCTGTCAGCTGACTTCAAGAATCCTTTAATAAATAAAAACCGCACATTAAGTCAGTTCTCTGGGATATAATACAAAGAACAAAAAAACAAACAGCCCCTTCCCACATGTGGGCATCTTAAATCTTTGAAAGCATGGAATTATTCATGCAGAGCCACAGCAAAACCAGCTTTGACTGACGAAAAACTCTTCCACAAGATTACTTCCAGGTTCTCTGGTCACAGTAAAAATTATGCTGGATGTTGAACAGAAAAGGTTTTGGAAAAGCATCCAGACCTGAAGCTCATCAAGAGCTAAACATCTTGTCATAACTTTGAAATACACACCTCCAAAACACTTTCTTTTGGATCAGTTTCTGCTTGCACGTCTGTTACACACTGCAACAAGGTTTTCCCTTTTTTTCTTTTTTTGTAAACTCATTGACGTTTCAACAGCCAACTTTCCTCTGTACAAATAATTTCAAGACATTTGAAGCAAGAGCAGATTTTCCTTTTTGGATTATTTTCTTTTACAGGGAGTACCACATTGGCACGGATACTTACAAGGCCGCTCTTGTTCTGTACTCAGTTTACTCAATATTAACTCCAACATTTTCCCTTAAACTTCACCTGCCATGTACTACATGTTACAGTCAGCTCTACAACCTAAACAAACTGGTGAACTGTGATGCTCGTTTCGACTAGAAATGCAAGTTATTACAGGATAATTAAAAGCAAGTTATTAATGTTATATTCTGTTTTCTTTAGCATTTTGTTTTTATTCACTAGTTAACGGGTGTGTAGATGTGACAGCATATGCTGAGTGGATCTGGTTATAAAGATGACTGTTCTTCTAAATAGATGTCACACACACTAATTGCATAACATTGCAAAATTAAAAAGATTTATTTTAAATTTGCTTTAGTGTATGTAAATGAACATACCAAGAAAATTATTTTTTAAAAATCCACATAATCATTAAAATTTGTTATATTTTTTTAAAACAAAACACTTTTTGAGGAAAATAACACAAATGTGCGATCAAAGTATTGCAAGCAATACTGAATGAAATAATACTGACTACTAATAATACTAAAACTCCTATTATAAAAAAAAGGCAACACTCCTTCAACACATGCACATGGAATGATTAGCTCATAACAAGAGCTCTCTCATCGTACTGCATGAAGCCACAACTAATTTCGGTCAGCTATGTACACTGGATAACTCATGGAGTTTCTGAAGAATGCGACCTCTAAGGAATCCACAAAACATCGTTCAAACATTGTGTGCACTGACTTTACAGTATGTTGCTGATGAATGCTGATTCATAAACAAAGCCACAGCTTTATTCCACAACCAAATGTTTATGACTGGCTTTGCCTTGGAGAAAGTGTCTCACCTGATGGACCATCAAGGTTAAAGGCCTTATTATCAAATGAGCAACTATATAAAGAGTCACAATGAAGGCTGGAACATTTACAGAGAGATGTTTCTCATAACCTCAACAACCCTGTTTAAAGAAAATGTAATGAATGACTGTGTGTTACAGAGGAAAGTATGAAATTAATTCTTTTTTTTCCATAACTTATTTATTGTGCTGCATACAAAGACTCATATCCTTCATTACCGAACTTCTTATTTAGAGCATTTTAAATAAGATGTATTTAAATATTTTGCTTTTTTATCTGTCACACAATGTCAGAAATCCCCAAAGTACTTCTATTAATGTGCTCGAGCCGCGTTTCAAACCAACAACCTTCTTGCTGTGAGACTGCAGCACTAACCACCCCCCCCCACACACACACACACACACCCCACCCCCCACCATGCAGCTGTGAAGGTGTTTCACTGGATCTAAATTGCTTTGCACTTCCTGGCTACCATATTTTTTGTGTAGTCATGATTTCATCTGAAGTTCCTTAACTCAACACTTCAGAGGAGAAAATTAATAAAACAAAAACTTTTCTGACATAATCTTTAATGCGCTGGTCAAAAAGTATTTGTATAATCACTGAAGAGAGAACAGTGTAAACAGTAAAAGTTTGCTTGTTTTGGAAGTTTATTATTAATCACTCAGTTAATTAAATTGTAATATTTAACAACATGATTGAAACATCTTTGAACAAGTATCTTTCCAGCAACTCTTCATGGTTTTACTGCTGTTTTGACAATAATTAGTATTCGTTTCAAGGCTTAATCACACTTTTGTTGTGTATGGATATTTTGTACTTTTTAATAAATGTGATTACTACAAAAAGCAGAGGAGGATCATATATCTCACATTTAATGGACATCTTCTGCAGAGGAAGCTAATCCTTCTCCATGATTTCCTACTGTTTGAAATATATCCAAATCAAGTTGACGCTGATGGAAAAATGTATCAGCTCCCCAATGGATTTAATACAGTTTATTACCATGTTGTTAGAAAGATTCACTCACGTATCCTGGACAGTGTGACACATTTTATGTAGTGTACTGAACACTACTAACACAAATACAGCATCTTTTTTCTACTTTCTCTGAATGAAAGTAGGAATTTGTAAAGTGTGTTTGCATGGTGGTGTGGTAAGAAGGTTGCTGGTTCGAACTTTGGCTTGGACAGTGGCCTTTTGGTGTGGAGTTTACATGTTCTCCCCGTGTTAGCCTGGGTTTACTCCCACCGTCAAAAGACATGCATGTTCGGTTATTGGTTGTTCGAAATTGTCCTTAGGAGTGAATGTGTGTGTGTGTGACTGGTTGTTTGTCTTTCTGGCAACCTGTCCATGGTGTACCCTGCCTCTTACCCAATGATTGCTGGGATAGGCTCCAGCTACCAGCGAGTGGACTAAGCAGTATATCTAATAGATACATGTTTTGTTTTTTATGAGTTTCAATACAATAAGAATCTTCTACATATATTGTTAGAGTTTATAAATAGATATTGACTGATTTGAAAGTTTCTGTCTTGCTCAGAACTTCTGCTTTAAAACTGTCATGACAGAGTTTCTGAGGAATAGAACTGTTTGTTTGACTTCTTGTTTTACTGACCTTTTGTTGACCCTTCACTGAGCTCAAGCATCTTGAGTCGCCCTTGTGAGTATGTTGTGCATCCTGTTGTTAATGTATGTTGCTTGTATGCATTTCGTGCTACACCCCTTGTGATGTATGCGGTTTCCAATAAAAGCTGCTTTGTGGGGAGAGGAGATGGGGACTTGATGGCTGACATGCCGTGGTGCTGCATGCTGCATATCTCTCCCCAATTGCAATGAGAAAGCTACTCCGAGTTCAAAGTTATTCCTTTGATAGAGAAATTGACCCAACAATATACACATACTTAGTTAAAACTATTTAAGAATAAAATCAGCACTTTATATAAAGAAAAAAGTCATATTTGTACTGATGACATGGGATTAGAATAAATGCCGTCATCAAACTGATACATAAGAATCATCAACAAAAGTTTTTCTTCACCTGTTAAACAGAAGTAACACAGAAATTTACAACATTAAAATATGCAGAAATTGAGTAAATCGACTCAATTTTTTACAATAAAATAAGAAGGAAAAACCACAAAGTTAAAGAATTATCAAGGCTTAATTTGGGTTATATTTAATTTGGAAGTTTTAGATTGAAATACAGAACAAATTGGCTTGTATAAATAGTAACAGTATAAAACTGAAATTGCAAATCAAAATAAATCTGATAAATTTAAAAGCTGTCTGTGGTGGTGCTGATGACCTGAGGTTGCACTTTATTCCTGCTACAGCCAAAGAACCAGGCTGCCCTCCTGTGGCGATACCGTTTAGACAGCAGCACATACAGCACTGGGTTGATGCAGGGATACAGGTATTGGAGCACAGTGCAAATAAAGTAAAACAGATCCCAAGCTTCTCTGTGACGATACAGCCCCAAGTACACACAAAGCTCAAGCACATAGCCAGGCAACCAGCACACTGAAAAGGTGGCGGCAGCCAAGAACACCATGACCGAGGCCCTGCGGGTGTTCCTGGCACTGGACACTGACATTACAGGGCTCTTGTGAAGAAAAAGAGCCAGGCGGACATAGTTGAAGGCGATGACCAGCATTGGAACAAAGTAGAAAAGTACAAATTGGCTTAGGACCACTTGGTAGTGGTGCTCATGAATGGTTGGAAGGCAGAAGGTGAAGTTTGCCAGGTTTGGGTTCATTTGTTCCTTCGTGGCAAACATTCGCAAGGGCAGACTGATGAAGAAACTTAGAGCCCAGACCAATGCAAACATGAGGATGACGAGATCCATTGTGGGCGGCTGGTAGGGATTGGTGATGATCATGGCACGGGTTATGGACACAGCACATAGTGAGTAGGTGCTAGCTGCCAAACTGAATGCAAGCAGGAACTGGTAAACCTTGCAGGAGGTGTCTCCTAAAGGCCAAGAGTGACTTACAGCAGAGTGAAGGGTGAAAGGGATGAGTAAAAGGGTAAGGAAGTCAGCTAGAGTCATGCTCAGGAGGAGAATATCCAGGCGGTTTTTACGCAGTGTGTTGTACTTAGCAAACAAAGAAAAGACCAGCAGGTTGGCACAGAGACCAATGCCCAGGATCACTCCGCAGGTGCAGGCAAAAATCACTCCATAGGTATTAGGAACAGCCATGCTGTCATTAGCTTAGCACCTGCCAAACATAAAAATAATTATCTGTAAGTTTCAACCTTTGTAAAA
This sequence comes from Pseudomugil tenellus, assembly GCA_037177515.1. Lineage (NCBI taxonomy): Eukaryota > Metazoa > Chordata > Actinopteri > Atheriniformes > Pseudomugilidae > Pseudomugil > Pseudomugil tenellus. The sequence continues at coordinate 15,745,205 of JBAMHX010000011.1, forward strand.
CCTTTTTATGTGAAACAGTATGTTTTTTTTATTCACCTGCAATTAAAGATAAACATTATTTGGATTATTTATGATAATAAAATCTATGTATTTTCTTTTCTTTAACATTGTGCAGGAGAATCAATAGATGAAGCTATGAAATAAGTAACCAAATAGTGTTCTCATTGACTAGTTGGCTGGTCATGTTTAGGTATAAGCTTTGAGAGCAAGTATATTGAATTAAATCAACTCTATGACGGATCATATTTCATCCCATCAAAACACAAGATGCAACACCACTAAACGTATAGGTTCAATGTAAAAGATTAATGTTAACTGAGGAGAAACAAATGCTTTTTTTAAAACATGTTGAGACATGCAGGAAGCCTTATGTGTAAATGAATACATATTTTTTAAAATAAAAATAAATGAATAAATGAAATGGCATTTCAAACTGGTATGTTATCATTTAAGCAAACTCACCATATTTGTTCTTCAGCCTTCTCTTCAAAGCTCTGTCTGTACACAAACTAGCTTCATAATTAATCTTGAATAATTTTCTTTTTGTCCTCTTTAAAATGTCCTGAACGAGACAAAGCAGCATCTATTCACATCACGTCACAAAATGTGATAGCTGAAAGCAAAAGGGAAGAAAAGCAAACACTACTTGAGCCATATTGATTCTGGTTGACTGCATTTAAAGGGAAATTATACATGTTATCCAGCTGCTGAGAGAACTGTTATGTGTTATTCATGCCTACCTTGTTTATTTGTTATTTTAGGGTACATACATGTTTTTAGTTTTCCATTTCACATTATGACTACATGGTGTAGCTACACAAATTGTGAAAATAATTAAAGAGCTTTCTGCTCTTAGCTATAAACTATTTATAAATTGTTAATAGTATTTGTTGCTATAATAATGTGGAAGAAGTCTTGCTATAAGGCTTACTGTAAATCTAAAACGTTCCTAATTACATTGTAACATTACAATTTACTAAATGTTTATACATTATTCATATAGATTGAAAATGTTTCTAGTAAAATGCTAACCTTATAAACAATATCTATTAACAAGCTTATAGTTTTTTATAAATATGTTTTTACAACAACTTAAAAATGCTAAATGGGAGGTTTAAAGCATTAAACCATTAAACCATTTTAAAACACTATGAATCATATTTTACTGCAGATGCCACTAAAGATGGGCACTCTCTAAATAGCAGTGTTTATTGATTATCCTCTTTGTTTTCCTCTCCCACTGAGATATCAATATTATTCTCTTTTGCTTGAATTGATTTCTTCAGTATGAACTGTGGGCTCCTAACAGAGCTTTATCAGGCTTTCCACAGCATTTATGACTCTGTATCAGCTAATGGTCTTGCTGTATATGGCTGCTTTTAACACATGATGTAGCTGATGTAGATGCATTTGGTAAATTTACTATTTTCAGACTCTGTGTCTTGTACTCGGTGGCTGTTAAAATCCCAAATGTTCTCAAGTGGGAAGTTAGCAGCTTAATTGTGTTCTGCCACTATCTTTTTGAATTGAAAATATGCCTCACTCTTGTCTTACCTACTTAATTCTTGCTCCTATGTAGCATCACAACAAGGGACTTACTTGAAAATCTTCATGAGGCCTGGACGATATTGTTGAAACCAGGCAGCAATTTCTGGCTGCCGATGGTGACGCTAATGCGGAGGAGAATTTTTTTCTAACGCTTCGGTTTCGATGTTATTTTAATCTTAAATTTAGAGGCGTGTCATTTTGATTGACATGTGTTAGAGCGCTATCAGTGGTTACAGCTGCGTACTTCCTGCTGGCGCCACCGTGAGGGAGCCCTCTCAACTCTACCTTTTCCATTCTCCATTTTTGAATTTTCGGTAATGACGAAACACCGAGATGACGACGGTAAGACCCGCCTATTGGCTTCAAATCTGCTCCTCAGAAACCTATGGGTCACGTGATGGTATGTGCAGTCCAGTATTTATACAGTCATTGGTTAAAATCCAGGGTAGGTTGTAGGCATCTTCTTTTTAATTCACAGTTCAGATTTAACATACCATCCTGCAGGTAAATCACTGTTGCAATGCCTGTTATTATATTAATATGTAATATTATTATATAACATAATTCTTTTTAATTCAATTAAATTCAGCTTCATTTGTATACAGCCATTTCACGACAATGTTGTCTGAGGGCTCTTCACAGAGATCAGTTTGCGCCAATTCATAATATATAGCCTATGCAAGGGAATAAAAAAGATTGCAACAAATTGAGACTTCGATCTAATCTCCCATCCTGAGCTGCATGAGGCGACAGTGGGAATGAAAACTTCCTTTTAACAGGAAGGCAAAACCTCCGGAAAAACCCGATTCAGAGAGGGCAGCCATCTGCCTCAACTGGCTGGGTGTGAAAAGGACTCTCCTTGGACCTCTTCTGTTCAACTTGTATATGCCTCCTTTGGATAAACTATTACAGAACTTTAAACATCAATTATCACAGTTATCCAGATTATACACAAATTTATCTACTACTACCAACAGATCTACTGTGTCATTGTTTGGAACAAATAAACGAATAATAAATAATAATAACATTTTCTCCAATTAAATGAAAATAAAACTGAAATTATTCTGTTTGGTAGCAAAGAGAAGAGAGTCAGCCTCAGTAAACACCTGTAGACTTGGGCTATTAAAACTACCAATCAAGTCTGTAACCTTGGAGTGCTGATAGACGCAGATCTGACTTTCAGCAGCTGAATTTCAGGCTGAATTTTCAGCAGCAACATCAAAGCTGTGACTAAAAAAGCTTTTTACCAACTCAGAAACATCAACAGAATTAAAGGTTTAATCTCCCAGAAAGACCAGGAGACACTTATCCATGCATTCATCTCCAGTAGACGGGATTACTGTAATGGTCTTTTAACAGGACTTCCCAAAAAGAGCATAAAACATTGGGAGCTCATCCAGAATGCTGCTGCTAGAGCTTTAACTAAGAGATCGGAACACATAATACCAGTTTTAAAATCTTTTAACGGGCCTCCAGTCAGTCACAGGATAGATTTTAAAACCCTGCTGATTGTTTATAAATCCCAGAACGGTTCAGGACCAGAATACATCTGTGATATGTTCAGAGGAAATAAACTAAGCAGAGCTCTTAGATCCAAAGACTCAGTTCCACTAGTCCAGACCAGAGTCCAGACTAAACATGGTGAAGCAGCATTTAGCTGTTATGCTGCAAACAGGTGGAACAAACTGCCAGTAGAGATAAAACTTTTAGCAAATGTAGAAACGTTTAAATCCAGGTTAAAAACTTTTCTTTTCCCTCCAGCTATAAATAGAATCTGCACAGTAACTTTTTAATTATATTCTTCTTTAAGATTTTAAGATAATTTATTATTTTATCATGATTCTTGCTCTATTTTTATTCTCTTTTTTATTTGTATCTCAACATATGTAATGCTTTTAATGTTTTCATGTAAAGCACTTTGAACTGTACATGAAAGGTGATATATAAATAAACTTACCTTGCCTAGCCTAATAATTGTTGTAATAATTGTTTTTTATGTAAAATTGCCAAACTTTCCTCCACATTAATAGAAATTTTTAGTAATAATTTTTCATGCCTGCTAAACTGCACATTTGTTTCAAGACTTAAAGCTGCTCTAAACATTTTATGCACTTACAGGCCATAGCACTTTTACTACTGCTACAATTGTCACAAATGATATCATTAGGGCATCAGATTAAAAAAAACTCATTGCTGCTTTATTTGTTGATCTTTCTTGGGCGTTTGATTTAGTTGATCATGTTTTGTTACTAACCAAATTGCAATCAATTGGTTTAAGTTGGAAGGCTGTTGGATGGTTCCAGAATGATCTTTTTGATCGTTCTCAGTGTGTTTATGCTGATGGTTACACATATGAATATCTAAAGATAGCCAATGGTGTCCCTCTGGGATCAATTTTGGGACATTCAAGCAAAGCTACACCTATATGCTGATGATATAGTGCTTTACACCCAAGTTTCCACCATTGCAGAAGCATTACACAAGCTCCAGGATGCATTTCAATCATTATAAAATACATTGTTGAGCCTGAAATTGGTTTTAAAAACACAGAAAACAAAATTTATAGTCTTCTCAAAAACTTGATCAGCTAGTTGACAATTGTTATGTTATGTCTATAGATGGGCAATCCATAGAAAGAGTATCCTCCTAAAAGTACTTGGGGATATGGATTGATGAGAACCTATGCTCCAATGTACATATTGCAGCTTTAGTCAAAAAGCTCAAAGTAAAACTTGGCTTTTATTTTAAAAACCAATGTTGTTTTACATTTAGTGTTAAAAAAGAAACTTGTGGAAGATACTTTTTTTTAAATCTGTGATTGGCTATGGGGATATATTGTATATGCATGCTGCATCCTCCATCTTATGTCATGTTGATTCAGTATATCATGCTTTACTACGATTCATTACAAACTTCAAATCCCCTACTCATCACTGCATTCTTAATGATTTAGTTGGCTGGACATCTCTCAAAGTTTATAGACCACAACATTGGTATATTTTCATTTATGAAGCAATACTTGACAAACTTCCATTATACCTTTGTAAGCTTCTTTATGTTTGCGCAAATCAGTTACGCTCCTCAAGGTGGCTACTTTTTAATTTCTCCAGAGTTACAACTGAATTGGGAAAACTGCTTTTTCCTTTTCACACCTTGGTGATGGAATAAAATACAGAAAGACCTTAAATTAGAAACACTTGTGTCTTTAAATGATTTTAAGACTTCAATAAATAAAGTTTTTGTTGATGTTTTTAAAACTGTGCATTTGCTGTCTTATTATGTAAATGTAAATTCTTATAACATATATTATGCTTTTAATGTGTGGTTTGGCCGTTACCTTGGCCAGGTCTCACTTGAAAAAGAGATTTTGAATCTCAATGTGATTTCCTGGTTAAATAAAGGTTAGATAAAAAACAAACAAAATAAAAAATTCAAAAATATATTTTATTTTTTTGTGACATCTGACAAAATAACAATGTAATAACATAGTTTTATTGTACTGCTTTTTGTTATTCAGTTGAGCTGTAGACAAATAATGGTGATAACATGCAATGTTTCTGATCTGTTAATATGCAGATTTCAGTCTGATTCTCTTCTTGTGTATGTTATTTTCCAGACATATTTAATTTGATACTGCACACATCTATTAAAAACATTTTGCCAAAAGTTTTCTAAAAATGTCTAACATTGCCTGTGCTGATAGATTCTGTTAATTGACTTCTTGACTTTATTTATTCTGCGTCACTTTAGCTGAACCCATTATTAATTCTGCCTATTACTAATAAATAAAAGACAACAAAAATCATACTATATCCAATGGCTACATTTTTAATGTTTGGTTAACTGGAAACATGTACAGCATTCCCTCAGTGCAAGTGCAGAACATTGAGTCTGATAACCCCTGACTCTGGCTTATTACATGAAAATCAACTGTTATATGAAATGATGATAAGTCCAATGAAGGTTCTAATAAATTATTAGTCCATGAGAAATCTGAGGTGGGGAAAGGAAAAATAGTACCATCAACAAGAATTACTAAGATAAAACTCAACCACAAAAGAACGTATACAGGATGTAACTAAAGTGCATAATGGAATTTAGTCAGCAGCACCATGATACATTCACATAATAATATACATTTTCAAAGTGAAATAAATTATGGCAGAACTATTTGAACAGATGTATTAATTACACAGTTTTTACAGGTTTTTGGGACTCTACGTCCTGGATAGTTTATGCAGACAGAGCCAAACAAAAGCAGATCTCTCAGCAATTTCTTTGCTTGTTATACATACAGGAAATAAATACTTCCTCCTGTGCCCAATCTATGCACAGTTGGTTAGACATTACAATGTATGTCACTGTTTTGCAGAGCTTTAAAGGTGAGAGGAAATTCCAAATAAATACTGTACGAACCTAAGTAGATGTCATGGTGACAGTCTGGGAAGTGTAAGGAAACAAAAGTACAACATATTATCTTACAAGCACCATCCTGGCACCATAAACAGTCTGTCAGGCATTAGTCAGTCAGTGTCAGTGTTTTTAATGCACTACCATAAGACGTCTGGGGTCTTTTAGGCAGGATTATGTGTCCCTCGTGGCCCCTTTGCAATGGCAGACCGTGTTCGCCACCTCTTCTTTTCGTTATCTCTGCGTCTACCTAACCTAACTTTTTTCTTCCTTTTGGTAGCAACTTTTAAAGGCTGGTCCTTATAAGCTACAGCCTTGTTGGTCTCCTGGGGGAGGTTAAGGCCCTCCCTGTCCAGCCTGGACCTCTCCAAGAGGTCCTTGGTGGCTCCTGGTGGCTTCTGGTGTAGAGCATTTCCACTAAAAGTTTGGCCCAGGGTTCTGGATTGTGGAGGCATAACACGATCATCCGCTGTGTGTAACTCCTCCAGAAGCTCCCGTACTAACATGCTGCGCCTGAACTGGTGCATGGAATGGCTCTTGTCATGCATCAGCTGCACATGGCTGACTGACCTCCTCCTTACAGCAGCAAAGGGGATGAGATAGAGCACAATGGATTAAAACCAGAAGGAAAGAAAAGAAAAAAGATACATTTTTCACTAAATCTTTTATGTTTGAACACACTCAAGACAAAATTTCTCTAACAGTTCAAAGTCATTTTTCTGAGACATGTACTTTAACTATCCTCTTAAATACATTTTTATTTTTAAGTCTTTGTTGTAATTTCATTTGACAACACTAATGTTGAGTCAGTGGTTTCAGGTAGTTTCAGAAGTGGTGTTTGCTGAAATGTCCTTCATGAAACATAAGTACAGTAGGTGGCAGCATAAACACATCTCAGACCTGTCACAGACTTATAAGTGAGAAAAATTTGTCCAGGTTAAGTCAGGCTGAATTTACTTTTATTGTTCTCATTGTTTTGGTTGTTTTTTCATTTTTTTTATTTTTAAGAGAAGATAAAAACAATAAAGAATAATTAATTGTAAAATATAAAAAAATCCATTTTTTCCCATTTCTGTTTTGCGTGTGTTTATATTATTTCTCTAAGCATTTAATATGTCATTTAAACAAAACTCACGTTCTGTTAATAAGTGTACCAACTGGTTTCCCATCAAGAGTCACTGGTGAGAACAGCAAGAACACAGCCAAACTCCACTGATGAAGTAATATTAAAGCACACATGCTTGAGCCAAAGATCTGAAGAGCAAAGTCATATTATTAGTCATTTAATTAATTAACAAAAACACCATCTAATGCTAAACTGATTGATTTGATAATTTAGTCTTTTTTAATTATATGTTTGTTAAACAGCTGGCATCTTTCAGACAATTTATTTAAGAAATTTTCAAAAGAAAGAAACAAACTTTAACTTACAAAATGTGATTTCTTTCTCCCTAGTAAAAAATCCAGAAAATAGTCCAAAATCTTAAAAAAAATAAAACTCACAAAATGTTATTGAGAAATATTATGCCAAATGCAATTTGGTCCATTCAGAACTTGTGTCCATGTCCACTGGTGTAAATGCAGGCTCGGGAAATCCCCCACGAGTCTCCCCCATTCATTTGCCTCCCAACAGGGTGGGTCAAGCTATTTATTTCTCCCCAGCGTCCAAATTAAAAGCGGGATAAAGATAGAACAAGCAACAGTCCATCAGCTGCAGAGCTGTGACTCTGCTCAGTTCTGCAGTACCTTCATGAAGAGTTACACTGAAGCATCATCTTTGGTGGCCAGAACTGAGAGCAGACCTTAGAAAAAAAAAATCATTCCTGCACTCTGAGCCTGTAAGAGAGAGAGGAGCTGAGCAAAAGTCCAACTCCACTTTAGCTGAAGATGCATGCACCACCTCAGCCCCTATCCAATCTTAACACCCTGCCCAACCTTCCAACCCTTACGTCTCTCCCTAACCCCCAACCCTTCAAAGACACACACACACCTGCTGGGACATGGAGGTGGCGCCCACGCAGCCCATACACACCTACTCACAAAGAGAAAGCTGTAAAGACTGAACTAGTTCTATTTCCATCAGTGTCAAATAATTTTTCGTTCAGTTTTGAGGTAAAGTTTACAAACATGTCCTTCATAGACACATCAGGATGACAGCTGTGCATTAATATACAGTAGGTAATCATAAATCATGAAGTGGAAGGCGAACAGTATAAGGGGAGGAGCAGGATTACTCCAAGGTAAACAGCCAGGCCTTACCACTTTCCCAGGGGAGAATGACCATAACCTCAGAGAAACTCAACCCACAGCCTCTCACTGCAGACCATTCAGTCCACCTCCACGCTACCTCAGTAAACCAGCTCACCACTGGATGGTCACAGTGGTTTCTGAGGGATCTCTGATTTTCAGCTAATAAAGGCAGCCGAGCTTTACATTAGGCAGATGTATATAATCTAATCTGAGATTTACTGTTTGGATGAAATGCAGCATATGACATGCAAGTGCAGATGTATGTTATAAGAGGTACCTCTGGGACTAAAAGAGCAGGTATTTTTAGTGTCACAATAGCTGAGTGTTGCATGCCTGAGTGTAGAAGTGCTTGCAGCAACTACATGTGATTAAAAAATAAAAGGAAAAAAAAAGATTATGTAAGACTTCATGTTTTACCTAAATATGTTACAACAACACAACAGAATTGAATTTAGTTCATTTAGAAACAGTATTCTATTAAGATGTGCACTGATCAGCAGTATTAATTTTTCGTCTTTGTAAATTTGACCCTAAAATAACTGGGTATTGACACTGAGCTGTAGATAAAACCCATAACACTGTTCCACAAAAAGTGGCTGGAGACACCACCCACATCCATCAGCTGATGCTGGTGAATTTCACTTATTTTATGCATTTCCATTTGTAGATGAAACTTGTTCTTGTTAAAAGCTTTAAGAAGAACATTCCATTTAATTTAACTTCATCATCTTGAGAATTACCTTCTGGTTCAAACATGTACACAGAAATTACTTCAGTATATTCATCTATTGCTCAGCATTGGCTTCCAGTCATCTACTGTTGGGAGAATTATAGGAAGAGCTTGATTGTTTCTCATATTTAAGCTATTTTACAACCAGAAACTGTCTCAGAAAGGGGAGTCTGTAGCTCAGGTGGTAAGAACAGTTGTCTGCCATGCTGAAGGCTGGTGGTTCAATTTCAGGCTTCCCCTGACTACATGCTGAAGTGTCCTTGGGCAAGATGCTGAACCCTCTGACCCAAAAAATGTAACCTGCTTTGGAGAAAAGCGTCTGCTAAATGACATAAGTTTGAAATTTCATGAGGGCTGCACGGTGGTGTGATGGTTAGCAGTCCAGCCTCACAGCGAGAAGGTTGCTGGTTTGATCCTCAGCTTGCACAGTGGCCTTTCTTGTCAACGATTTCCCCTGTAGTAATGTGGGTTATCTGTGGGTTCTTCATTTTCCTCTCACTGTCCTAAGGACATGCATGAGACATTGGTCATTCGAAATTGTCCTTCGGAGCAAATGTGTGTGTCACTCTCTCCTTCTTTGTCTCTCTGTGTCGGCCCTGTGATGGACTTGTAACCTGTATAACGTGTACCCCACCTTTTGCTCAATGATTCCTGGAATCCCAGCTGCCCGGGACCTTTTATTGGAATAAGCTGTTCAAATAATTGTTGGATGGATGGAAAGTGTCTTATCTAGTTTCCCCATATTTCCCCCTCAAAAACTATCAAATGTACAACTTGAAATTTGATGAGACAACTGCAGTGGGAGTTTAACCACATACCTGAAAGAAACCGTTCTGCTAAACTCAATAGGCAATAATGAATGTTTGCACAAGCTGTTTGTAAAAAAAATGTTTGTGAATTTTAGTCAAGAGAAAACAAATGCTAACATTTCGGGCAGCGTGCTCCATAACATTTGATTTTACAGCGGGATGGACATAAAATGTAGTGTTTTCCTGAAACTGTGACTCTTTCCACCACTTTCTTGTTTGGAACAATGTGAACTTGTTCTTCTGGAGTTTATTCAGCTTGTCAGAATGATCAGTGCATGTAGTGTTGTGGGAAACAAATGAAAGTTAACGTTTATAATGAAAATAAAGTGTGTGTTCATGTATATGTGTGTGGTGTATGTGAATCATTTACCCGGTTTTACCCGGTAGTCTGAGAGACAACAGAACTTACTGTCCTGAATCCCAAATGATTTGAATAATTCCCTTGTTTCCTCTCACAGTATCACATATCCGGTATTTGTGGTTTTGACTGAAATGTTTTTCACTCTGACTTGTCCATTGGGTGTATTACAGTAAGATTTATGCAGTCTATCACATCCACCTAACTAGAGTCCATGCTAACTTTGGTGGTCCCTAAGTTTTACGCAGCTCCATCAAAGTCACTCCAGTTCGAGTTCAAGAGTCACTTTGTCAAGGGCCTTAATTTATGACCAGATACTTAGTCTCAGATAATCTGGATGTCACCATTTATTGGTGACTGTAGATTTTTAAAACATGCTTCTCTGAACTTCCTAAGGATTATTAAGTTCATTCCCATTAAACAGCCATCTGGAAAACAATGGTTCTTTACTGTACCTTCTCAATTTCCTTGGGTTATTATTTATTTTAATTATTGTGTCAGTTAAAAGTGAGTCACATAATATTAGTGATTAAATATACCAAATGAAAAATTAATAGTGGCATCAATATATAACATTTTCCACCTATGTCTTTCTTTCATGTTGTATTTACTTTTACAATATATTTTATTATAATAATATAATATAATATAATATAATATAATATAATATAATATAATATAATATAATATAATATAATATAA
>JBAMHX010000011.1:15782216-15798187 GCA_037177515.1 Pseudomugil tenellus
ATATATAAATTTTTAGTGTTAGATTATAAAACCTTTGCATGTTACCTGGCAATTATGTCTATAATAAACTGAGCTTCAAGCTTGCATTTTTCGTTTCTTTTTTTATATACTTTTAGAGCATTGCATAATTTGGAGCTGCACTTCAGTATTATTTTGATCTTCCACAGACTCTTCGACTCCCAGTGCAGAACCCTGAGCCAAAGCAGGGTTCTAGTGGAGAAGTTTCAGCTCTAAAATGCCTTTGGTAAATAGGTTGTACTTTTGAGACTGTCTTGAAACTTTGAGGTGGGATTTGCAGTGCCAAATCTGTCTGATTTTTAGTTTTTTATTGCACCTGTCTGCCATCTCAACTTTAATGGCCACAATACCTTATAAAATCTTCTAAGATTCAGTGATGCCACAGGAATGACAAGAAGTGAAAATAGAATAACAAAATGTGAATCTCTGATCTGTTTTTAGCATTTATGGTCGATAATCTAAAAATACTATAGAAAAGCAGTTGTGATACATAAGATATTGTTTAAATGTTTTTTCAAAGTTATTATGTAGGGAACACATATAAACTCCTTTAAAGTCTGTACCATGTACAGAATTGATGTCAGTACAGACCTTCTGGTTATATGCTATATATTGACAAAATACAGCTGTAGAGGAATTCAATATTAGCTTAATTACCTTGCTCTTAATTAATGTCTAGTTGAAAGGTCCGACCATAAGGCTCCTAAACTGATGTCATTCTGACTTTTAGTAAACCATCTGCAAGGCCAGCGTCCTTCCATCAGGGAAATGTTTAGGAGACCTTGGTTTTGTTGTCGTAGCCGAAGAACAGGCCTCAGATTGACGCAAGTGACCAACGTCTTTAAACAAAGCTCCCCTGTCTGACTGGGGCAGAATATTTCCAGACTTCTGTGTGATCTCAGATCTCTGTAGAGATTCTCCCAGGGTTATAACCTTGTATCATGTCTGTATGTCTTAATGTTTTGTCCCTTCATGTTTTAATGTTTAATGTATGTTCAACTTCTTTTATTCTTCATTATTAAATTTGTAAATTTACCAGTGTCCTCGTCCTTGACAGGAATAACGGTCATCTACACCGCTAAACCTAACTGACTTATTATTACCTCCACCAAGGAGGTTATGTTTTTGCCGCCATTTGTTGGTTTGTTTGTGTACAAAATAACTAAAACAATTATGGATGGATTTTGATTACATTTTCAGAGAATGTTGATCATGGGGAGATCAACAGATGATTAAATTTTGGTGGCGATCTGGATCACGGTCTGGATCCAGAAATGTTTTGAAGAATAATTTAACAATGCGAGATAGGCAGCTGATTCCACCTATAGCCTGTTTCTGTCTGCTGTTTTTCACGTTGACAAAGATCATGTGTGACTGAGCTCTGAGAGATGTATCAGTCTTAAGGGAAAATCCTCATTGCTGTTTCAAACATATTTTACTGGGTTAAATTATTACATTTAATTCATTATAATTACCCATCCATCCATCCATATTCTACCGCTTATTCCCGAACGGGGTCGCGGGGGGGCTCATTATAATTACGTTTTTACAAAAACATTAGCACAAATAAGATGAGACAGGACATGGAAATCTGCAACAAGCAAGCAAGCAGCAAGAGAGCCTTTTTTGATGGTTTTTGTTGTCTTGTCAGAGACAAGCAAACAACATGGTTTTTGCATTATCTGCTCTGTTAGAATTTCTAGAACATATCAGCATTTACTCGGTACAGGTGTGCCAACTACTTAAATCCCCTATAACTGTCAGTCTGTTAAATTGTCCACTAGTTCATTTTAGAATCAGTCATGTAATTTGATTTTCAACTCATCAACAGTATGATAACCAAGCTGAACAAGATTTGTGTTCAAGAGCTTGACACTATATCCACTAACAGACCCATCATGCATTGTGACCTACTGCCTGAGTTGATGGGGTAAAAGCTAGCTGGTGCCACTTTTGCCTTCATTCACAGCTCATTGTTGTCATTTTTTACACAGTGAGAAAATTATGCTTTTTACATGTCTCAACTGGGGAGTGTTTAACATATTTGTAGGACAGAACAAACTTTGTCGTTACACAATAATGTGCAACAAAATAAAGATACTCAGAATCAATACAGATTTTTTTTGTTACTTTGTTTTGCTGTTTTTATTTTTATAAATAAAATTAGTTCATTATTTGTGCAGTAAAAGTATATACCTAAAGTTGAAGTAAGTCTTTAAGTGGGTGGATAAAGTACAGGTAGACTATTTCTAAAAGAAAAAAATAAATGGGAAGGTGTCTTTATGTTATGAAGAGAGGCGTTACTGTCTTCTCAGACAGTAGCAGCAGACTTATGCTGTGCATCGCCTCAGATATGGTTTCTAACCTTTATAACCTCATAGCTGAATGTTAAGCTTATCAAAATGCATTGCTGCATTCAGATAGGGAAATGTATAAACAGCTTTCTACTTCAGTCTCTCACTGAGTCCTCTAGAAAGAGAACACTAAATATAGCAGGTAAGTGAGTAAACAAGTAGGCTGTCCAAACACACTCTTCGAGTCTGGCTTGTTAGGTGTGTGGTGTCCATCTCTTTTCAATAAGTTGTTGTCAGCTCTATTGACACACGCAATGAAAATGACTGTTACCCCATTTAGGATAAAAATTCTTAGTTGTACTATAGGGAATGTCCATTTCACTGGATTCTATCCTCAGGACACTGTGCTGAAAGTGGAGATAAGCAACTCCAGTCCTCGAGTGCCACAGTGCGGCAAGTGTTTCCCTGCTCCATCACATCTGACTCAAATGAATGGATAATTAGCAGACATCTGTTGAATTTGACATCAAGTCTCCTAATTAAGTCTGATGTATGTCAGGTGTGTTGCACAAGGTATGTGTCCACTAAGTAGCACTTTTACTTGACCAGTCATTTAAAGCAATGAACATGTTGGATAATTCAGTAATTCACTGTAACTGACTGACTGTAGTTTGCTACTTGCATTACCGCAATGAAAATCCCAATAAAACAACAAACAAATAATCCTCATTAGCTCCAGTTTCAAAATGAAGTATCTTTTTTAATAGCCCTGTGTGGATTTTCCACACAACAAATGTGAACAAATTTAAGCCCGGCTATTCTACAGTGCTAATGCTCTCTTCTCTGTTTGATTAGGGCAACACACAGGAGGTCCACTGCCACGCTGATTTCTTTACCTGGGCCCATAACTCTTAAAAACACACAAACACTTGGATTGTAAATGACCTGTTCATCACACAGTGACAGGAGAGGTGATTCTGGACTCTTGGTGGGCCAGGTGTGCAGATCACGACAGTTGTGGCATGCCAAGACCTGTTGGCATGGCAACGCAGGCCCGTGGAAAGTTCTGGAATCTGTCGCTGCTGGCAGGGCAGAGCTCCTGAGCAGGACTGGTGTTGGCTTTGCCTCCAGCTGTTTCTGTACAGACGTGTTGAATGCCAACAAGCGCCAGAGGCCAAGATCAGCCAGTAGAGTCTGGCCACACACAGGCCACTTAAACACACACACACATTTACACAGACACCCACAGTTATAAAAGCTCCCACAAACAAACACATTTACATTTTCTTGCAATAAGAGCAATAAAATACCCAAAACCAAGTAAGCATATTTTATCATATACTTCATCTTCAATGGATACATATTTGTTTTAGTGTAAATATACTGTATCTTATCTCAGTTCTTATATTATTTGCATTTATATAACCAGAACATATCTGTATATACTGCCTGGCCAAATAAAAAAGGTTACCAACAGGATTTAACCAAGCAAATAAAAGGGTTGTAGGCAAGGCAAGGCAAATTTATTTGTATAGCACAATTCAACACATAGTGATGCCTTACAGTGCTTTACAGAACATTAAAACATTAAAACACAAGCATTATTTCAAATTAAAATAAGAAAGAAATAAAAAAAAGAAATGTCAATGAAAAATTATTAATATCGTGTAGATAAAAAGAGATAACAATTATTTAAAATAATTATCCAATTCACGATCGATTTTAGATTACAAAAACATAAAAGCTTAAGGTAATATAAAATAAAAAATATCGAAATGCAGCTGAGAACTGTAGGGTCTTTAACCTGTATTTAAATAATCTGAGTGTTTCTGCTGATCTGAGGCTTTCTGGGAGTTTTTTCCAGACATATGGAGCATAGAAGCTGAATGCAGCTTCTCCATGTCTCGTTCTGACTCTGGAAACTGATAAAAGACCATATTAAGATGACCTTAAAGCTGGGTAAGCTGGGTTCATACTGGGTCAAGATCAAAACGATTCAGAGCTTTATAAACCAGTAACAGAACTTTAAAGTCTGGTTTCTGTCGGGGAGGCAGCCAGTGTAAAGACCTCAGAACAGGACTAATGTGGTCTACTTTCTTGGTCTTGGTGACGATTCTAGCAGCAGCGTTCTGGATTAGCTGCAGATGTCTGATTTGTTAGGAAGACGTGTAAAGACACTGTTACAGTAATCAAGCCAACTAAAGATGAAAGCATGGACTAGTTTTTCCAGGTCCTGCTGTGATCAGATCTTTTAACCTTGTATTAGATAACTACTGCATGGAACATTAGATTTTAGCAAGCAGCTAGTTATTTAACCCCAAATTATTTAACCCCATTTCTTAAACAACCATTTTGAAAGATGAATACTGTAATCTTGGAATAGACATCTGTTTGTAACAATTTCTGGCGCATCGATGGAGTGTCGACACAAATGCAGGCTTGCAAGACAGAAGGCGGGCAGGTGCAGAAATCCAAGGTTTGATGAAAAAAGGAAAAAAACAAACAAGACTTGGGAAACGTGGTACAAGGATGGGACAGAAATATGCCAGAACAAAAATATCACAGTGTTGCTCTGACAAGAAGAAACGGAAATCAGTGAGTACAAGTACACTGAGGAAAACTAAGCATGAAAAAGTTAAGAAAGTTAGCTTAATCAAACCAGGTTAACAAATGACGTTAGGCAGAAAGCAAGACTGAATAAAGGAAACAGAACTGAACATGACAACTGTACAAAAACGTAAACCAAGACCCTGAGAACATGCATCGCTTTAGGAGGTCAAATCCCTGGCCAGCATCAAGCAGAGAAAGCTTCTAAGGTGGGGGTGGGCAATTCCAGTCCTCGTGGACCTTCCTGCAAGTGGCATTTTCCTGCTGTAACACACCTGACTCAAATCGGTTTGATCTCAAGCATTTCATAAGTCTACTAAATGGGTCTGATGTGTTGCAGAAGGGAAACTGCAGCTCTCGAGGACAGGAGGACAGCATACCCCTGTCCTAAAGAGATGCAGATACAAAAATTGTGTTAAGAGCTTTCCAATGCATTATGAAAAAGCTGGAAGCATCGTGGTGAACAGGACAAAGATCCTGAATGATGGTAATCGGTGATCAGTTGATGTTTCTTTTTTTTTCTTTTTTCTTTTTTTTTTTACTTGTCCTGTCTGTTCTCATAGCGACCAGAACTATGGTCCTATTATGGTCTGTGTTTCAGCTTTTGTCACAGGACCAAACACACACGTTTGTTCTTGGGTCAGGCTTTAAAGGGTTAAAACACTATATCCTTGGTTTCTGTCATACTTTTTTTTTTGTTTGCTGTGACGATTTAATCGTATACACGTCATTCTAATCAGCTTATCTATTTATTTTAAATTACTTTGCTCAATAATAAAGAGATCCTCTCTGTAACTTTTAAACAATGACAAATTATTTTATTGACAATTTGAAATAATAATAAATGTAATTATTAATAAATTTAAACCATTACAAGCATAAATTTTACATGGAAACATATTTTATACACTGTGTCAATAAGCTCTGCAACACAAACATATTTCTTTGACGAACGTTACTATTTTCACTGCGAGCAAATATGCAAAACAAGCCTTTTTATTCTTAACTAAACATAATGTGGCAGTGTATTAAACCATACTGTAATGTTTTTGATTGAGGAAGCTTTGATAGTGGTGTCAGTGAATAATTGCAATGTTGAAATGGTCCACCGCAGAAAAATAAACTTGCCTTCTTTTGTTTTCCTTGTGTGGTTGAGGGTAATTCATTGAGTAAAGTGGAATGGGAGGGAACTCTTTTGAGGCCCTTGTTTGCTAATTCATTACCTTCTAAAGACTGGGGAAAGTGGCTACGGAAATTATAATTTATTGAAATGTACTTCAGTGGTAAATTTGGCTGTGTTTCTTGGAGACTCAATTCCTTTTTAAAACTATCAAAGTGAATTTTGTTCAATGAGTTGAAATGCTTTTCTGGTTGAACCCAGAGGAGGAATGTGCAAATTTCGTGGCCGGTGCAAACCTAAAGTGAGGGGATTTGGCAACATTGGTATGTTGAAAATAGCATATAGATTGATAAGAAGTGGTTTATGTCTAAAATGAAAGTTGTCCTGTTCCTGCAGGTACATTACCAGGAGTGCGTCAGGAATCATGAGAATATTTAGTATCAGAAATTGATATTGATGTTACAACAACAAAGTGAAGATGATGGAGGCATGTTTACTTCCTCAGATGTTTGTTTCTCTGCCTACAAGATCACAAAAAAAGCACCAAGCCAAATCTCGCGACTACTTTACAGAAACCTGCCGTATGTCGGTCTGGTTCTTATTCTCATCAATCCCCACAAAAGAAAAGTCATTTCTTTATTTCTTTATTAAAAAGTTTGGCACAGGCCTAATAAAGTGAGTCAGATGTGTATGTTTTTTGTTTTGTTTTTTTCTGTAATCCTAGTTTTGGCCAGACTGCTGTCATATGTGGAAATAAAAATTAAAAAAATGTCATATTATACTGAAAGCAACTAAATGAATATATAACAATCAAACAAGATCTGTGATGGTGATCTGTCCAGAGTCTTCCTACTGCCCTGTGACAGCTGTGATCTAGGATCTAGCCTTCATGACTCTGAAATGGATAAACGGGGTAAAGAAAATAAATGTTTCAAATTATTGTTTTTTGGCTCCTTGTGAAAAGCATAAACAGTGAATGCACAAACAGATATGCTATATGTTTACAACCTAACACAAAAGGAACTCAACTCAATTTTATTTATAAAGCCTTTTAAAACAGCCGTCGTTGGAACAAACTGCTGTGCAAAACCAGCCAAAGTAACAGACGATTGTTAAAGATTGCTTCTAAAAAATATACAAACAATAAACAATTACAAAGAATTATAAAAAAAAACAGAAAACAAAATAATATAAATAAATGAACAAACAATTGTAAAACTTGTGTGTGTGTGTGTGTGTGTGTGTGTCTAAGTGTCTAAATATTTTAATAGTAAATATCAAAATTTAACGGGACTGGAGCCAATCCCAGCAGTCAATGGGCAAGAGGCAGGGTACACCCTGGACAGGTCGCCAGTCTATCACAGGGCCCAACACACAGATGACCAATCATACACACACACTCATTCCTAAGGGCAATTTAGAGTCCCCAATCAGCCTATCCCCGAGGTGCATGTCTTTGGACAGTGGGAGGTGGGACCCCCACGCTAACACGGGGAGAACATGCAAACTCCACACAGATAGGCCACCGCCTGAGCTGGGGATCGAACCGGCAACCTGCTTGCTGTGAGGCTACAGTGCTAACCACCTCGCCAAGTGTGCATATATTTTTAGAAATTAAGATTTTTTTTATTTTTAAAAATTATTGTTGTTTATCTTTCAATCTTTAGTTTACATTTGTATAAATATAAAAAATGTGCAATAAATATTGAGAACATGTCAGCAATTACTTTAATGCAAAATTTTACACTTGGCACTCCATAGAGCATAATAAAATAACTCTGGCCTCCTGAATAGGACCTGAACCAGTCAAGGAGAAACTTTAGAAAGTCCAATCCCGTTTTCCAGCATGTGACACGGGCTTTGTTTTTACAGCATATTAATATTTCACAATGCCGTCTTCTGTTTGTTTAAAATCTTCTTGATTCTCAAAAGCGCAACAACAGAAATGGTCAGACATGACCAAGTCAGTGACTGAAACAAATGTGACCTCAAATGTGGGTCAGGTGTTTTACATGTTGACATAAATGAAATATGTCCAATACAGTAGAAATATTTTTGGCATGACCATCTGTTAGATTATCTATGTAAATGTTAAAATCCCCTGTTAAGATAAAATGGTTAAAATCAGTAAGACACAGAAAATTAATTTGAATAGCACAATTAAAAAAACAGGGTGATTTAAAGTTACATAAACATTAAAACACAAGCATGATTTCTAATTAAAACAATAAATAATTTAAATGACACTTAAAATTATTAAAATTGTGATCAATTCAAGATTAAAGAAATATACAAACTTAAGATCATGTAAAATGAAAACTATTAAAATGCAGCAGAGAACAGGAGTGTATTTATACTGAATTTAAATAAACTGAGTGCTGATCCGAGGCTTTCTGGGAGTTTGTTCAAAACATGTGGAGCATAGCAGCTGATTAGCAGTACAGACAACTGAGTGACAATAATGCAGAAATTCATCAATAAAACATGCACTGTGTCCTGGAGTTATATGAATGATTAAAAATGGGATTTTAGGAATGCCCTTAGAAATAAAGCTAAGTAAAATCACCAAATGAAATCTCTTTACACTGGAGGAAATCTTTATAAGGCAGCTTCTCCACCTCCTTTCTTCCTAGTTCCCTCCGCCAAGAAAGTTGTGTTATTTCCTGTTTGCCTGTCTGTTTTACTGTGTTCAACATAACTCAAAAAGTAAAGGATGGAGTCTCGTGAAATGTTCAGAATATATCCCGAATGGGAAGATGAAGAAGTGATTAAATTTTGGAGGTGATCCGGATCACTGTCTGGATCCAGGAAGGTTTTGAAGGATTCTTTGAAATAGCCAGATAGTTACGCATGTGATGGCAGCTGATGCCTCCTATAGGCCGTTTCTGTCTGCTGTTTTTCACTCTGACAAAGATCATATGGGGGGGACTGTGAGCTTGGCGGAGGCTTGCGCTCTGCAAATGCTTTTCTAGTTGGACATTTATTTGTGAAGCTAAACTAAGGGGGAGCTGTTTCATTAACATCAGTAGCACTTGTACCCTCTGTTAACCATGTTTTTCTAAGAAAAGGAAAAGCTAAACCTTGAGAAATGATTAAGTCATCAACTGACTTGTTGGACAGCTCATCTACAGATTAGATTCATCCTGCAAGTTGACCAATTTCCATTCCTTCTTTTTCCAACTATTATATGGATTCTACTGAGTCCTAGCTTGTACTGAGAACAGCTGTCAGAAATAAGTCTATCACAGCAAGGACCCTGAAGATAAAGATCAGAGCTGTGACAAAATGCTGAAAGATAAAAGAGTGAGTACAAATTTAAAATTCTTTAGATATTGTAATCTAGTCTTCCAGACAGCTGGTGTCTCATGGCAGATTACACATTACAAGTAATATTGACTTGTATTTACACAAAAGGACTTGTAAACATGCAGTGCTGAATTGTTCACAACTTTTTTGAATTCATTCTGACAAGAAGAAAATTTAAGCTAAGTGTGGAAATGCTCCCTGAATATCTGAGTCATAAGCTTCCTCTTAAAAGTAGATAAAGACTAAGCGGATTGGCGAGAGTTTAATGAATCATTCCACCACTGGGGAACAACAGAGCAAAAGATTTAAGCAACTGAGTTTATGCCATGCTGTGCTGGGAGTACTAGGGGTCTTTCACTGCAGGAGAGTGTAGTTCTGGATTAAGAAGTGAAGGTAGGCAGGAGTTGTTTGGATTATTGTTGAGGTGTTTGGGTTGTTTCATAAGCCAGAAGCAGGGTTTTAATTTTGATGTGTGCATGACACTGAAACCCAGTGAATAGTGATTAACAGTGGAGTGACATAGCTCTTTTGGGCTAGTGAAAGACCAGAGGTGCCACTGGATTCTGAATCATCTGTAGAGGTTCAACTTAGCATGACACACACCCTATACTAGAACCTGTGCCGTGTGTTATGTCATGTACAGTCTGATTCTTCTAATATTGTAGAAAGCATATCGGCAAGACCGGGCAGCTGAGGCAATATGGATCTTAAAGGTTAGCTGGTTGTCTTCTATGGCATCAAAATTCCTGACTAAAGACAAAATCACAAGTGGGAAAGAATCAAACTGCTTGCTTATATGCAGAGGTAACAAAGGACTGGCTGGACAAACAATGACCTTGGTTTTGGAACGATTTAGCTGAAGGTAGACCTGGTTATCCAGATCATACCTAAACATTGTTTACATCAGAGAAAAATTTCAGAAGCAATGTTGGCAAAGGCATCATCGCTTTAAAACTGCTCTCATGCACTATGATGCACAGTAGTGAATTGTATTGCAATCCAGTCTTTGTTTTTGGTTTTCTTTCCCTCTTTACCAAACAAAAAATTTTGCGCTGACCTTTTTTTGTGCAATTAATTGATTTGTTGCTACGACATGTTTGGTTGAAGGTAGTGACTTTTCATCTATGCAAATATATCAGTAAGTTGTGCTGATACTCATATTAGGACATTTTTGTCATCAGGTGGGAAGGAAAGTAAAAGCTGAGTGTCATCTGCATATCAGTGTTAAGAGAAGCCATGAGAGCTAATGACAGAGCCAAATAAGGAGGCTTATAAAAGAAATGCACTAAATAGAATATTGCTCTTCCTACAAAGAGGACTACCGTCCTGAAACATTTCTGGGAAAAGAACTCTTTTCACTAAGATAGCTGCTAAAAAAAATTTGTGTACATTTGAAGATATTTTACTGCATATATCTCCTGTTCATCACGCCACTCTGTCTATTCATTATCCACACATTTAAAAGCTTGCTTAAGTATGACCTAACTGACTGTAAGACTTCCTTTCAGTCCCCTCTTGCTGGGCGCAGAGTTGGTGGATATGGTTAGCGGCAGTCATAACAAACATTTGTCAAAATAAGCTTCATCTGATGACAAGTTTGGACTTATTGAATGCCTGAAAGTGTTTTCAGTCCAGATTTGTGATGATGTTGTCCAACAAGAGCTTTCTCTCAAACAATCTAAAGAGAGGAAACAGAAAAAGATGTTCTTGGAAACACAGTCGACATAATCCAGGAAAGCCATGTTTTTGCATCGTACACACAGCTGGACATGCAGTTTCCTCAAGCTGTTACAAAGATTTTCATTGAATTTGCCTCAAATCATTATGTTGTCACTTCAATTTCAGTCTCACATGTGGCAATGCGTACCTTAACGCATGTGGTTAGTACATTTATTGCTTCACCAGAGTGTCCATCAACTTGCAAAGTTTCACCATTAAACTCATTTCTATTCAATCTCTGCTACTGTTGTTATAAGCACATCCTTTGTTTCCACAACCATTGTGACAGCCAGTGCTCTCATTTTGACATCCGAGGCTTCAATCTGAAAAAGTAAGAGCAATAGAAAGGTGACAACAGTTTCCCTTCCTAGTTTACCTCCCTGCACCACACTGAGTCTGACAAGCTGCTGAAAAATAGGACCAGGTCACATTTCAGCCTGAAAAAGAATGTGCAGGGGCTGAGTAACCCTGTGGTCTGCCTTGGCATGTTTGGTTTGGCTCTTCATAATATCATGTAGTGTGCCATTGAGTACTGAGGGCATGAACACCAAAGAGAAGTGTTGAGGGCGTTCCTACTTTGGACCAATGTGGATGCCAAAACCTAATAGTGGCACTGTAATCAGTCTTCCCCCTAATATTAGCACCATAGCTTTTTTCTCCAGGGTGGTAGTTGGTGTTTTTGGCTCAGTGTGTCCTCTCTGACCTTATACTAAGACCTGTGGCTTGGTAAAGCACCTTTTGGCACCTTCAGCAGGTAACACTAATAGGCTACAGGATGAGCCTCCTATGTGATGCTTTTTACCTGAGAAAAACATAGAAGACAATAATCCCCACGACATCTAAAATATCCTCATGTCGACATTAATCTTGCATAGCAGAACATATTACACAGTTGAACCATTATGTTACCGAATATGTCAGAGGCTATTGCAGCCATATGGTTTTATCATTGAGCACTGCTTAGAAATGTCGGGGGTGTCTTTTTTCATCCAAACCAGAAGTTCCTTACAGCGTACGGCTCAAGCAGGCGCTAAGAGCAGCCACATCTACACAGCGAAATATACAGCATGTCCCAAAAAGATAACTTGGTCAATATACTTTAAATTGCAGCTGATATTCAATAGCACCCCCACTTGCTACTGTAGCACTTCTAACACTGCACAGTTGCTTTCTACTGTTACACCTGTGCTGAATTTGCAGGAAAACTCATATCCGTGCCCCAAACGAGGAAAGCGTGTCAATTAAACCAGAAGTCGATCTCTGGTCAATCAAGCCACCCAGCATGAGCCCTCACTGTAAATTAAGATTAAAATTGATATCCCCAGCAAGGCCAATATTTTTTTGTTCTTCCACTAAATGTCGGCGATTTATCATTCAAACATCCTCAGGTTTTGTGTAGGTACTTTTGGACCTCAGGTTCAGTGGGTTTGATGCTCAGCCAGAGACAATATCCAATTCATGCCAGAAGTCCAAGCTGTGAACGCTTGTCTGAGAGTTACCGTAAATCCTTCTGCTCCCACCGCTAAGAACCTCAGAAAGCCGCAGCCCTGCTATTTGCCACCCCTGTGGTCCTTACAGGTAGCCACTGAGACTTTCTAAATTACGATCTCCGTGTATAGGAGAGCAACGCGAGAACAGAGCTCAATGGATAAAGGCTTACCTGTTGCTCCTTATTTTCGTCAGTGGATAAGTTCTGGGGCGGTCAGCTATCCTCTACTTTGATTAATCTGGCTTTTTATTGGAAATGATAGTGATGATTAATAACTTGTTATCCTGCCCCTCTGATTAAAAAGCTCAGTTTTCAGAGACTCCAGGATTAAATCTGATATTGTGTCACAAAGTAAACTTCTGAATGTGCACTTTTCTATAGAAAGATCAGTTATGACTGGGTTTGGCTCTGGGAGCATATTGATGTACTAATCAAAATTATTATTAAGCAAATCATTATAATAATGTTCTTAATTTAGACTTTTTTAAATGAAAAATGTTTGGACAAAGTGGTCCAGGAGGTAAAGTCCAACACTGCCCCCACCAGGAGTTCCCAGCAGGGTCCTGGAATCACACATCAAGGTCTGTCGCTAGCCCTCGACCCCAGCCCGCGCCTCAGTGACAGGGAGGGGCTGAGTGGGCCAGAGGAGACAACACACCATAGCTGTGTGTAGCTGCACAGTGAGTCCTTTAGCTCGTTGCCATGTTGTAGCTGACCGCAGGATTGCAGTGTTTACTTAAGAGCCGGTGCATAAGAGAAAGGCGGACCACCGGCAGTCACCACCCGCCGGGCCCTGGCGAGGACCTGGGGCTCATCTTTGTTGAAAATGGCTCTAGAACCATCCACCACCTTCCAGGTGGCCTATATTTAGCAACAAACTTAAAAACTTCATTCTTAAAAAGCTGTTTAGGTTTCCATTGAGAAAGGGGTTCAGACGAAGACGGTGGTGATGATGATGATGCTCTCCTGAGGTCTGAGAGGTGCTTCTTTTTGCTTTGGGCTCACCTGTACAACATAATTATGTTACAGCTTAACTGGGTTGGAAATAGTCTGCAAAATATGTAACGTTATAAAAATGGAAAGGCATTGTTACGTAAATCATTGTTTTACCTTGAAAGAAAATACTAAAGTTGAAATCTTTTCTGATTAATTTAAAACACAATAAACTATGAGTTTCAGTTCATTTTAAAAACATTTTTTCTTAATATTCAAAGTAAGAAACGTTACTGTGGATTAAAAATAAATGGTCACAAGTTCTGTTTTTAAACCGCTATTATACTTAAGCCTATGAATGAAAACAAACACCAAAAAACTGGAAAGTGCTGGACGTTCAGCTTTTTGGACACTATATCACATGATGATTTGCTGATTATTTCTTTTTTGCTTTACTTTTCTTATTTCTCAATGTCTCATTGAACTTCAGAGGAGAGCAAATCCAAGACAGGACATGCATGTTTTCATTTGCTCTCACATATACCTGAATAGTGAAACAATCCCCCTTTTCATGCCCATGGTCTCATTCAGTGGGTGGCGAGAGCACCACTGTGATTGTAGATGAGGGAGCAAGGTGATTTTTTTTTCCAAGGTGAACACCTCATGGGAGATGACTGTTCGCTGCCATTAGTTTAAGTGCAGGAGTGTCAGTTAACCCGACACTGGCACCAGCAATACTTAATACCAGATGGAAGGAGCTGTCCTTGAAGTCTTAACAAGCAGGCACAGAGAAACAAGCCTTTATTCACTCTGAGAGTACATAGAAAAAACTGATAACTTTGCAGGGTTACCACAAAGTGTATGTTAAATCCCACATCGGAAAGGGAGGGATAAAGGAGATTGAAGGGGGTGGGGAGGGGCAGAAGTCCAAAGTGGATAAAAACACAGTTTAGATGTTGCTGACTGAAATTTTTTATTGCGTTCAAAATAGGCAAGAATATAAAACAAAGCAGTGGTTGTCACGCTAAAGGGTCCAGCTGCTTAAGAGGTGTCAAATTATTGTACCTCAGCTGGATACATCAGTGTTGGACGCCAGGGGGTGAGAAAAGAGCCAAACCCAGCAGACTTTGGCACATTTGTCCTTTACTGGCACGGATGAGCCACGCTGTGAGGTTTCAGAGCATCGATAGGCCCCTGGTGTTTTGCTATACCAAAACTATGAGCTGCTACAAGATTCCTCATTTCAAGACTGCCTCCTGGAAGAATTATAAATATGGTGGCAAGTGTTTTTTACCCACATGATGCACCTCTTAGTCTGCACTCTGTATAACGGAGCCAGCTGAAGAGTAACTGCGAGACACTGAGGCCCAAAAGTTTCCATTTTCAAGATTGAAAAGATAAGAAGATATCGGCTAAAGTAGAAGGTTTGTCTTGGCTGCATTAGATACAGAGCTAAGAACTATTACTTAGAATAACTTGACACCAGAAAGCCCCCACATCAACCAGTAAGGAAATTACTAGTACAGTCTTGTCAGTCTATGGAGGCACCTCACACAAAGATCCCCAAAGAGGTTTCTTGTTGTCAGCTTTGATAAAATCTACTCTCTTTCCTTTTTTGCTATGTAATATGGAAATTAACCTCAAGGTCTACCAACGATTATAATAAAATGCTTCATTCATTTAGCACTTGTACGTAAGGTTAGTGTAGAGTCTCTGGTGATTGTCCACTTCTGATCCAACAAATTAGCTTAATACTTCCAAACAGCAAGTTCTCCTTTGAGGTTTTTGGTTAGTGGCCTTAGAGCGCAGACCTACACAAAAGACAAGAAACAATTTAGTGGCACGACAGTGTCACACAAGACATACAGGAGTTTTTTATGTAAATAAATTTGCCTTTTGCTCTTCCCAAACTCGTCTGGTACAAGTGTTCGGCCATGCAAACAGAAAAACTCGGCAGAGAGCAGATCTGTTGAGAGATTCAGCCAAGTAAAGCACGGAAATATTTCTTTCCTGTTAACCTAAGAGTCTGGCAGTTACCTGTGTGAGGTCGCCCTCTCTTTTTTAGTCATGAACCATCAGCCACGTGGTCCAGCCATGTCAAGCACATTAAAAAAGGACCTACCTCCTGATGAACCTGTATAGTATTCATTTTTTTCATTCTATCAAATGAGATGAGTCCCTTACCACCACACTACGCATGTATAGCATAAAACACAATTATCACTTGCTGATATTGGTGTAAATTACTCTTAATTTTCTTTAACTATGTAAAATTATAGTACCCTCACGGTCCCGGGTCTGTGCTAGACCGCAGTGAATATATTTCTGCCACTGGGAGGCAGCAGAACAGGCTGTTAACACAACAATGTCTGTCTCATAAAGGTAATTTATATATATACAGTATTTTCGATGGATGGATGGATGGATGGATGGATGGATGGATGGATGGATGGATGGATAGATAGATAGATAGATAGATAGATAG
>JBAMHX010000011.1:15798287-15819941 GCA_037177515.1 Pseudomugil tenellus
GATAGATAGATAGATAGATAGATAGATAGATAGATAGATAGATAGATAGATAGATAGATAGATAGATAGATAGAGTGCAAAGAAGATTATGTTTGTTTTTTCAGTGGTAGCTTGTCATATATGTTTTAATTTGCCATCTTTATTTCATTTATTAATATACATTTATTTTGCTTTTCAAACCTACAACACATTAAAAAATTATAAGGTGGTAATTCAGTGTTCTTCAGTGTTTTTTCATAAGGATATAGATAATTTTTCAAATGAGTGATGCCAGAAAGCCAGTGTAATAAAGATTTTGTACAAAAATGGGATCCACAAAAGGCTTTGTCTTTGAAGAACTAATGCCTCAGCTCTGCAACAATAACCAACATTCATCCGCAGCAACGTAATGTTTCAGAAGCATTTGTCGTCATGTTTTGTGTTGTGAAAAGGAAATGATATGATTACAAACTAGCGAAAGCTCTGTTATTCCCAATTTTCATTTCTATGTGCTGCAGGCTCAAATTATAGGTGGATGTAAATAGACCCAATGAAGCTGCAGTAATAGAAATTTAATAAAAGCGAACACAATATTCAATATGTTTTTGTTTGTTTACTTTCGTTTGTTTGTTGTAATTCTATTTCACACTTCCAATACCATCACTGTAGTTAAAGCATTAAAGCTGACTTGTTTAATGTTCAGCAGGAAACTAAAAAAAAGAAAGAAACTGGACTTCTTTATTTTGCAAATGTTGAGGCCTGAAAATATTAAGGCATAATATATTTCACTTCAGAAAAATGTTTAATTTCTTTTCACTTCTTTATTTTTCTTATTTAGGTTATTTCTGAAGTTGTTTTTCCATTGTTCTATTTAAATTTACGGTTTTGCATGTTGCAGGAACCTGGAGAATTGTGAGCAAGAGTTGAGCATTAGCCAGTGAACAGTATAGTATTGTGTGTGTGTTGGTGTGTGTGTTGGTGGTAGCTTACATGGGAATCAAGGTCTTATTGCATGTCCTGGCTGCTGTAAAATCTATATATAAAAGGTTGTACACCGTGCAGGAGAAACGAAGTTGCCAACATTGAGACAGAGTTCCATCTGCTTTAAGGGTGAAACACAAACATTTCCCGTTTCATCCAAACGGTTTCTTCAGTTCTTCACTGACCGGATGAGGAGTTCCAGGCGTATTAGATGGAGTTTGGTCATTCACACTGAAAGTCTTTGAAGACACATTAATGCCACTGGCCCACCCAACTATCCAGTGAGTCATTGCCATTTATTAGCTGCTTTACCTGCTTGGCCTAAATGTAGAGTCTCGGGTTGGACAGATGCAAACTCCTCTATTAAATGTTGTTTTTTTTTCTCATTTAACATAGGTAGCTTCTTCAATTTCGTCTCAAACCATCTGTATGCCCTGTCCAAAAAAATGCACATTACTGACTGCCTTATTGCGCTTGGTTTGAAATGCACTGCAACATTATTTTTGTTTTGTTTTTATGGATTTCTTTGCTGACTTTACAAAAACTCAAATAGTATATCCACAGGCATCTGTCTGTCTTTCACATCCTCCCTTGTGAACTTAAAAATAACTATTCATGGAGTTGAGATGTTCAGTGAAAGCCTGAACTTCCTGCATTTGAAATTTTAACCCATGTCTGGTCCACAAACCTCCACTAGTGGCTCAGAGTTTTTTTTTCACTTGTAGGAGTTCAGTGATCTGGTTTCCACTTCCTCTTTATAAAAGTTGACCACAACTGGTGAAACTTGACTATCCTTGCTTCTGTATGTAAAACACATTCTTGTACTTAAAAAAGGCTGTAAATAGGCACAGGTTTGAAGTAAAGTTGGTCATTTTGTTCCATTAATCATCGTGTTTTAGCCCTTTGCTATCCCACTGCCTCACATGTAGGTATAAACTTTACATCAAAGGACACAAGTTTAACATGGGGCCAGTTTCGGATGTTTAACCTTGTTAACTAAATCAGCTGAATTCTGTTTATGATGTGAAGTGTGTTAAGTTTGAGAAGCATGGCAGTGTTGTAGGTCATAGAGCTTAGAGCGCTTATGATGAGTTTGAGAGGATCGCCATCATTGTGTAATGTAAAATGAAAATACACTCATACAGACTGAGAGACAGAATTAGTTTCAGTATGTTCTTTACATAACAGTATATAATAGTTTTTGATGTGGATAAAAATCATCTGGATCCACAGAGAATTGTACAAAACCAATCCTGCAGTTTATTACTCCTGAGTGCAGAGGAGCTGATCTAGATCTTATTGCAAAGATCACCTACTGTCCTGCAGCTTTTAGATGTTTTCCTGCTGCAACACACCATTATGCTGTTATGGATATTTTATATCTTAGCTTAATTACTTTACTCTTAATTAGTATTCTGCTGAAAGGTCTGATTATCCTTTAATCCTGAATGTTCCTAAGCGAACATTATTCTGACCTTAGGAAACTTTCTGTCTTATTTGTGTCCTTCTCGATGTGAAAAATGTTTTGACAGGACGGGGTCCCAATCTGTTTGCGGTGATGCACACAACCAGTCTTTAAGAAGGTGTCTCCAAGTGACTGGGCAGGATTACAAGGTTATATAACCTACTATATTGTCTGTCTTGTCTTTCATGTATTGTCCTTTTATCCTTTCATTCTCCATTCAATAAATCTATACTCTTGTCAATAAAGAAAACAGACTCCTTGGCCTTGACAGGAAAACAGCCAGAACACTGCACAAACTTTTTAATAACCCTCCACTATCAGTGCAAAATCAAAGAGAAAAATCTGTTCAACTTTCCCCCTCCAAACCAATGTCGGGAGGCTGAATCAGCAGCTAGCTTCAGTATAAACTTTTCATTTTACCCAGCAGTGGTGAAGCAGACATCGGACAGCTGTAACTAAAAGAGCTTTGTTGTATTTATTGATAAAAGCTGATTGCAAAACATTCACAGCTAGACAAGCTGTTAGTCACTGCGACTATTCTTTGCTCCAGCGTCTCCCCCTCCCCTTCCTATGGGTCTGACTCTTCCACTGTGCGTCTCTCTCCGTCTTTAACACGACCATTCTTAAAGGGGTCAGGCTGCTCTTTCAGCACAGCGCTGTAAACAGCACTATGTGTTTGCACAATGACACATAACTTCTAGGGTCTAATTGTAGGGCAGGCTTGTCCAAAGTCAGTCCACATGGGTCGCTGTTCAGTAGAATTTTTTTACATATCCTTGTGCCAATACACCTGGTTTCAATTAAATGGATTCAACAGCCTAAGAAGCTCAGCACAATGACTGATTAATTTGAGTTAGGTATGTTGGAGCAGGGGTACATAGAATACCTGCAGGATTGTGGCTCTCAAGGACCAGAGATGGAGATCGCTGCTTTAGGATCTTTATCTTTTTGACTTCAGATGTTTTCACACCCATGTCAGACTTCATGGGTAGGGTTTGGCCTTTTTTTGCTCTTCACATGATGCAATAACTGTGCTTTTTTGATGAAATTGTAAACCTGGTCTGTTATTGTGCTGGGTAGATATACTTATAGTTACTTATATATCTCATCAAGCTTCTGTGAAAGAGTATCTAAGATAAAAAATTAACTTGTCCAACTTAATTATTCCAGATTAGGTTTTAGGGGCTTTCAGAAGAATCTTTTTCACTCTATAGCCTTAAACGGTGAAACGAAGCACTGTTGGGGAGAAGTAAGAGAAACTGAAATCAAAACAAAGATGGCTTCAGTAGTCTGCAAGCTACCTTGACAGTCTGTCATACTCCCACACTATTCAGGATGTGGACTCTGTTCCACATGAACAGAGATCCAAATTGTGTTGTTTATCGGAGAACTTCTCTATTACTGCTGCACCACTGTAGGAAAAATTTGACTTCCAGGGAGTCTTTTTAAATAACAAAAATGCTGATCGCTGTACGGCTCTACCCAACAAATAATGGAGCACAGAATTTTCCCCCAGATGATCCAATATGATATCCCATGAGTGCCACAGTGTGAACTTCTTCATTCGCTTCACACACAATAATGTTTACTTTTAGTTCAGTGAGGACATGAGTAAGTGTGTCTCTTATTTTCAATTGCCAAATAAAACGGGAACAACTCAAATCATAATAGTAATACTACGGATATATAGAGGAGCGCTTATGACACAAACAGGCAGGTGGCCAAATGGGCATCAACAGGGCCAGAGAGGCAGTCTCATTTTTCCTTCTGACAGAAATATCTACAACTTAGTGTGTGTCCTTTAAGTGGAGTTTGGATTGTCAACAGATGAAAATATACTATGTGAGCATTACTAGATGGTTGTCCCAAGGCCAGGACACACAAATCTGAACCCTGGTGAAATACGCGGCTCCTGCTGCCCGCATCCTACCCTCCTTATTGGACAGGAAACTACCCAGGACTCGATCTTAATTAGTTTGGCAGTCAGTAATAACATTTTTAGAGGATTAGAGATTATTGTGATAAATTAGTGCAGGAAATCATACTTTTTAATGTTGTGTATGCCAATATAAAATGTTATGATTATGTAAGGATCTTAAGGTGAAACTTCTGTTGCACTTCTGTTACAAACGTAGCCTAAAGGGGGACACACTTATTATTTCGCAATGTGCTGAAGCTCTGGAGCATTGATTAATTTCACAAGTATGCATTTTGTTGTGTCAGTGGAACTGGATCAGACATTCACTGGGTGGTAAAGGTTGACTTTTCCTAAGGTACTTCTGTGGTTGGCTCAGTTGGGATTTAGAAATGGCTAAAAATCCAAGATAAACTGAACTGAGGAGTTGGTGTTCAACATTTTTCTATATGATCAGAAATCCTCTTTTAAAGCATGAAAGTTGGAATTTCTGTTCATTTGAGATGCACCATCTTTTCCAAGGACAACATAACATTTAATAATTCAATTGCCGATTCAACTTTCTCTGACTGCTCACTACTTGCTGTTTTCAAATAAATTGCTTTTGTCTGTCTGTTATTTCATTTATTTTCTAGATTTATATAAGAATCGCCTGTCGAGAAATGTCTGGTTGACATCAGGCGTAGCAGTTCCATTTAAAATGAACTCATTTTGAAAACGTGAATGTTGACGATTAAAGAGTAGGCTTTGATCATTTTTCAGAGGCCATGACTGTTATGCTTAAAGAGGCGCTCTCTATGATTCTTGGCCTGATCTTTATTTTCTGTGTAAATTACATACAAAGAAAGCTTAAGAGGTGTTTCTCAAGGGCTCAACATTTTCTACACTTACACTCCATTGGCAAATCCAGTACGGAAAAGCTGAACTATACTTGAAGTGCTGTGTTTTAGTGTGGTCTGGGACTGAGGTGGGGATCAATTGCATGGTTCCTGCAGCAGCATCCCAAAGAGACTGGTCTGAAGGACAGGTGGGGTGCCACACGGTGCCACCTCATTGTCCCTACAGCTGTGGGGAGGATGTTTGAGACCAGAATGCCCAGAGACACGGCAGGACTTGTTTTAACATTGTCATTCGTTAGAGAGTTATATCTTCATAGATTATTCCCTCAGTTATATTTGACTTATTTTTGATTCCCAGTAATATGTCTGAAAATCTTGAGAAATTTCCCTTATTACTGCCATCACGTTTGCTGCAATTATTTAATATTCAAATTCAACATAAGGAAAGAAAATGACTCTTCGGTTTAATTTTTGGGCCAGAGTAAAAATGTCCAGCCCAGTTTCTTAATGCCTTATTTTGTCCACAACAGTCCAAGCTATTTTTTTTCATTCTGAACTCACAAAAATAATAATAAAAAAAAACCCAAATCCTCATATTTGACAAAAAATGCCTGTGTGTATACACTAGCACTTTCTATTTTCTTAAGCTTCCCAGTTGTTGTCCTCCCTGTTGATGAGAAGTTGTGCTCTTGATTAACAGTATTCATATCTGAGACTGAAAACAAATATTTTACATATTCTCATAGAATCAGAGCATATCGATATAAAAGATAATAATTTAACCACCGCTCTCCCTCTTTGGGTCTACTATATTGATTAGGTTGGCTTGATTTCGTTCTTGTATTTGAAAAGCTCTCAATTTGATTTCTGAATTATGTGATTCTGCTGCCCCCTTTCGATGTAAGTGGACATCAATCTAAATCCGTTTTCATTACCTTTTTTTGGTCCATTGCTGTTTTTAAACCTTTATATACCACCAATGTTAGCTGATTGTTTTAATCTATGAAGAAAATACCTAAATCTTGCAATAAATACCACAAATTGAAAGAACCACTGAATCGCAATCATTAATCGTTTTTACTTTCATTCAGATTTGTAACTTTAGCTGTCATTTATTGCGTTGAAGAATTTAGCTTAAAACGATTATTGATACCATTTTATGAGTATCTTGGACAGAATTTATGCAAAGCTATTGTATAAAAGACAATCTCCGGTTCCTTTGTGGCGGCTACTTGCCAGTTTTCCATTCATAGCGAACCAATCAAATTGCAGCTTACTTAGATCCTGTATCCAATGGCGAAGCAGCTTGTTTTGTGGCCTTGTTGCGACCGCGGACAGACAGAAGCAAGTGGACCGGGTGGAAGCTAAGCTAATTCAGTCAATTTATAGCAAGTTGTTGTTTATTTTTTCACGGCTTTCTTGATTAATGTATACGTGGTTCCGTTTTTTAAAAATAAATAACATCTGTAAACAGTCTCGTTCTTAGGCTAACAAGCAGAACTTCGTGTATATTTAGATAAACCGCCTCTGTGCTGTTAGCTTGTTAGGCAGCGGAAAGGCGCCACTTCTGTTTGACAACAGCGCTTTCGCTTACGTTCCCGGTGTTGTTTTTGTAGCGGGTGGCTGTACTAGCTTATTTCTTTTAGCTTCGAGCAGCAAAGAGTCTAGTTTCCCGTACATTTAGAAAAATAAAAGTTAGAATGGCAGAATTCCTCGAAGATCCGTCGATTCTCACAAAAGATAAGCTTAAGAACGAGCTTACAGCAAACAATGTGCCTCTTCCCAGCGGAGATCACAAGAAAGAGGTATACGTGCAGCTGTATCTCAAAAACCTGACCATACAGAACAACAAGAGGAGTCCCCCTGCAGACACTTTTTCCAGCGATGAGGAGTTACCTGCTCCCGTGGTGTCCAACAAAAGCCGCTCTGGAAGAGTAAGTTTTATTTCTGGGCCACATTGATTGTAATATCTCGATACTTTGTGTTACATCTGCCAGCAAGCATCTGTTTAGACTGGAGTTTTAATTTATCTTTTCTCACCACAATCACTGGTGCATTTTAAATCTTTTAACAGAAAGCTACCAAAAAGACAGATAAGCCTCGCACAGAGGAAGTGGAGGTGACGGATCTCACAGATGAAGATTTGAAACAACAGCTGGCAAAGCATGGTGTGGAGTCGGGACCCATTGTCGGTGAGTTAGACCCCTTTCAGGACATGCCATTGAGCATATATCATTTTAGAAAAATGTGTAGTGGTATATGTAGTAATCAATTCAGTGTGAATGTGAAAATATAGAAAACATCAACTTTTTTTAATTGGTAAGACATGTGGAAAAAGTTATACTTTTTTTGTTTTTGATCCTTCCTAAAAGTTTTATTTTTATAAACTGTTTGTAGTAATTATGAAAAGTATACTACTAAATTGTATATGAGAAATATATGGAATTTCTTGACACCATATAAACACATTCGTCTTCACTTTTTAGGCCTTATGTTCATTGGTAGTATTTCTTCAGAGGGTCCAGTAGCAAAGTTAATTATAAAAAGTCACACAGATGCAGTTTACACAGCATATTGGGCAGAGATTCCTCACCTGTGTGTGTGTGTGTGTGTGTGTGTTTATAAGATGACTTTGCAACAACATAAGTTTTGCACAGAGTCTCCATTCTTTACTCAATGTGAGTAAATAAATCATTTGTAAACATGCACAATTTATCCCTTCTAAGATTATGGTTTATAGTCAGTCAATACATATTTACACATCGCTCATTTTGTCCTGCTAAACTATGAAGCACAGTTATGTTTTAACTATAAATTACCAGTAAAAAGTTTAGGCACATATGTTCAGTTTAAATAAATGGGTAGTTGTGTCTAAACTGTTGACCGGATCATATTTAATGTCCAAAACATAAAATTTCAAAACTGTTGGAAAGTTTTTGCAATGCAGTTTCCATTCTTATAATGTTAACATTTTACATCAAGCAGTTTCACTTGATGCCGCTATAACATGCAGAACCTGTCCATGTCATGGGGATATTTGATATAAAGTATGCAATGAAGTACAAACTTAGAAAGGAGTAGAGCTACTTCCATGAGAAATGAGAAGAGATCCTAAAATACATATCATATAAACTGACAAAGTTTGCACTGTCTGGCCCTTTCTTTGTCCTTTTAGCCTCTACTCGTAAAGTATATGAGAAGAAGCTGCAGAAGCTTTTGGATGAGCCTGCAGCTGAACCGGAAGCCCCTACAGATGTCACAACTATCCCCAAGGCAGACAGTAACCAGAACGGCAACACAAATTCTGACCAGTACAGTGACAAAGAAGATGGTGAGCTCTAGTCCCTGTCCTCAGGGTATTTTCCAACTTTTACCCAACTTGCAAGGCAAATGACCTATATTTAGTATGTTTCTTGCATTCGCAACATATTGGTGTGATTAAGCTCTTATAAAATTGTATTACCATGGTCCTTAAGTGGTGTTGACAATAGCTTTTTCTTTTTTGTGGTTGTGTTTTTAGAAGAGATTGCAGCCCCAGAACCAATTCCTGTGGTAGAGAAGCCAGTGAGAAGCAGAGGAAAAACTCCTGTCACTGTCCGGACCAGCAGCAGACGGCAAACCAAGGTGAGATGCAGTTAACGTTCACTAATCTAGGTGGGTGACTGAAGTTTAGTTTTACCTTTAGAGAGCTTGTTTTGTATGACCCTTTTAGGTAGTGGAGGAAATTGTTATTGAGGAGACCCCCAAAAAAGCCAGCGAGAGTGTTGTTGAAGATATCCTTGCCAATGAAATAAGCACACCTACAGGCATCAGGTAACACTTGACCATGCTCTTTCTTTTGCCATGTGATCAGATGCTCACATAATTGTACATTTCTTATTTTAAAGCAGCTTTGTCATTAAAATAGTGCATCAGTTATATGTATTTTTGTCCTATCAGCGCAACATGCAGACGTCCAATCAGAGGGGCAGCCGGTCGACCCATAAAACAAAGCGAATACTGGTTGGATGAGTCCCGTGTGCAGCACAGTGTCCAGACCGAAAGCCGCACTTACTCTGAGTTGATATCCCGACCAAGCAGCTCCATCTCTTCGAGCAAAGCACCTGTCCGACGAGGCTTCCTGTCAGTGTTGCTCAAGCTCCTGCTTCTTGTGGTGGTGGGCGGTTCACTCTACTACGCCTACCAGAACCTGGATTCTGATCAGATCAACACCCTTAAAGGTCTCCTGCACAGCGTGATTGTCCCAGTCCAAAGCGCTATGGAGACGGCAGCCACCTACCTTGGCATGGGTAGCAGCGATGCAGCAGAGACCACCGGCAATTAAAGACCCTCAGCAGTCCCTCGCCATGCCCACACCACCTCCTTTCCACAGCACACCACAACCCAAGCAGTAAAGTGGGATGACATCATCTGTTCCTACATATTTTGACAAAGGACACAGATTTAAGCAAAGTGGTAAACATTTTGTTTGCCTGACTCCAGCTTTCCTCTGACTACAAGAGGGAAGAATCCTCAGACAGTAGCTTCTGGATTATTCTTTTGTGTGGCAGTCAAAAAAGACTTATTTTAATGTTGATTTTAATCTGTGAATTGTTTGTGTCTTTGTGTGTATTAACCCTTATCTGTAGAAATGAGTGCGGAAAAGGAGAGGCCAGTTTATCCGTGCATGGTTGTAGTTTTTAACCGTCATACTGTAGTTTTATCAGACGCTCTGTGCCAGGTGTTTTTCTCTTTGTGAAGTGCCTGGACACTTGTTAGCACTTAGTGCCCTCCCGTTTATTTCTTATTCACGCACAAAGCAGCGCTTATACTAATACTGGAATTTGTCCAAGTTTCCACATAGATTCGCAATTTGCTTTGTAGCTTTAGGGGTAACTAGAGCGGTTCATTATTTCTATGGTGCTCAGGTTGATTCAGCTCAAACATGTTTTTAAAAAAGTGGGTGTTGTGGTGGGAGGAAACTCGTGGTGTAATCAGGATACATCACTGCATGAGGAAAATCAGCCAATTTAACAAAAAAGATTTCTGTTCTAGTGGCCAATCACTGCTCAGATA
The DNA here is from genome assembly GCA_037177515.1 of Pseudomugil tenellus. Taxonomy (NCBI): domain Eukaryota; kingdom Metazoa; phylum Chordata; class Actinopteri; order Atheriniformes; family Pseudomugilidae; genus Pseudomugil; species Pseudomugil tenellus. The sequence goes on from JBAMHX010000011.1 coordinate 15,808,522, forward strand.
AACTTACATGGAGCTCTGCAATTATGAATTAAATCCAATTAAATTGACATAAAACATTGTGTTAACATTTTTTTCGGTTTGCAGACAGAACATCACCAGAAAAAGCTGTTTAGTGCTGATGAGTTGTCATGTATTTGAGAAAAGACCCTTTGAGTATCTAAAATTGCAGCATTTTTATCTTAATTTACTTTATCTATCCTTACCAGTATGCTCATTTGAGTTTACATGCGCTGGGTTTTAGTGCTGGGTTGTGGTTTTCCTATTATTTGAATCTGTTTTTTATAAGATTTCTGATCCTTCAGTCCTCTATACCGGACTGGCTGTTCCATCGCACCCACATAGCCCACCCCAAGGACTGCATATGTCCAGATATGGAAGATCTGCAGAAAAGACCAAGTAAATCCTTTTCAGACAGATAATTTAGTGTATTTTTAATATTATGATACATTTTCTTGGGCAAATTTACATCAAGTCAGCTTCTGTGAGTCCGGTTGGTTACCTGCTAGATGAGATAATGCATTCGCTTGTGGCGACGATGGGTAGGAGCGATTTGGGAGAGGGGGTTTTTTTTATATATTTTTCTAAAGTCTTCAACTTTTTATAGAACATTTGAAGCAATATGTAATACATGCAACTGATACTGTATCTTAATCTGAGTTTTTCTGACTTAATTCAAGTGATTCATCATCAGGCAGCTCTACCACAATGGACAGAGATGACTGGGGTTATGTGGGTAAGGATTTTTGATCAGTTTATTTATGATGTAGGCTGTGTATCATAAAATAAACTTGTTTGTCACCATGTTTTTTTCTTTCTTGGATTGTTGAGGCCAATTTCTTTACCTTTTTTTCTAGTTCTAGCCAATTTGTTAAAACAAATGTGTATATATAATATTGTTTGCGCCCTGAACTCTTTAGGAATTTAAAAACTTTTCCACTTTCTGAATAGAGCAACATTTTTTATGTACGGGAGAACAAAAAAATGGGATAACATGGAACATCACCTTCCTTTTCCTTTCTTTAAACTTTCCTTGTGGCTATGTCTTCCTGCCCTCCAAATAAAACCTTACATTTGACTCAGCTGTAGATCTTTTTATTAAAACAAATCTTATTTATGCAACATTTTGCAGTTATATGAACCAGTAAGTTAAAATGAATTCTTTAGGTCATCCTGTCTGATTGCTAAATTCAAGTCAGCTGATCCTTAAGTGAACATTTGTGACTATTGTAATTTAATTTCCTGCAGCAGGCGTTTCTGATTTATCTTCAGAAGAATCTACCAGTCTTGAGGTCACAGTCAGCAGTTTGACCTTTGAGTACAGGTGAGTTTTAAGGCAAATTTCAATAAGCCTTCAAGCCCTTTATGACTGATTACACAGAATTCAGTATTGTTTTCTGTTTATGATCCTCCCAGTGTGATTTTGTGTCCCTCTACTAGTTCCCTGCTGAATGACAAAATGGTCTGATTTAAGTAAGCGTTAAGGGTTCATAAACCAAACATCCTCCCGTAATATTCCTGAATCAGCTGAAATTCACCTCTTCTGGTGCAACTGGTGCTGTATTGGGATGAGTTTGAGTCATTTTCAGTTTCTTTTTGAAAGTGAAAACCTTTCTTAGAGAAGGATTGGGAAGCATTCTAAAAAAAAAACCATCCATTTGAGGAAAAATGAACTTTTAAAAAAGGATTTTGCAGTAGATATGTGTGGAAGCAGCTGACTGAGGTGACCTGCTGAAGTACCAAAGAGACTAAAGGGGATGGAGAGGCTTAGTTAATTAAATCCAGTAGGCTGCAGGCTGACAGCGCAGCAGGAAGAGGAGCATGTTGGTAGTAACACGCCACTCCTGAGTCCTCCTAGCTTTGAAGAAAGAGCACGCAGTTTTACTTAAAGTAGCCGGAGCTTCCAGACCGCAGGTGAACAGCCATGTTTTCATGTGTAGAGAGATTTGAAAAATCTGACAGATTTACTTATTCATGTGTTTGGAGTAGTTTATGTGATACTGAGGTCAAACTGTCTTTTTGTTTTGAATTGATAGCACATGATGCTTGGCTTTGATTTTTTTTAATATTCCTCTTGACAGTTTCTGTCCTCATGCATTTGGTCTTTTTTAGGATAAGTTTGTAGAGGTTTAAGTCACATTTTAATTTAGTTCATCCAAAGCTTTAAGTGGACGATGTTGGACTTTGACAGTTTTGTCTGCTTAGATGCACCAACAGAATGTCCTCACCATCACCAACAGGATGGTTTTATGATACTTCATTGTGATGAGAATTTTAAAAATATGTGCTGTAATTTAATACGTTAATAGCACTGCATTTGTGTAAGTGTATTTGTGCGTCTGTATGCATTTGTCTTTTGTTTTTTTACTTTGAACTACAAGTATTTTGTTCTGGGAAGAAATATCAAGAAGATACACATTTCCTTAAAAACTATAACATCCCTATGAACATATAATCTTTACAATTATTAACTTTAGCTACAACTATCAAATGTTTTGGATCACAGTTTACGGTGTATATGAGAAAACCTTTCCAAAATGTAAAGGTTAGGTCATTTGTGTTAAGGTATGTGTCTCAGAACGTGAAACTGCATTTACTCTGATGCTGTTGTCTACAAATTGCTTGATTCACACATGATAAACTTGACATATTAATCACATGATATGTGATAAACATATATGTGATATGTTTATTACATATTTCATTCAGAGCATCGATACACAGAGACAATTATCTGAAAATATGTTGTTTTCTTTAAGTAGCAACTGCTGGTTGATGGTGGACATGCTGCGATGTAAACTGCTGTTCCTCCTGCCTGACCTTGGTGCTAAGCCAACTCTGTCCCTGCTATTGTTTACATGCTTTGTTGCTAATCCAGTTTCACTTGAGGATAATGAATGGACATTACATTACATTATAAATGCCCTGCACTTCCTCTTAGAGATGAGTTCATTATGTTTAGTAGGTATCTTTACTCAAGCATAATAGTAAGCTGCTTGTGTTGAACAGTATTTACAAAGAGAAATGTTTGTACTATTTACTTATGTGTAATTCAGATTTCCTGAATGTTTTGATTAAAATAATGCCAGATGTTTTAATTTAATGAATTTTGTAAGGTTGTAAACAGAAATGAGCTTGGTATGATACCGAAAGTTGATGTTTATTTGTAGTGCAGCAGATGGGAGCAGAGTTAAGGATTACAGTAACTCCTTTAACAGTTTTGTAGCCAGTCAGTCAAGTCTGGCATCCGATTATAGCTCTCCATCCTCCATTAGGGGAGGAGGATGGAAGGAGAGGAGGGTTGAGCAGCTCACTGCTTCTCCATCCGGCCCAGAGTCACATGTGCTCTGTGCTACTGCAGCAGCTGACCGGATACCTGCCTCGACTCTGTGAGGTGTTGTGGATGCAGGGGTTACGCAGCTCTGTGGGAAGCACATCTTAAGCATCCACTCAGTTTGCCATGCTGATCACATGGTGGTATTTATACTTTGCAGCTCGGAGCTTCGCCGAACAAAGCAAGTATTGCTGCTGCTTTTTTTGTGTCTGGCTGAGTGTCGTTTCAAGGTGATCTCTGCGAGGAGATAAGACTGCAGTCATGTGATTTTTAGATTCAGATGTTCAAAAACTCTTGGTTTCATGAGTGCTGGTGCTTGATGCTTAATGTTTAATGTCAGTACGCTTTGACAGGCTGCAGTATTTATGAAGTTTGAACATGTTAGGCTGCAGGAGAGTTTGCTTCTTGTTGTGTTGTATGGGATGTATATCATCGTACTATCATCTGTTTGTTAATAACCATCAGGTTAATCTGACTACATCCACTTTTCCCTTCCTTCTTTGGTTTACACTCTTCAGCCCTGAGAATGTCTTCAATCCTGCAGAAGCTGATCACCCCACTGTTCAAAGGTCCTCCAGAGCCCCCCAGGAATAAAGTGACAGTTGTGGGTGTGGGCCAGGTTGGCATGGCCTGTGCCATTAGTATCCTGTTGAGGGTAAGAGTCCTACTGTTTATACTTAGATTACCACTCAGCCTGCTGCTCTCACAGTATGGGGTAGTAATACACAGGATTTTCCCAGACTGACACTGGATTAGTGATCTCTTGGCATCTGAACTCAATTAGATCCCTTACCTGTCTATGTTAAGACAGAAATGTTAAGAAGGGAACATGTCATTGTCATAACAAATGAGTACTCCAACTGACTTTTCACTGAAGCACTTTAACTGGTTTTACTGCTTTGGCAGATGTGGGCAGTAAAACCTTGTCTGAATTGTAATGGGAGGAGCAAGCATGACAACCATCATGAACATTCCCTGTACTTGTTTATCCTAATATGACTTTGAAAAATAGTTGAGGATATTGGATTGTAATTCTGCTATTAAAATGGAATAAATTTGGGTTTTAGATTAAACAGCTTAAACTAAATAAATACAGCTAGTAACACTATGTTACTCCAGCATTGGTTGGCTTCTGATGGCCACTGATGTGTTGCAGGAGCTGGCTGACGAACTGGCTCTTGTGGATGTAGTGGAAGACAAGTTGAAAGGAGAGATGATGGACCTGCAGCATGGCAGCCTCTTCCTCAAAACACCCAAAATAATTGCATCTAAAGGTAAGTTTAAGTCTTATTTATGGCAGGAAATTCAGTTAGGAAACAGATTGTATGAGGTTGTTATGGTGCATGTTAGTTGTACTTTACTGTTGGGCTCACAAAGCGTAGCACCTCTGAGCTGTAGAACGTCTGAGCTCACAGCGAAGGTGGGAACAAAAGGGAAGTGAAAGTGAAAGTCAGCACAGCGGAAGAAGTTTAAGTTGTTAGTTGCATGAAGTAAAGGTATGCTGTTTGACTGTAATACTACTCATGTACAATCAGATAAAAGTACATGATTGTATATTTTGGAGTACAAAAGTACAGGCCAAAATCAAAGATTAGTCAAATTTGTTTATAAAAACATAAATAAGAAAAATGCACAAAATCATATTTACAATATTTTCTTCATCTAGACAAGTTGTTCCAGACTAGGAGTCCAGGATCCCCCAGAGAGCACAGGTGGTTCCCGAGGCTTTTACGATTCAAATCCATGTGATTTAACATTTATACCTTAGCTTCACAGATTTGAAAGTGTGTTGCTCGAGTTTTTAAGAATTTCTTGACATTTCGTTCACATGGAACAATGAAAGTTTTGGGAGCCTAAAAAGCCAAACTTTTAAAAGCAGATCCCAAAGTGAATAAACGGGGGTCATTAAAATCTGCTATACAATATCATAACGTGTATCTTTAGTCTAAAATGAAATAAAATAATGATCTAAAAAGCCACTTTTAAGGCTACAACTTGTGCATCAAATCAGTTTTTATTCATGTATTTGGGGTTTAGTGAGATCAGTGAGCAGGTGGAGCTACGGTAGTGAACCACTTTGTCTCTATTGTGGCAACCTTGATTTTTCCTGCAGCATTTAATTAATAAAATATCTCTAAGAAACACCTCAGTGCAGACAATTTGTCCCTATTTGACAAAAAGTAGGGCTCTATGTTATTGTTTAAACTTCAACTTCATCTGAGCACATAATACCCAGAATGCAGCATTTATGGTGAGTCTATTTAACGAAAGTGTGATGGACTGAGTGTAGACTTCGGCAGGGGGTCCTCCGTTTAATGGTATTTAAATGAAGGGGGCCCTTAAGGAAATTAGGAGGGGAATCAATCCCTAATATATACCATCCTGCAACTTTTAGATGCATCCTTTCTACAACACACCTGAATAAAATGCATTAATTCCCTCTTCTGCATGACTTCCAGCTCTGCAGAAGGGCTGCACCTAAAAGTTGCAGGATGGTAGCTCTCGAGGACCAAACTTGGGCACCACTGATCTAGGCAGTACACAATCTAAGTATGTGTTAAAATCTGCATTGAATGTTTAGGTGAACTGTAAAATCTTCAAATCAATGAGTAAAGCTTTTTAACCTTTCCAGCGTGTATCCTGCTTTTGCCTGTTAAATACTTGGACAGGCTCCAGTCGTACTAAACCTGGCTTGGAATAAGTGTTGTAGCAAATGAATGTAAACTCGAAGCCCTTGAAATAACACCTTGAGCTCCAGTTATAGCCAGAGGATACTTTCAGGGACAGAAATGTACTAATGTACTCTTTTTTTTCTAACAGCAACAAATATTTCGTCTTTTTTTCCAGCACGAGAGGATAATCTCTAATGATGATGATAATGATGACCCAGTAATTCATATATAAGTAATAAATAAATAAGGACCAGAAAGTGTAAAAAAAGTGCTTTTTCCATTTTTGTTCAACATGCTGACTTCTCTTCCTCTCCTGTCAGACTATTCAGTTACAGCTAATTCCCGCATCGTTGTGGTGACAGCTGGAGTCCGTCAGCAGGAGGGGGAGAGTCGGCTGAACCTTGTCCAGAGAAACGTCAATATCTTTAAGCACATCATCCCACAGGTTGTCAGATACAGCCCTGACTGCATCATTATCGTTGTTTCCAACCCAGGTACTGCCAGTCAAAACGTACACTCTTACAACATGCTTTATGTCCCTCGCATGCAAAGATGTGCAGTGTTTTCCTTGTAATACTGATAACATCTTTCTTTATTAGTCGACGTTTTGACCTATGTGACCTGGAAACTCAGCGGCCTTCCTAAGCACCGTGTCATTGGCAGCGGGACCAACTTAGATTCTGCACGCTTTCGCTTTCTAATGGCCGACAAACTGGGAATTCATCCCAGCAGTTTTAATGGATGGATCCTGGGAGAACATGGAGACACAAGCGGTAAGGGGGTTCAAATTTAACCATATGCTAGTGATAAATGGACATGCACTTATAAAGCGCTTTAGACAGCATAGTGCATTCACACACAAGCTCACACCCTAATAGGCACATTGGACGGTAAATTGGACTTCAGTGTCTTGGCCGAGAAAAGTTTAGCATGTAGTCAGGGGAAGCCTGGAACCAATCTCCCAACTCTACAGTTGTAAAACGACTGCTCTTCCTCCTGATCTGCAGCCGCCCTGGTGCTCTAAACGGCTGCTGCTGAACAAGCACACATAAAGTGTTGCATTTGTAATATGTTCACATTATGGTGGATGTTCTATCTGTGTGAGGTGAATGATATTTGTATGAAGGCTTATGATTTCAACATTTCCGTTCATAGTGCCTGTATGGAGTGGAACAAATGTAGCTGGAGTCAACCTGCAGACATTAAACCCGGATATTGGCACCGACTCTGATGAAGAGAACTGGAAAGAGACCCACAAAATGGTTGTGGACAGGTAGGCAAGGTCCCTTAAGAGTTTACAACATGCTTGTTTGCAAGTTCATTAGCTATTAAAACAAGTCTTAGTCTTTAAAAACACATCATCTTTGTTGTATCATACGTAGCTGTTCCAGCTCGTTATCCTCTTTCTATTTGAAATATTCTGTTTTAGATCTCTTTCAGGTTCCTCTCTGATTGTCCAGCTGGCATGGCCTGACAAAACTAACATAACCTCAGTTTCATAGCTTTAGAGTAATTATGGCTACATAAGAGCCAGTTGCTGTCAGGGTATGCTAACAAAAGAGGCAGCTGAAGTTAAACAGCTGCCGTTGTGAACATACTCACACACGTTTGACACTTGTTTTCTGGTTTCAAAGCGTTTGTAATGTTTCCATAGTTCCATAAAGTCTCTCAGCACTTTGACATGGATCTGACTTTTATATGCACAAGATCAAAACTGATCATCTGTATCATCTGTTTTAGGAAAATAGGTAGCTACATTAGCCACCAAGACCTCCATAAACAACTAATTTAGTGGTTTAAACTGAAAGCAACTTTCTGTCCACATAACTTAGGTTTAATGTATTCTTAAAACTGAGTAATAACCAATTACAAAAGCAGCAATTGACGCTTTTTAAAGATACACTTTGCAGGATGATTTTATTTGTACTACTTTTCATCTTTGTTTTAATACACTTTAAATTTAACCAAAAGAATAAAGCCAATGGTTAATAACTTCCGGGTTTAGTATCTTAGCTGTGTGTTGTGTCTCCCAGTGCCTACGAGGTGATCAAACTGAAGGGTTACACCAACTGGGCCATCGGTCTGAGCGTGGCTGACCTGACAGAGAGCCTCATGAGAAACATGAATAGGATTCATCCCGTCTCCACCATGGTGAAGGTACATGATGGCCACATTCACTCACATAAAGGCTAAAACCAGTTTGTTGTACTGAAATAAAATATATTGATGTGATTTTTTTATTAGTTTTGTTTTTTTTAAATACCAAAAAAACATATTTAAAATACTTTCTTAAGCATCTTTTAACATTGGACACAAAACACTAACGATGGGCTTCTGTGTATATTTGGAAATTGTACAACAGACATCAATGTCTTTGGATTAGAGCAACTCAGATATTTATTGCCTCCTGATTTATTAAAATGACACCCAAACAAATGTTATTCCACATAATTTTTGTCCCATGACGATCTTTAGCTGTATTAAAGTGTTGTTTTCTTTAAAGTTTTTGATGTTTCACACTGTGTTAAATATTTAGTACAGAATTACTTGTACTTTCCCATCAATCATGTTATTTAAAAAACTGAATAAAAACCTGAATTTTTGCAGATTTGCTACAGTAATAATTGTATTTACTTGTTTTACTGTGTCCACATCCTGACCTGGTTCTTCATCAACAGAACATGTATGGGATCAGTGAGGAGGTGTACCTCAGTCTCCCCTGCGTGTTAAACAACGGAGGCGTGGCCAGCGTGGTCAACATGACCCTGACAGATGATGAGGTGGCCCAGCTGCAGGCCAGTGCCAACACGCTGTGGGACATCCAGAAGGACCTGCGTGATCTCTAACTGACCACCAGAGGACAACATAGCTGCATCTTCCTGACTGCCAGCCTGTTACAGCTTCATCATCATCACTGCTGTCACCAAACACAGAAAGCTTCTGCACTTTCAACCTACTGCCCTCTGTAGATGTGGGAGTCTCATCCCATCACATTTAGCTGTAGGTGTCAGTTTCTACACTTGTAATTGCTTAAGAGACCACAGATGACATAAACTGGGTTCTGATTCATTCGTCTTCAGCTCTTTGGGACCATGTGTAATTTATGTTGCTTGGATGCAAAATAAATCAAGTTTTCTTGTGTTTGAGAAGTTTATATTATTTAGAGTATACAGCAAATATATTCTGCATTACTTTTGCATACACAGTATGTATTTGTTAACTTTAGCCAGCTGTCACTGATGGGGATCTGCAGAACGACAGGTGTCCTAACAGATTGAACCAAAAGATTACGATGCATGTTAAAATGTAAGCTAAAATTCTGCTAAGGCTCTTGTTTTGTTTTCTCCCTTCATCTTGTGTAAAAAACATTACATTACATCACATTAAAGTCATTTAGCAGACGCTTTTCTCCAAAGCGACTTACATTTAAGAATAAGAACAACACAAGCACTAAATCAAACAGTAAAGGACATCATAGATAAGTGCAAAAATAGAAAACTGCTGTAAGTTTAGTTGGGTACAGGTGTTGCCTGCAGTGCTAGAGGCACAGATTTTTGTTCCCAATGTCATATAACCAATTTTCACAAAGAGACAGAAAAAAATTTCCCAAGTTAGCATAATTTCTATTTATTTATATTTAAGTTCAGAAATGTTGCTTAAAGAGCTGCGTCTTTAGCCTGCTCTTGAGAGTAGGACTGCAGAGCGAACAGAGTTTGTCAGTTCGTTCCACCACCGAGGAAGAACAGAGGAGAAGAGTCTCGCTTGTGATTTAGCCCCACGTAGTGATGGTAGTGCTAGGCGTCTTTCACTGGCTGAGCGTAACTGTCAAGGAGTGTCAAAGTAGACAGGAGCCATTTGAGTTATTGTTTTCTAAACCAGAAGCAAAGATTTGAATTTGATGCGTGCGGCAACAGGAAGCCAGTGCAGTGTGATTAGCAGCAGAGTGATACGAGCTCGTTTTGGTTGGTTAAAGACCAGATGTCTGAAAGCAGCTTCCTCCTCTGACCCTTACATGACTCCTTCAGTGACATCAGCGAAGAAAGTGTGAAGATGCATAACTGAATTTCGGTGTTAATTACGGAGCTGTGTAAATGAGTGTTGTTAGTGCCTCAGGCTTCATTATTTAATTACTTGATAAATACAACTAACAGAAAATCCCTTTAATGCCACAAAACAAACGTCACATGAAGACAATTCATTTTATTCACATACAGCTCACAATTAAAACAAAATACAGTTTCCACATGACATATTTCCTTTGTTTCCTTTGTCACAGAACCAATCACAATAAACCATTTCAGGATCTTAATAGCCTACTTTTTTAAAAAAAAAAACATAAAACTCTGTTACAAACAGCCTTAACAAATGGTTTCAGTCCAGCTCTTTATAGTCGAGGTGGTTATCAGGTCTACCCCCACCTGAGGAAGTAAATAATTTTTACAACAAGATAGATGGTGTTCAGGTAGATTGATGGTCATGTCAAGAGTTTTACCTTCTTCCACAGCACGCTGCAGAAGCTCCAAAAGAATGAATGACGATCCACGTCCATCACTGATCTGGTTGTAATTCACTGATAAGAAACGGAGCAAAGAGATTTGGGAAAGAAGCAAAATGGTTACCTAAAGCATGTCATGGAAGAAAAGAGAATACAAACAAAAGTGTTTATAAGCTAATCAACATGTTCATATTCCAATGGTAAAATGGATTTGGTATCATCTTTAACTATGTTTATTAAATGCCTGGTGTCATATTCATATCATACAAGTTTTTAAATACTATATTATATCAATAGGTTCTTTTTAAACATTATGGTACAAGACAAACATTTTCACTCCACATTAAATTAATCTTAATACAGCCATTTAAAAGGTTTTAGGAGCTGTTTAATTCGGTTTAGCACTTCACCCACATTAAGCATGTCTCATCACACGTTACACACCTAAATGTAAAGTGTCTGCATCTTCCCTGGTGCCACGCTCCAACACTGAGCGATGTCCCTCTGCAAAAAGCAAACATTCACATCTTTTATCTGGATCTAACATCTGGATCGAACAGGTCAGCTTCCAGCTCAGTCAATCTTTGGAGCAAAAAAATGTTCTTACGTGCTCCTTTCAGGTACAAAATCGCTTGAGGAGTCCAGTTCCTCCTCTGCAAAACCATCCAGAAAATCCAGTTTTATCTTATATTTGTATTTTTAGACATGACATTTGTATAGAAATGAATCTCGCACTCACTTGTGGAGCAGCGCAGCACTCCAATACCAATACCATCACAAGCAGGGTGACTTTTAGAGACATCGCTGAACTCTATGGTTCAAAAATACATGTCTACATATATATACACACTCCATCATACTCCATCATACTCCATCACGCTCCATCATCCTCCATCATGCTCCATCACGCTCCATCATCCCT
>JBAMHX010000011.1:15846237-15868353 GCA_037177515.1 Pseudomugil tenellus
GATAGATAGATAGATAGATAGATAGATAGATAGATAGATAGATAGATAGATAGATAGATAGATAGATAGATTGATTTCATTTCAGGTACGTCTGAAGAATCTTTCGGACTCAAACATTAAATAACATTTATTTTCATTTTCTGTCTGAACGAACGCCATCGTTGTTTTTCTTTCTAAGCTCGTCCTCATACGTGTTCATAAACACTTCCAGAAATACTGAGAAATGGTTTTATGACTCATTTGTCACAGGGTTTATTGTTTTAAATCAAGGAAGGTTAGCTCTTTTAGCACATCTTGTTTAAGTGCTGAGATTTAAGACTGTAATTGTCAGAGAGCTAGATTTAGCTTTCAGTTTGGTATTTTCCACCATCTGGTGGTCATTTTGGAGTTTTAGTACGTTTCTGATCCATATTTTCATATGACGCCAGTCTTTCACTGCTTTAACGTATCATTCAGTCCATCCATCTCCCTTACCTTCTTTATCCTAATTCAGGTAGATACCATCCCAGCTGCCATCATGAAACTAGGGCAGTTAGACATGTAGGAAAATACCTGTATTTGCTGTCTTCCTGTGAGGTAGCTACATGCTGGTTATCTAAAGCTGGTGAAAACACTGATTACTGCCTAAAGAGGTATCAGGTGAAATCCAGCTACAAACCTCTAAAACTACATCTTTTCAACATACAAAAGAGGCTCAAGGTATTGATTTGTGGATCTTTTTGAAAATGGTGTGTATCTGCATGTCACTTGCACAAATATGCGTTTAGGGAAAGAACTTCCCTTGTGCACAGCTCCTCTTTGACTGGGTCAGTGAACCATTTGTGGTCACATCTCTTCCTCTCAGACAGTCTCACATGTTTCCATATGAATCATTGCTCTGCTTGTCACATGTGTAAATTCACTTAAGCATGCTGGAGAATTTTGGAGCCCATTAGGACAATGAGCTGTCAGAGGAAGCCTTTATCACAAGCCCCTGCTGGCACATGTACATTTTTCTCCAGAGATCACCTACTGACTTACTCCTGCTGTGATGACACCAACAGCATATATTGGGGAGATGAGAGACAATTTGATTGTTGCCAAAGCTAGAGATGCCACATGTTATTTGGTGAGTCATAACATTTAAAATGCAATGGAGGGTAACATTTGTTTTTCTTTAACTTTTTTTGGGATGTAGCACTGAGGCCCTTTGAGGAAAAACAAGAAAAATATTTGTGTGTAATCTAGTTGACACATTTAATCAGTTTGAGGTGGTCAAAGACCACAGCAGGAAGAAAGAATAAGAGGTATGATGAACTACTTGTCACATTATAAACCTTCACCCTTTTCAGCGCCTGTTTAAATGAAGCCATCTGTGAGAAAACATGACTCACAGCTCCTGCAGTGGAAGCACTATTACTAATCCTGCTGCACCTGAATGTTCTTCCTTTTATTTATTTTCTTTCCTGTGACACATCTGTATTCAATTTGCTATTATATATAACCATGTATTATTTTTCTGTCATATATTTATTTAATCAAATCTTTCAGTGATCAGAGTTTAACCAACTCTGAATGGGACGTTCGTTCCCGTCCTGCTGGGCCAAGAGGGAGACGGTTGCCAAGTGTCCAACCTGCTTCTGAATCAGTTTGTTCTTTTCTTTATCAGATCTGTCATGTTAGGGAAAAAAATCAATCTCTTTTCTTTATTAACTGTCTTAAGGAAGGTCAGAGCTTCTTTCCTTCAAGCCACAAAAGGACTGCATTGCCTAAGCCATCAAATCCCTTTTATTATCTCAATGAATACTACAGTGTAATCTGTATAAATCTTAGGTTTTACTTTGATTTAGAAACACTGGCTGTTATTGTCTTTCTGTTCCCATCTTGTTGTTTCTTCTTTTGTAATCCAGTCACAAACTTTGCAAAGACTGGAAATAGGTAAACATGGAAGGCAATTCCCAGTGTCGTTTGTTTAACACAGGCAAGAGCTGCAATATGAGCTCAGATTATACACTAAAAATGTAAGAAAAGGGACGGACAGTTGAAGACAAAATTAAACTGGAGAAAAACCCCACAAGGACAAAGATGATCTGGCAATATGCAATAAAGGTGCAGGTAAAATGTAAAAAAATACATGAACCAAGGTGTGAAACAAGCAGGCACAATTAAACATATTGTACAAGAGAAGATTCTCTCCCAAATTAAACAGGAAGTAAACAACAATAAAACAAAACAAAGAAAATAAGACAACAATCTATAGATTGGGACATTTTTTTAGTCCATCTATTTGTTGTATCTGCTTTATCCTGTTCTGGGATATAAAGAGAGGAGGAAACCTATTCCAGCTGCCAAAGGGTGAAAGGAAGGGTACACTCTGGGCAGGACACATCTGGACTAAAGGAGGAAACTGGTGCACCTAGAAAAACCAACACAGGTCCAGGGAGAACATACAGAGTTCAATTTAAGAACCACTACCTAAGATTTGATCACAACACTGTGATGTCTATATAGTTACTGAATATCATGGTGGTCAAGTAAGCCATACAGACATAAGGCCACTCCTTACCCTCAACTCGGGGATCAAAGGGTCACTGTCACTGGTTAATAACCCCAAAATAGCTAATCCTGACCTGATCAAATGCAAAAAAATAAATAAATAAAGATCCTATTTTTAGCATCCATTATAATATGATTTAAGAGATTACAAATGTATCAATGAAATATGAAACTTATGAAACTTATACACTCAATACACTGTGGCTTGACAGCACTTTTCTATTCTCTACTAATAAAACAATAATAAGGGCTCAGGCTCTGTCTTGCACATGTAACTTTAGGAATCCCATTTTGTTTAATGCATCTTATTTCTTCAGCCAGGAAACAAAAAGGGAGTAATAATCACTTTGATATGATGCATCATTCTAGTTCGTGGGAGGGAGACCAGGCTTCTCAGTCAGTGAAGCGTAGAGCTGTTTTGCTTTTTACAGAAAAGGTCAGGTTGATAGGTTTTTCTAGTATTCGATTTTATGCTGTGCTGGTTAAATAGACCAAAGGTTGTCGTTTAACTAAGACAAAAGGCAACATAGACCATGGACACGGGCAAACACACGCAAAACTGTCTTACCAGGTATTTGGGGTAAAACTGGTACTTAGTAAATCTGCTGAGATGCAAACACCTGTACAAGTGTTTTGATATAATGTATATTAAATATAACTGATCATTTACTTTGTAGGCACATCCTGAAGTTTAAAGTTGATTGGATTTTTATGCTGATTGTTGCTGTAGCAACCAGGTGAAGCGCCAGCAAATATCCAAGAATTCCTTTCAAGCCTTGGTGATGTGGTCTTTCCAAACATATTCTTTTTAGTTTCACAAGTTAACACTTCTGTCACCATTAGGGGGTGGGGGGGGAGGGGGGTGACTGCATCTCATAGACGAGGGGTAGTCAGTTCTGTCATATAAGGGCCGCAATCCAACATGTTTTTATCTTTGCTCCAGCTGACTCAAATTATTGTGTCAATGTGGAGAACCTGATAGGCTGTTAAAGCCATTTAATTTCATTCATGTGTGTTAAAGCAGGAATACACGGAAAACATGTTGGATTGCTGCTCCTGCATTAATAAGAACCCACTCCAAGCTGTACATTTACGGCAGAGATCTCCAGATCCGGTCCTAGAAGGCCAGTATCCTGTAGGTATTGACAGTTTCCATACTAAAACACACCTAATTCAGATTAAAGGGATCTTCACAGCTTGTACAAGTCTGACCCGTTTATTTGAATCAGGTGTGTTTCTGCAGAGAAGCATGGAATACCTGCAGGAGACCGGCCCTTGAGGACTGGTTTTAGAGATCTTTGATTTATGAAATAACAGCGATAGGGGCAAATCAATAACATCTTCCCATTTCTCACTCAGAGCTGCCGCCACTTAGCCTCATGGGGCACATAATCCATATAATACAGTGTCAATAGTTTATTTTGCTCCATTTAGTTTGTATCCTGTTGCAGGTTTTAAGCTTATTGTTGTAAAAACTGCACTCAGAAACTGATTCCATTTGGTGACGTAGATGTTTGTACCCAGTCTCTAGCACCACATGAAATCAGTGTTCTGGGAGGTGGACTACCAGCATGTACAGACGTTGTACATGAGTAAACTCATGTCTCAAAGGAGGTCACATGTATGTATGAATTATTGCTCACTCCTGCTTTTTCATTCACTGCTCATAGCTGTGTCTTGTCTTCTTTTCCCTCCTTTTGTCTCAACTGAAGGCATATTTTTAATGTAGACAGGATAGTTTAGAAATAGTTTAGAAAATAGTTTAGAAAATGTATGTATACGTATGTCACCATCTATTGAGTTAATTCAATTTTATTTAAATATTTTCAGTGGCTTAAGCCAAAATTGCAGAATTATATTGCAACAAAATGTATCTTAATTGTTTTCACAATATTTTTTTATTGTTTGATTGTAAATGTATTTTTGGATTTATAGAGTTTCCTTTCCTCTGTATTCTTCTAAAAAATACATAGTTGCTGAACATGTTTTTATTTAAATGCTGACATTAGCCTCTGTTTGTATTAATAGAAGATGTATTATTGTGTCCTAGTTCTGGTTGTGGCCTTGAAAACATTTTACAGAGCTTGTTATAGCTATGATTTAACTTAAATAAAAAAATCTGCTGTATGATAACATGTCTTCTGTGCTTCAGTCTTCTGACTTTCACTTGTTTTGGAGATTTTTTTAACTTGTCTTGTCCAGCATTAAAGCAGGCAGAATGTGTCATGCTGAGAAGATTTTCTTTATCAAGAGAAACTTTATGTATATATGTATATACAAAGATCCTCTTCATAATCTGAATTTGTTATTTATTTTAATTACATACTAATTCAACAGAATTTTCATGTAATGATGGACACGACTGGGGGGGACAGAAATAGAGAAAACAAACGAAACACAAAGAAGGGACCGAAACACGCCATAAGGGAGAGACTGCTACATAATTTTTACAGTCTTAGCTCAACAACGGGGCATCTCAGATAACAATATGTTGGGAATTTATGTCTAAGAGATGGAGCAAATTGTGCTTTAACAAAAGTGGCATTAATTTCAGAGGCAAATGTTTTAATTTTTGTTGTTTAATCTACATGAGCATCTCACAGTTCTCCATTGGTTAGACAGTATTAATCTTTAGACACCCACTCCATTGAACCAGACGTTCAACACAGCAATCTGGCATTTATTGTGTTATAAGAGAAGTTCCCTTCATGTATGTAGTTACCTGCATTTTAGTGTTTACCAGCAGTCCCATATGTTTTGTTTTAATCAATTATTCTTGATGTCTGACCTCTGCTGTCATCACAATGGCTTCATACTGTGAAGTATCATAACATGATGCTGTGAGTGCAAATGTAAGTATTACATCAAAAAAGCAATAGCATAAAATTAACACAGACAATTATAAACAAAAGTGCTAGCACATTACAACCCATCAAGTCTTTCCACAATAGTAATTATCATCATTTCCACCACTGTGACATTATTAAAAAAATAACAAAACATTCTCAATTTTGACAGTTATTAAAGATTGTTTGTCTCATTTATAAAATACTGAATGGCCTTGCACCTCCACCAATAAGCATTGCATTATAATGATAGCTGAATTATCAAGGCTTCAACAGGGACTGCAATATTGCCAAGCAATAAACCAAATTTTATGAAGTAGTCAGGTCCTTCCGAGACACACATCCCTGGAACAAACTAACAGTAGCATCACGGCTATTGATAATTACACATATTTTTAAAACAACCTAAGCCATGGTATAAAAACACACACACACACCATGTATAACACTAAAGGCTATTACTATTATTTGGTATATCAAGATAAATTCTTAACTAGATGTCTCTTTAGTCTGTGTGTATTATTCCATGTATTATGTCACTACATTTCACTGTTTTAAGTCCATCTACCTGCCAAGAAACCAAAGATTGAAATTACTCATTGCTGTAATCTTGCTTATTTATAGGGAATTATACATTTATATATCAGTCCCCTATTTAAATAGAAAGACTTGATTTAATACTGATATTATTTTTTTTAAAAAATAGAGCCATTTTTATGTTTACATACTGGCTTTAAATGATGTCTGTCAGAAAAAGTAAACCCTGACAATCTGGGTAACATGTTGGCTTGAAGGTCAACAGTCTGCTAAAGTGCAGAATGCATCACAGCTAAAACACTAATTTTCAAGGATACATGAAATTTATTTGTGGTGTTGGTCTTTCAATAGAAAAAAAGCTGTAAAATGAAAACAACAAATTATATGTGAAAAATACAGACGAGAAGAAGGTCAAGAAAATTAGTACAAAGATTGAAACACTGATATAAACATAAATTATGCAAAAAAAAACTGTGTTTTAACTGTGACCTGCCATAGGAATAATTGATTAAAGAAAGTATAAAAATTAATATATTTCTTTCTATTTTGGAGGTTACATTTCTATCCATTCATTCACTATGATGCCAGTCATTTATTCCACTTTGTTCACCAGAAACTGCTTGTTTGTGATAGTACTCTACTGTGTTTTACATTATTTACATAAATTATTTAGGCATAGTGTCAGGCTGAACCCCCCAGGGAAGACTGACACAAATGCAGGTAAAGAAGGATTTTTCATTTAATGATGACTCAAACTAGCCGATTGCTAGAATACAAAGCAAAGCCAAGTGAATAACCCACAAAGTAGGAGTCAGAGCAGGAGCTATATGTAGGAAGAGTTCCAGGTGTTTCCACTCAGGTTGATGAGGATGAGCAGGTGTGGTCCATGACTGCTTGAGTTGGGGGATTCTGGGAGATGTAGTGCTGAGGCAGGTGATCAGTAGGCTGGGGAAGCTGAGGCAGCAGAGAGGAGGGAGCAGGCGTGACACACAGATAAATATTTCAACCTGTAAAATGTCCGTAAGTAAGAAAATGTACTTTTTGGTTTTTCTTTATCACTCTCAAAACGCCACCAATATGCTGGAAACTAACCTTGTTTTCTGTTTTTGTCAGTATATAAACAACTGAAAGTCAGATCCTCATAATATTTTTATAATTATTTAGTTTAATGTGGGCGTGTGATTCAGTTTTTGCTCTTAACTGCGCGGGAAGATTTTATACCTTCATAGTTGTGTGTTTTTTTTTTCTTTCTTTTCTTCTTTTTTATCTTTCGGATACTTTGAATTCAAGCGCTCTGCTAAATTCCTCTCACAGATTGGCTCCTCCCATCTGGCGTCATAGCAGCGGAGCTCTAACTTCTCTCTTGATTGGTCCATTTCTAATAATCCGCCATATTCAAACTTCCGCCGTGGTGTGTGTGCTGTTGTCATCGAGCTTTTGATTTCTTTGTATACATCCGAACAATTTTTATATATGTGGACTCGGTCTATTGTCCATTTCGTATAAATAACATCTCCATAAAAAGGATTTCGATAAAAAGGTACCGCAAAATGGAAGAAAATGATGAAGTTAGCGGAAGAATGGAGGTAAACAAGAAACTACGCAGGACGTCATCGAGGATCTCTACAACTAGCATCATCAATGCTACAGAGTCCTCTCCTCAGAGACTGCGACGAAACAACTCCAAGAAGTATGTAATATGAGAATAATGAATACTTAACTTTAGATAAAACTTTGTGATACAATGAGAGGATAACAACTTTGATATTAGAAAAGCATTTAGTCCCCTGCGTCGAGCAGAGTTTGTGCAAACTGGCAAATGGGGCGTTAAGGTCCACCTCGGAAAATATAGTTTTAGGTACTATGAACAACTTTTTTTATAGCAACTTTGCAATGTAATAGTTTCGGTGTGATATGAAGTGATAATTTTAAATGTAATGGGCAAATGTTAAACGACGAAGAACTGGCATAACTAACTACAAGTACATTTGAAAATGAAAGTAAAAATAATTATATATGTGCGTGGGTGTGTCATTTTTTACTATTTTGATCATATTTCAGATGAATAATTTAGGATTGAAAATGTTAAATAGAAACTGGCTGGATTTTAGCTAAACTGGTGTTGCATGTTTTCTTTCCCACTATCTTTAGCTTTAGGGAGGTATGTCTGCAGGTATATTTACACTTCAGGATTTGCAACAAAGGAAACTGACATAACCAACCAATATGTATGCTTTTCCTTAGCTAGGCTATTTATTATGAAATGGCTCAAATTGATGTCTGTAAAGTGCCCTGAGATTGCGTTGTTGTGATGTGTTGATAGACAAATAAAACTGAATTGAATATATTTATGTTAATGTTCGTGTAATTCAAAGCTATATTGTTGTATTCCCGGCAAATTGTTATTGAGTACGGTAATATAGCGCCCCATGTTATACTGGAGCTTGTAATCGATATGCTTCCTCCAACATGTTACATTTTATTCCCTGATATAGCAGATATTACCAGTGTTACTTTACCAGTACAGAATGTATTCATACGAGAGAATGTAAATGTGACTGCAGCTGTCATTGAAACGTGTCCTCAAACTGTATCTTCATTGTTTCATCAATATAATTTTTTCTTTTTTGTCACTGTTTCTAATATGAAATAAAATATTTCTATCTGTCTCCCTACTTCATCTGTCATGACTGAAACAATATGACACATAACTCGAAGGCAAATGCTCTAAAATAAGACTAATATTACTGTTACTGGTTTAAGCCTTTAGCTTTTATTTAAATTTAACTTGCTACTGTAAGATTAGCTGTATAAAGGAAGCTGGCAATGATGTCAGGCCTTTTTGTTTTCATTGTGCCACGCTAAAAGATGATTTTTCTCATTTTTTGTAGACCTCCGCTGCAGAGAGGCAGCTCCTTTACATTCCTCACTCCAGGGACACCGTGGGACTTCAGTCTAGTAAGTAACTGTGCCGTGTGGAGTGCAGCAGTGTTTTATGAACTGTGAATATTTATCCTGTTTTTCTTCTTAAGCAGGAGAAAATTAATATTTTTTTCTTATGCTACTGCAGAAAAGAAAGCGCAAAGAGAAGGAGGACGACACTGTCAGTCTGTCTAGTTTTGACCTCAAGGTGAGGCCTATTTTTCTGTGTGTTGCAGTAGGTTTGGTGAGCACACTCACTTTAAATTTTAATCCCTTTGCATGACTCAGGTTCTCACCACAGACAGCCACAAGTGTTCTTGTGTTATGAGCTCAGGATAATCCTGCTATCTGTTATAGAGGCTGAACCAATGTGGGAGGAAAATATGGTGATCGAAAATCCCTGTAACATGTTCCATTGAATGATCCCAGTCTCCTATGCTGTTGTTTTTTTGTACATCTGCGAGAGTGGTTTATTCACTTCCTATATAATAAAAACAACTTGTATCATTTTCAAGCACAAGAGTAAAACTTTACTGAGAATTATTTTTTTTTATTTCCTTGCTATATTAGGCAGCAGGTCTTTAGTGTATGCCACATATTGTTTGTACAAATTGTACAGTTCTAGTCAAATTTATAAGATCCTGAAAATTATGTGAGGGTATTCTGACTTTTTTGTATTTTGTTTAAATGAAACCATAATTAATATACCCTTCTCTAATCTAGTTGTTTTGCAATTGTATAAGAGGCTATTTACAGTTGCAAAGTGCAATTAAGCTTATAAAATCTCTCTGTAGAAACTGTAGATGCTTAAATGATTAATTAAAAATACATAATAAGTTTGGTAAGTAATTACAAATTAGATTGATTCAAGAAGTTAAAAAAAGTAATTTTATGATACTTAAACTTCAGGCAACAGCATCAATTGAAAAGTTACAACTTTAATTTCAGCTGCAGAGTCTTTTAGTGCTCTAAGCATAGTTTCCAACAGACTTGTGAGATGAAGTGACATGGGGAAAGAAATCCTTGATTACAGAGAAAATGAGGATAAACTTGGAAGAGTTGGAAGATGTTAGAGTGAATAGATGTTGCTTTGACCTTTTGAAAAACCTATAGGGGAAAATCGTATATGAAATATGTTAATTTACTGCTTTTCTACTTTTGTTGAGCTCTCTTGTACTTTTACACTAGAAACCGCATCCACACTCCAACAGCACTTCTCGGTCTGAACAGCAGGGGTTTTCCTTTGTCAGATGTTCACATGGACATCCCAGACAGTGATGGCTTCACAGATAACTTGGCATGTTGTGTAGGAAAGCAAAGGATTGACTCACTAACCTTCCAACGAGAAGATGCTGGATCTTCCTTATTAATGACAGAAGATAAGAAAACACAACAGTAAAGCACAAAGTTACATCTGTTCTCTTATTTTGGGGATAAATTCGATCTGACTGTTGCTTTTGTTTCGGTAATAATTTTAAAAAGAGTTTTATAGGAAAAAAAATATCAATTTATTTAAGATTGACAGTAAACAAAAGCCTTGTAACTGAAATGTGGAATAATATGTCATCCAGCCTGGATCATTTAGGAGAGTTTAGCTGAAAAAGTTTATTCTACTTCACAGGAACCCAGTAACAAACGTGTGCGACCACTAGCCAAAGTTTCTTCTCTCGTAAACCTGATTTCACCTTCAAAGAATGGGGCGGTGCGGCGCTTTGGCCAGACCATGCAGGTATCTATCAAACTGGTCTAAAGATTTGCCAAAAGATAAGTAGCATTTTTGTTCAGTTTTTTAATGCATAGGTTAACTTTGTTTGTTTTTAGTCAATGTCATTACGTGGTGATACCAAGTCACCAGGGATGTCTCTCAAAGCTGGCAGCAAGGTTATAGGTCCAACCCCGACTAAACGCAGGAACAGCACGCTGTGGTCAGAGACACTGGACGTCCATCAGAAGAGCACCTTCTCTACCAAAGAAATCAAGCGACAAGAGGTTTGTATTTCAGTCTGTAAAAGAGTGAAGAGCAGCATCTGAAGAGGACAGAAGAGTAACTTCTCTTGTGTTGAACATTTATTTTCAGGCTATTTATGAACTTTACAGGGGAGAGCAGGATCTGATTGAGGATCTTCAGCTTGCAAGAAAGGTTGAAAAAATTCAACTAAATTAAGGAAAAAGTAGAATCACGTGTTTATTCTTTTTATCAGCTTCTTTTGTGATTTCTCCCATTGCATTTTGAACATCTAGGCATACCACGATCCAATGCTGAAGCTCTCCATCATAACTGAGGAGGAACTATCTCAGATTTTTGGTGATCTGGATGCTTATATTCCCCTGCATGAGGGTGAGCTGTAGCTTATTACTGTCTCCCTGTAAAAAGTCCAGTTGACCTCCAGCCATTGTGTCTGATGTGAGTTTTGTCTGCAGATTTACTTATGAAGCTGACAGAGGGAACTGGTCCTGATGGAACGGTAGCTCAGATCGGACAGATAGTAATAGACTGGGTGTGTACGGAGCCATTAACACAAATAAGTTACTAAATGCAAACTGACTAAACCTAAGCATATGTTACCTTGTGTCCTCAGCTGCCTGGTCTGAACGCTTACAAAAACTACTGCAGCAACCAGCTTGCAGCCAAAGCTCTGCTGGATCAGAAAAAGCAGGACAGGCGGGTTCAAGACTTTTTGCAGCGCTGTCTGGAATCGCCCTTCAGCAGGAAATTGGATCTGTGGAGCTTCCTGGACATTCCACGGTCTCGACTGGTGAAATACCCACTGCTGCTGCGAGAGATCCTCAGGCACACTCCTACTGATCACCCTGATGTGACCAGCCTGGAGAGAGCTGTATGTTACATACATTAAAGATTATATAGTTCTTGCAAAAATAAGTCACTTTGTTTTCAAAGCACATTTTGTTTATTGGTGCTGTGCCAAATAGGCTTTTTCTTGCTTTCCAGATCAATATAATCCAGGAGATTCTGTCTGATATCAACGTGAGGAAAGGAGAGTCTGAGTGCCAGTATTACATTGACAAGCTTGAGTTTCTGGATGAAAAGCAGCGGGACCCCCTCATAGATACCTGTAAGACTTTGTTATGTCATGGTGAGCTGCGGACCAAAAGCGGTTCAGTAAGTATCAGGATAACCAGTCAACTTTTTAGCTACTCGCTGTTTATTTTTTGGACCTGCGTTTAATTCTCCATGAACATGATGCTGCAGAGGCTGCATGTGTTCCTCTTCTCTGAGCTGCTGGTTCTAACCCGACCGCTGACGCGTAACGACAAGAGCTGCTTCCAGGTGTATCGGCACCCCATCCCGGTTCGTGACTTGGCTCTGGAAGACCTGCAGGATGGAGAGATCCGCATGGGGGGCTCCTTTAGGGGGGCCTTCACCAACGGAGAGAAAGGTGAGTTTAAGCAACTCTCCACTGTTGTGGCTGATCTTCTGTTGCATTGCACAGCTCAACTCAACATTACTTACATTTCTTCTGGTTTTTCATGAGTTTACACAGAAGTGTTGTGCATTGTTTCTCTGTCTTAGAAGCTTTACACGGCACCTGTCATGAACAGGGAAATTATTACTTTGACATGACATGAGATAGAAAAATGTCAGAATTTACACTGTTGTATTAAGATTAGTTTATCCAGCCGTCATCTTGAACTCTTGGAGATTTTTCACTGATATTTTCAAGTCTGAGGAATTTAAGGAACAATCGGCACATAGAACAAAAAAATCTACTTTAGTGTGATTCATAACTACAGGTTTGTTTTGGCCTTTCCCTTCTTTACATTAGCAGTGTTTATTTTCTAAACCGGTACAGAAGTAGCTCTGAACATGTCTAAGCATGGCTAGCTCCACCTTAACCCTTTAAAGCCTGAGCTAAAAACAACTGAGCAGAAAAGCCAGATTTTTTTAAATCTGAAAAATCAACTATTCATTTATGTTTTGTTTTGGTTTTTGCCATTTACTACCATGTGATAAGCCAAATTATTGTGGTGTAATCTTCTGCTTTCTGGTGAGACCAGTATCATATGGTGAACAACTGGGTTTTGAATAGTTTCTGTCACAAAGTGATACAAAATGTCTCAGAGTGTATGTACCGGTATTAAATATAATACATTAGGCTTTAAATTGTTAAATATTGAACTACTTTTTTAAGATTCACTACTAAGCAAGCCAAAGCCATGGTAGTAGTTTGCTATATTTCAGATATATTATTAAGTTACTCTTGACTACAATCTTTTGCTTTTATTCATTTTATATTTACAGCACTGACACACAGAGAAACCCAGTTTATACAGAAAAAGTATGCAGCTGATTATTAAGTTTGACATACACAGTGACATACTTTTATCATATACACAGCACTGAAAGTTTAATAATACTTTACATGAGATAATAAGAACAGCAACCTTAAGCTAAATACAATATTTTCTTTCAGAGAAAGCAGCGTGCCAGAGAAATGGCTGTAGTGCATGGGTTGTTTTTTGCCCCTTGTTGCCTTCACAAACAAAATGCAGGTGAAAAAGATTTGTGTAATGGCGGCAGTCTGTGTTCTTACAGAATACAATATTTTAGATGGTCAAGAGTTTGTTGTCTACGTTTCCTGTCCATGAAACGGCAAACATTTCCAATAGGAGAATGATCTGAACTGAAGGCTGGCAGATCAAGCGCGCACACACACACCATGAATACTGATCTTTACATCATTTCCATGTGTGGCTTCCTCTGTGTTTAAAATAGTTTATTTAAATTGACTTTTAAGGTAGGATTATTTTTACTGCAGTGCCATTTTAGTGCTCAGACGCCATTTGTTAAGTAGTGGTTTGTTTGCATTTTGCCTTTAAACAAAAGGCTCTAAGGCTTTCTCAGTATTATGATGCAAAGATCATTGCTTTTTACCCCTGAGATGAGGTTTCTTTGACTTTTTTTTATTATTATTTACCCAATTCTAACACCCTCACCTACAATCATTCATTTTCTACACCGCTCAATCCGATTCTATCCTGGCAAGAGGCAGGTCGTCAGTCCATCACAACCTTACCTTCCACCAATCCATCTAGTATCTTCCTATTTTTTAACTTTTCAATGTATTGCTGGAGTCAAATTTTAACATTTTCTTAATAACTTGAAGTTTGTTAGTGAATTGGGGGGTGAGGTTTGTGTGCTCATTATGTTCAGCAGCTAGTTTCTGACTTTGTCAGCAACACTAGAGACAATTCTGCACAGTGGTGCAGTTTGTAAGCAGTGACTGGTGGGTTGCTGGTTCGAGCCTTGACTCCGGCAGTGGCCTTTCTGTGTGGAATTCTGTCCTTCCAGCTTCCTCCCACAGTCCACAGATTGTTTCCACTGTATCTAGTATCTGCACTGGATACTAGATACTCTAAAGTGTATCAGCTCAGTTAGATGAAGTCTATTTTGGGCAAATCAATTTGAGCAAATTTGCTGATGGAATAATTACGATATAAAGACTATACAGAGTTGGGGACTTGCATCAGAGTTTATTTGACTTTGGTCTTAACTCATCAGCTTTTTTTTTTTTTCAGGAAACTCATTAAATTATGTTTCTATATTATGCAGCCTCAACTTACTTGTTGTTTTTTTTCCTTTGTTTTCTGTGTGTTTCTAGCCAAGAATGTTTTCCGTGTGAGCTCCATGGATGCATCGCATGGCCAGTCCCACACCCTGCATGTCAGCGACGTCTACCACAAGCAGCAGTGGCTCAACTGTCTGCGCACCGCGATAGCCCAACAGCAGGGGGATCCAGGCCGCATTCAGCAAGGGGAAACCAAAAGGGTAAAACGCCGCTCCTCAGCCGCCATTTGTGATGAAGAGACAGATGAGAACTGTCCACCTGCCTCTGGCCATAAACTCAGGCCTCAGGCACTCTCCAAAACCAGACTGGACCAGAAGTTACAAGGATCGCAAAGGAGGAAGGAAACTGGAGTGTAGATGTATAGTCAGGTTCCTAGACAGACACATCATTAGCTGGTGTTCTGCTTGATCATGTTTGTCATGTTTCTTCAGCCGCTCTTATCATGCTGTTTTGTTTTTGTTTGTTGTTTTTAAGCTGCACTGAAAAGATTTCACAACCACTTCCCGTCCATCATCTTTAAAATGTGTAATTGGTTTACAAAAAAGTGTTTTGTGCCACTAAATATGTGTGGAATTAAGACTTTGTGTCCTTTTAAAATAAAAAAAAAACAAACTTTACACCAACTTTAGCTCTTTTTCTTTTTCACGGTTGTTTTTTTTAAACTGTCTCAGTAAACTGTGTAAAGTTTATTTCTAATGAGTATCTGTGTAAAAGTAAGGGACCAGAAAACTGAAATGTTGCAACATCTGTGCTGCTAACAGGAAGTAGGTTTTTACGACAGCAGACCGAACATGATACAAGATAATCAGCTAAACATAAGCAAGAGGACTGACTTAAAACTAGATCTTTTCTGGGAAAACTGTATCAAAGGACTGGAAATGTTTTCAGTTGAAATCCGAATTTGATAAAACAAGGTTTGTACTGAAAGTCCTGAGATTTACTGACTGTTCCTTTTTTTCTCTCTTCCTTTTTTTTTTTTTTTATTGCACACTATTGTCCAGAATGTACTTTGACCCATCTGTTACTTCCTCATGCTGTTGAAAGAGCTTTTCAAATGTATGCTGCAACACCTGCAAAACAGACTGATAGAAAGCACACATTTGCTCTTTCATTTAAGAAAAATTGCATTTATTGTTGTTTTTCCTTTTTGGCTAAAAATGACAAATGTAAAGTTGGTGCACCCTGTACAGGACTCCGATACATTTTGTGTTTGAGAAGTCTTTAAAATACTGAATGTTATGGCCAATATTTCTCTGCTGACAAAAGCTTGCCCAGGTGTATTGTTCAATAGAGGCTACAGAAAACTTTGCATCCACAGTCTACATACAAAAAGAGATTTACATGTAGGCAAATTATTTTGGATTTGTTTCCACCTCCACATCCTGAAGGATATAGCTCTTTTATATACAGTCAATGGGATATATGCTTAATCATACTTGACATTGTATAAAATAATGTGGAGAAACTTCACCAAATAAATAATAAAGCATTTAGGGAGAACGTAAAGCTGGTAATTTATTGAACAGCTTCTTCTGAGAAGGTTCAAACTTGAGACAGCATCAAAATGACTTCCTATTTTGTCCTTCCTTGACAACTAAGAGGAAATGTGATTCTCAAAGCAGATGTTTAGATTCGGTGTCTGAATGACAGTTTCATTTTACTGTTGGAAAACAAACTTATATAGCCATGACAACTATACCAGCAGCATTCACTTAGCACTAATAAAAAAACAGGCTTTTTGAATAGTATTAGCTGCTGGACCTGCAGTATTTTTAGATTATGTGTCATAAGTCGCTTTACCGCAACTTTATTTGAATCTTCCTCAAAATTCAGCATAACACTGCAGGATGTGCCGCTGTCGTTTTTGTGCATGTCCAGTTTGAACCCTCAATACTTAATGTGAAACCAATTTGCATGTTGTTGATTTTATTGGTCAGCAGCTGCTTACAGCAGTTTCCTCCATCAGGTGTGGCTCTCATAGAATCAAATGACAAGCTGGGAAAGAAAGAGACCCTCAGAGAAAGTGTCAGCTCCTGAATCACCATTATAATTAAAAGAATAACGCTTATGTGAACAACTTTCTTTTTAAAACTTTAAAAGAAAGTCAATTAACAGTGCCAGAGTCAATTGTCATTTTCTTCTTAAATCGACTTAAGAGAGAGATTACCTGTAGATATACCTTTTTCATGCATTTCACACAATGTATCAAAGGCTCCTGCACTTAATAGTTTGCAGACTCTGCAGCAGTTCTTCGTGTTCATGCTTGCCCTTATGCTCCTCTGGAAAAATAACTGCATATATTATTTTTTCATATAGTGGGCAGGTCTCAAATGCAGTTCAAATAGTGGTTGCAGTTGCTCTTATCTGATCTTTGGGAGGTTTTTTCTCTGCCCTACAAGACATTCGTTTGTGTGCTTTCACAAGAGCAGTTCTGTCGACTCATTTAGTTTTCCATCTTATAAATCCCAATTTTATTAAAGTTGGAATGTTGTGTAAAATGTATAAACAAAAACAATAGAATTATTTAACCTATATACAATGGAATACACTAGAAAGGAAAGATATTTATTGTTCAAACTGATAAACTTAATTTTTATAGTATTCACTCATTTTGAATTTGTTTCCTGCAACAAGTTCCAAAAATAGCTTGAACAGAGACAACAAAAGACTGGGAAGTTGAACAATGCTCAAAAGGACACTTGTTTGGTACATCCCACAGGTCAACAGCTTAAATGGAAACAGGAAAGTGTCATGATTGGGGACAACTGGAGAATGGCCAAAAGGTCTGATAACTAACTAATAATTGATGTTCATCACTTTGTGAACAACTTCGTAAGCAAACAGTCCAACAGTTTAAGAACATAATTTAGCAATTTTCAATTGCAAGAAAATTGGGGATTTCATCATATACAGCTGATATTATAAAAAAATAGAATCTGAAATGTATCTTTGCACCAGTGAAAAGGCTGAAAACCATTATGACGCCCATGACTTTAAATCCCTGTATTAAAAACCAACATCATTAAGGGATATTTCCACATTAGCTCAGAAAAACCTTTGTCATTTAACACAGCATGTCATCTTCAGTGCTCAAGGCGAAGCTTAAGACTTAAGAGAGAGATTAGTTAGGAAAACACACTTATATAGCCATGACAACTGCACCAGCAGCACTCACTTAGCACTAATAAAAAAAAAACAGGCTTTTTGAATAGTATTAGCTGCTGGACCTGCAGTATTTTTAGATTATGTATCATAAGTTGCTTCACCACAACTTTATTTGTTGGGTTAGGGAATCTCTGAATCTCTTGAATCTGAATCTCTGGTTCAAGCATCAGAAATAGAGACTTGAAAAAAATTAACAAACTGATCAAGAAAGCTGGTTCTGTGATCGGAGTAACTCTGGAGCCGCTGGAGCTGATCATCCAAAAGAGAATACTGCACAAGCTGATGAAGATGATAGAGGACTCGTCACAACCTCTCCGTAACACAGTGATGAAACAACAGTTTGTATTCAGTGAGAGACTTGTTCAGGTTCGATGTAGGACTGAGAGGTACAGAAGATCATTCCTTCCAGTAGCCATCAGCGTCAAGAACAAAACCATTTGATTGTCGTTTTCTTTTCTTATTGTTACAAAAAAGCTACTATAATTTGAATTTCCCTGAAAAGGGATAAATAAAGTATTTTTCATTTCATGTTACAACCTCTACAGGGGCAAGTTAAATGATGTAAAACATCGTTGCTTCTCTGGGGCCGAGTTCATCTGAGATGAACCAATGCAAAGTGTAAAAGTATATTGAGGTTGGACAAGTCCAAATTTCCAATTGTTATTGGAAACCATGTACGTCGTGTCCTCCGAGGCCAAAGATGACTTCACAAATGACTAGCACAAAGTTTAAAAGCCAGCATCTGTGATGGTATGGGGAGGGGGGGGGGGGTCCATGGGATGGGTAACACATCTGTAAAGGCACTGTTAATGCTGAAAGATTCATACAGGTTCTGTAGAAACACGCTACCATTCAGGCAACGTTCTTTTTAAAGACCTATTTCAACGAGACAACAACAAGCCACAGTCTGCATGTGTTAAAACAGCAATTACATAAGTCAGATGTGAGCCACTGGTCATCTTACTGGAACACTTGGGGCTTAACAACTAAAGAAAGATCAAGAACTCTAATGTACAGAAAAATCTGAGCCTGTACTTAAACTTGAAGTTCTGGCACTTTATGTTCTTTTTTCCCTTTGTTATTTAGTGTCTATATGTAATATTGAGTTCATCCATCCACAATTCCATCCATCCATTTTGTACGGCATATCCGAGGTCAGGCCGTGGCGTCACAGCTTTAAGACGAAAGCCAACACTTCCCTCTCCCTAGCTACTATTCCAGCTCATCAGGGGGACTCTTAGGGCCTTCTCAGACCAGCTGAGAGACATAGTCCTTTCAGTGTGTTCTCGCTCTTCCCTGGGAAGGATGTGCTCTCACCTGAACACATCACTAAAAAACGCGTCAAGGAGGCATTCCTAACATCATCAAACTTCTCTTGATGTAAATAATCAATTCTTAGCTCCTCTTGCTTTGTCGTATAAGAGTACATCTATTAGACTGGTCTGACTCATGTCCAGACCTGTCTCTAACTGAAAATGTGTGGCACGTTATGAAGTTCAAAATATGAGAACATAAACACCTGACTATTGAGCAACTTGCACTTTACAGCAAGCAAAATAAGAATTACTGTACACTTACAAAGCTTCAGCAGTTAGTGGAGCCTGGGGGGTAAGTGCAGTTGTCTGCCAACCTGAACATTGGCGGTTTGATCCCAGGCTTCCCCTGACTACATGCTGAAGTGTCCTTGGGTAAGACACTGAACCCTAAGAGCCAAAAATGTAAGTCGCTTTGGATAAAAGCGTCTGCTAAATGACTGTAATGTAATAATGTAGTGTCCTCTGTTCCCAAATGCTTGAGTGTTGTTAAAGGAAAGGCGATGCAACACAGTGGTAAATACACCCAGTCCCAGTTTGTTTGGAACATGTTGCTGGCATCCAGTTGTTCAAAGGATTGTGATCCTGCCAGCAACTGCGTAAAATTCAACTAGAAACCAGAAACCAGTACAGTGCTGCATGCATAAAAGGTAATACTTACATAGCTGTTTAGACAATACTGAAGTTAAAAGCTCCAACCAGATATTCTGAATGTTGTTACAGTTTAGGGTGTATATAAAATATATATGTAATTTGCAGTTACTGGTGATTTCACTCATTTTCACAAAATTTCTATATCATAGTGAGGAGCATTTTTCACATGCATCGTCTCCTTCACTTCCAGGAAGGCTTCTTTCCATTCCTTACATAATGAACCCAATCAGCAAAATGTCCTTTGAACGTGACAATGTAGTCTTGAATCCATATAAAAAATATCTTTATTCAAAGTAGTTTTAAAAAGTTTAATGCTTTTAAAGAAAATTTCCCTGAGAAGAAAACACGTTTCATCAGTTCAATACAACAAAAGACAAAATGCAAATTTGTTTTTCAAATGATCTTCTTGTGGTCTATTTATTTACACAAATTCAATAGAGGTAGATTATTCATCTGGATTATTTACAAATTTACATTGAAATAAATAGTTACAGAATATTTACAAGTGCATACATTAATAAAACTGTAGAACTTAAAAGCATAAACTCATGCAGGGTTAATAAGGATTGTCTAAGATAAAACTTAACTTTCACACATGATGAGCTAGTTTCACACAGCAGCAAACATTATTATATATATGACGAAAAGGGCTCAAAGTAATGTGAAAAGGTTAGTGGTGTTTTCAAGTCCCCACTAACCCACCAAGATGTGTTCAGTTATTTTTACTAATAAAATTTCAACCTAGGTTAAAGCAATTCAGGAAAAAGTGTGAGGACCATGAGACCACATGTGCTAAGTAGGATTTTTTTAAAGGGGGACTTTGTAGGGTTTATCAAGTGCACACGGGGAAAAAAAGAAAGTCTGCGCACCGACATGGTCCTGAAAAACCAGTTAAAACAGCACTAAGAGAATTGACTTGTAAAGGCCTATTGTTGCTTGGCATGGCATTCAACAGTAATGT
The DNA here is from genome assembly GCA_037177515.1 of Pseudomugil tenellus. Lineage (NCBI taxonomy): Eukaryota > Metazoa > Chordata > Actinopteri > Atheriniformes > Pseudomugilidae > Pseudomugil > Pseudomugil tenellus. Next base: position 15,866,759 of record JBAMHX010000011.1, read on the forward strand.
ATCTTACATCTTCACAAAATGAACCTGCCAAGCAACAAAATGCCTAATTAGAAATAAACGACCCTAAAGAAATAATTAAAAAAAACATGTTTAAGTTAAAGGAGCTATACCTGATTCTGTAGTTTTTAACCGTTTAGTTTGAAATGTAAGCCCCGCCCCTAACTATTTTCCGAGTAAGAAACACTCCCACTCGATGTGCACATCTCTGACTTGTGGGGGATTTTCCGGAGGAAACATGTTTCTTCAACTGTATTTACTTTTTGTTGGATTGAGTAAATTACTTTTTTCCCCTTGGATACCAGCTTTCCTCTCGGTGATCATGCTGTTCTGTTATAGCAAACGGCAACCTATGTTGGGGAAAAATGAAGCTTATGCGGAAATGTCTAAAATTGCCATTCACCCCTCACCCACTGGCTTCAAAACAGAGCAAAACTTTAAACTTGTTTACTACCTGGAACAAAAAAAAAACATTTCAGTTTTAATAGGTCAACTTACCTTGATAACAATTGTGTGGGGCGGATTTTTAATTTTTTTATAACTCGTGCGTTTAGGTGCCATTTTATTTTTAGATTTGGCATAATAACGTGCGTGTCCTTTTGACTGACAGGTATCTAATATCTGCACCAAAAAGACAGAGTGTAGCATAAACGTGGGTTTTTAGCCAGCTAACAATGTGCCTCACCTTTAGCCCAGCTACCTTCATTGTCTTATTAGATCCTGTTAGTTGTGCGTTGGCTTAACTAGCTCTTAGTTACAGGTAGTTCTGAGTTTTAAAGATGTCAATCATCCACTCCCCCCACCCCATTTTTTACAGCAAGTATAACACTGTCAAGATGGAACCACCTGTTGGGGAAATTTCATATATTAGCTTAATTACCTTGCTCTTAATTAATGTCTAGCTGAAAGGCCTGACCATAAGGCTCCTAAACTGATGATATTTTGGCCTTAGTAAACCATCTGCAAGGCCAGCGTCCTTCTATCAGGAAAATGTTTAGATGAGACCTTTGGTTTTGTTTGTCATATCATAAGAACAGGCTCCAGACTGACGCGCGCAACCAAAGTCTTTAAACAAAGGTGTCTCTAAGTGACTGGGGAGAATAGCTTCAGACTTCTATGTGACAGCAGATCTCTGGAGAGATTCCCCTCGGGTTATAACCTTGTACCTTATCTGTATGTCTTAATGTATTGTCTCACACCATGTTTTAATGTTTAATGTATGTTCAACTTCTTTTATTCTTCATTATTAAATTTATATTCTTCTAAATCTAAAGAAACCAGTCTCCTCGTCATTGACAGGAAAAACGTCCATTACACACCCAATGAGCTTGACTTTTGCTCTTTTATACAGTCTATGGCTAGGAGAGAAGATGTTGCTATGCAACACTCCTTGTTTAGACAAACCGTCACATTTACCATTTACCTCTTCCACCAATTAAAAAGGCCTGAACTTATACATATGTACAATCAATGAGTACTTTTAAATTTAAATACATAGGGGAAAAAAAAATAAAAAATTATTGCACCTAGAACTGCAGGCAACACCTGTGCCCAACTACACTACAGCAGTTCGACTGCACTTATCTATGATGTCCTCT
>JBAMHX010000011.1:15875568-15894449 GCA_037177515.1 Pseudomugil tenellus
TATATAACACTTGTATTGTCTTTTTTGTGTAACCCTCAATGTATAAATATTCCTGATGGTATATACTTCAATCTGAAAATGTAAAAAAGTTGGAAATTTTATGTTTCCTTTTTTAAAAGGTGTTTACATATCCATGTACTCTGATTGTTTGGATCTAAATCGCTGGTATCATGGAAAATCTGGATACATTGTCATCATAAGGCTCACAAAGGTACTGAAAAATGCAACTGATATCTTATGTGAAGAATCAATGCTAAATGTATGAAAAATTGGTAATTAATCTTTCTTTTTTTGTTTGCTAACAGGGTAAAGTTCAAAAGGTTGCAGAGAACTACACCCAGAAATACACTGAGCCTACTGTGGGCTTTGACTGTCATGTGTCCGAACAGTATCCCTCAGTATCGGCTAAAACCAGCTCATTTCTTGCCTTTGAGAGAACCCAGGTAAGATTTGTGATTGTAGAGCTAAAGGTGGTGAATGAAAAACATCATTGCTGTGTCAGAACTCTGATGTGGTGGTAGTTCTTATGGCCATCTTTCCAGGTCTAATGGAGTTAAGTACTTCGATGTATGTTGAAAGCAAAAACTAAACAGACGCCAAACAGCTTGAGTCCATTTCTTTTGTCTTTCAGTATTATGTATATGAGTTGCTAGATGATGGAACCTATGGAACAGCTCAATGTCCCAGCGCTGCCTGCCCATTTGCTATTGTATCATTTTCATATACAGACACCAAAGAAACACCTCCTGTTTCAGAAGAGAGAAGGTACTCTTATCATAAGGAACTTGAGCCTGCTTTGAACAATTTGATTATACACTTGTGTTACTGTTTTTAATACAGTGCAACTTTTTACAAGTTGAGAATGTCCAGCTCATTAATTGTCTCCTAATTTTCTCTCTTTTCAGTGAAGTGAAAAATCTTGGTAAGTAACTTGACTAACCACATAAATTGAAGATATTCTACACAAACACATTACCAGTTTAAAGATTATTTCCACATCTATGTTGTGTGTTGTTTTGAGGTGCTGAGACATAAAGTGGAGGTCAAAGTTAATCTGATACTTGTACATCTTCGAGCTGGCAAGGAAAATAGCAATGGCCTACATAAGCGTCCGTTTTGTGTGCTTAATTACACACAAGAAAATGTTTTCAGAACTTTGCACTTTAACCCCAATGCTGTCATCAGCAGGTTCTGCTGGCCTTGAGGCATGAAAGGACATAGCAATGCAGGGCTGAGCTTCCTCTGACATGTAGGAAATATGAGAAAGAACAACAGTGGGTTAGCACAAATGTCTTAAGGAGGAACCGATAGGTAAAAAGGTCTTTCGTAAGCATGTCTAAGTGGACTTATTTAATCGTATGCAACAATACTGTAGTGATTTCTACTGTTTAGAAGGGATGAATCTTTTATCAGACTGGAAAAAATGTCAGTTTCAGCATGTTTCATATTCATTCACACACTCAGCAATGTTGCTGGAGCTGCTTTGCAAGGATCTTGAATAGTAACACTTGGATCAGTGTCGGACCTTTCAAGATGCAATAGGGCCTATGGACTTTTTTCTGAAAGGCCTATCCCCTTAAAAAATATTAGGGGCTTTGCTGATTTATCTATTAAAAACTTTGAGCAGTGACAGACAGATACAACTTCACTGGGTAACCTTATTTAATTATGCTTAATTAGCATATACAGGTCAAAGTTGCGAAACAGATTATATGCTGTATACATTTTTTTTAATTTCCCGATTACACACAGGTAGAGCCTTTTAGTAGTTTAGTGACTTTCCCCGAAGATGCTTTTTCTGTATGACGCAAACCTCTCATCAGTATAAATAAATAGAAGACAATAGCTAATTGTCTTATGTTTGGGATGTACAGATATGGGTACAGATGTATAGCTGCAATCGGCCTATTGACAACATCCACCGATGGCAGTGGTCAGTATTTAACTGGTGCGTCACGGTTGAGTTATGTTGATTTTGTCATGAAACTAAGTAAGTATATTACATTTAATATGGTTGGCTTCAGAAAAGTGCTTGTGTTAGAACCAAAATCATTGAGGTGGTAAAGATTTAGCAAGCTAAATGCTTTTCAAAGCCTTTGTTCTCTTTATTGTTTAACAGAGGATATTCATGTTTAGAGTTCTAATAAAGAGAAATAAATGAACTGCTGACATGCTTGAGCAGTTAATTTGTTATTATTTAATCAGTTATTATTTTATTAATCCTATTTAATTAAAGGGACATTCAACATCTGAAGCAACTAGTATCAGCTTTCAGCTATTGGACAGATTGATTGGATAAGTTTCACATGGTGTAACTTCTATACTAACTTTTATTAGATCTGTAGCACAGAAATGCTACTGCTTTCTTCACAACTCTATCCAACTGTCAGTTCACCTGTATTTGAGCTAGAACATGCAATGTTTACATATTTGGTAATAAATGATTAATAATGACAATTAGGATTTAAGTTGTTGTAGAGAGCTCTTTAATGCACTAAAAGTGATGATGCATATCCGTTAAGAAAACAATCAACTTACCATATCACCATGATTTGGATATTAAATAATGTGGTAATTAAAGTTTTAAGCCAGTCAGATTAGCATAGAAGGATTAGGATAATGTATAACAGTTTGTAATTAAACTCTTTTGACTTAACATCTGTAAAATAGCTATTTCTGACCAATTATGTTTAATGAGGGACTGCAGAAGTAGAAAGACAAACTACAGGTCTCATTTGAGATTTGACAACTTCCTGGCAATCATTGTTTCTAATCAACACAACCTGAGAATGATGTCTGAAACAACTGAGTCCGTTCTAGATGCTCCACAGACTTAATCTTTAAAAGCCTTCTCGGAACTAATGCGTGTATGAATTTCCTTAATGACAAAGTGACGAACATAAGCTATTGGTCCTCCTTCTGACCCCTCAAAGTGTTCCCCTTTCTCAGCCATCCTTGGAAAGTTTGAGCCAGTGCCTCTGTGCTCCTTACAGAACGTTGTCCAGCAGATTAGGGCATCTGGTTCTCCTGTTGATACTGTTCCTCCTCATTATTTTTAAGAATATTTTTTCCCACGAAAGTTAAACTAGTCGTTGCTATCATCAAGTCCTTGCCTTGTAAACCCCTGCTCAAAAAAACCTGGTCTGGACTGCACCATACTAGCTAACTTAATGCGTAACACTAAGCTGCCTTTTATTTTAAAAAAATCTTGGAGAAAGTGGTGCACTTACAAGTTAAGATCTTTTTTGGATCACCACAACATTGTTGAGCTCTTCGTATTGGGCTTTAGATCCCTGCATAACACATAAGCAGCTTTATTGAAGGTTGCTAGTGATATTCTGCCCACGGATGCTGGAGATTTTGTGGTCCTGGTCCTGCATTTGACTTAGTGGACTACAGCATTCTGTTGCATCGGCTCCAGAATCTGGTAGGGATCCAGTGTACGGCAGTTACACTAGTTCAGGTCTTATTTGATGAATAAAACCATATGTTTGAGTATAGGTAGTTTTGAGTCAGTAACTGCCCTGGTGTCCTATGGTGTTCCACAAGGCTCAGGTTTAGGATCCCTCCTTTGTTCATTTTACCTGCTTCTTTTAGAGTTCATCTTGCAACAACATGACCTTTCTTTCCATCTATATATGATGACAGCCAGATATATCTACCCCTTATGAGGAAGGACATTTTCTCTTTAACATCTCTACTGTCATGCCTCTACAACATCAAGGCGTGAATGGCCTTGACTTTTTTAAATTTAATAAGAAAGTGGAGGTTATAGTGTTTGGATCGAATGGTTCCAGTGGCCCCTCCCAAGTTGATCTGAGTCCCTTTTTTAGCTTTTTAAATTAGCGATTTTTTTTTTTTTATTAGACCGTCCAATTAAATCATTGGTAAAGTCGAGTTTTTTTTAACCTACGACAACTGTTTTCCTTTTGTTTTTGTTTTTTTCTTTAAAGAACTTTTTTTTTTCTTTTATCATTTTACAGCTATTATTCAGATTTCACTCTGTACTTTATCTAAATGTTTTACTTCAGTGTTCAGCGCAATGTTCAGGTACTTTATAAATAAAGTGTCACAATTACATCAAGACAAATATTCTTACGAACTGGAAAATGAACATTCAGCATAATCAATCATTTAAATGTGTAATTAATTCAATATGAAAAGTTTAATTAACTACAGTTATATGATTAAAAATATATATTTTCAAGTTGTTTTGGTCATTTTATTTCAGTGTGCCACTACGTGCCTTGGAAGGGTCAGCTTCAGATTGATGAGCAGAACTACACTGTTGAGCTGAAGCCTGCTGTGGGAGCTTTTGTCCCTGCAAAATTGTATGTTCGACATGCACACAAATAGTTTAATTCTTGCTTGATTTACAAAAGTTTACATAACCGTATTTAACCTTTTGTCATTGTTTTTATCTTTGTTTTCAAGGCCACCTGTGGTGAAAGTTGACAAAATCATTTCCATATCAGATCTGCTACAGCTGTTGCCAAAGGCTGCTTTTGAAAGCTCCTACTCTGACGAGGGTGTGTTTTAAGATCTCTGAAAAAGTCTGTGGGGAAAAACTAACTTTTTTCAGAAGATCTTGAAATTATCTCTGGATAAATGAGTTTATACATTTTCATTCATTCTTTTCTTTTGTTTTCTTTGTTTGCCATCTTATAGTTTTTCATGACGGCTTTTACTGCAGCCTGTGTGAGTTTGTGCCTTCTGAACTGGAAGAAGCCAGTTTATTTGCACAACTTTTGCTGAAGATCAAGGAGAGAGATCTTGTGAGTTTGTATGTCCTAAATTATTAGTTACATACGGCTGCAAACAGCCAGAAACCAAAAGAATTGACTGCATACTGATAAAAAGGTTTTTGTCATTGTAAAATGAGCTTATTTAAGGAGTTAAAGACACACTATGGAACTTTTTTTTTTCATTGATGCGCCTGGTAATATCTTATCGTGTTTCTTTGGTAAATCAGCCACTCTCAACGTTCAACACAGCTTACATGGTGATATGGGCAGCTGTAGCTCGGGAGGAAGAACAATTGTCTTTCAACAGGAAGGTTGTTAGATCGATTCCCTGACTAAATTTGAACTGAACCTAGATGGTGCCCTCAATGTGCCTATTGAGTTTGTGTAAATGTGCCATGTAGTATAAAGCGCTTTAAGTGGTCAACATGACTGGAAAGGCACTAAGTAAGTACAGGGCTATCATTTACCATCCTTTTGTAGTGCATAATGGAAATTTCAACTGCAACATCATGTGGTTGTGGAGTCCTAGTGTTCAGCATCAGGACGCTGGGCAGCCACAGCTCCAGAATTGGGAATAATAAATGGACACAAGGAGTACTTTTTTAAAAAAAAAAAAAAAAACCCTTGTGGTAAGGTCCAAAAGTTACATAGTGCGTCTTTAAATACTTGTTAAACTTGACATTCAATATTTTTGTCAGTTGACCTCATTTGTGTTCTACATTAAATCCTCATATAGACAGAGCTTTTTGTCTGCCTGCTGCATTTTTTCCGTCCAGTAGTACATTTTCAGGGGACTTGCGGATACATACACATACTTGCTAATGAAGCTGTACAGCCTGAAATCATTAGACGTCGTGCAGCATAGCTCACATGCAACCAGCAAAAAATGAGAGAGGAGAAGCTGCAGGTTTTTAATTACAGACCACTGTTTAACCCACTACCTGTTTTCTATTTGCAATGTCTGTTTCTGACATTGTGTATTATCATAATTTTCTCCAAAATTGTCCTGTTTACAGTTGCCTGAAATTAATATTGGGATGCGAAAGTGCAGTGCACTGCCTTCTAGGGGATTTATTAACTATCAACCATGGCAGCATAACTTCACACATGCAAAGGGACCATAAATGACAGTTAATTAGTCAGCTAATCATTGGAAATGGATCTTATAATTGCTTCTCAAGTGTTTGACTTTTACTTAATAACCAATATTTAAAAGGTATCGCTTATTTTTACACAGGCTTTCACTGTTCCCCTGAATGATGGTGGATTTCTTATCTTATTGCACTCTTCTCACTTCCTCACATATGACGGTAAGACATAAAAATCTATAACTGTAGAAGTAGTTGTTGCATTACTAATTCTTTTATAGTTCAAATGGACAAATTCATAATTGCCATTTATATTTTCCAGATGCTACTCTTACTCCAGCTGAGGTTCTACGAGGCATTTTTGTGTTTCCAGACTCTCGGGTTATAAGGGGAGGTGAGTTTAGCATTTGTTTAACTTTGGATATTTATGCTTCATGTTTCTAATATACCTTAAACCAATCTCCAACCAAAATGATTAGCCCCAACTAAGAATTAGTTTGATTTTAAATACTTGTTTGTTTTCTTTGTCACAGACGCAAAATTTGGAAAGAGAAAGTCAGCCATATCATCGGAAATCCTCCAGTTTATACCTGTACTGAGCTATGTAGAGGCTGAAATTGAGAAAACGTCTATGGACTCAAGTGAAGAATTATGTGATGTGTTGACACAGCATATGCAGCGATATGCCAGATTAATAAACCCAGGACTGGGAATCAGTCCCTCACGGGAGGTCAGCATTTTTCCAGATCAGTATGATATAGCAGATGCTCACAAACATCTCTATTCATTCCCCGAATGGACTGATAGGGAATGGCAGAATTTGAAATCATACTTGAACAAACCAGCGTCCTTTCAACTTTCGCTATCCAAGGTTTCAGAAATCCTAATTGCGGGACAAGAAGAAAGGAGAGAAGACCTTGATGATGATGTGTATATTTGTCTATCATCCCCTGAGGAGGCACCAGCAAGTCCTGTTACCATGGAGCTAGACAACCAGTTATGCAATGAGCAGTCTCCTGTGAATGTTGAGACACCTGTGGACATTGGTATCTCAAGTGTTAAACTTCAAAGTGACCTAATAAATGCTTCTCAGAATGTGGTGCAGGACATTTTGCAAGTTGGAGGTTTTACCAAAGACGATGACAGATTCATTGACCCCCCTGAACTGAACAAAAGAGACAATGCAGGGGCAGAAACTCACTTTAGTCCTCCTACTTCTGAGGATCTCCCCACAGAACTTGTTGTTAGCATCACCTCAGCAGAGCAAACTGTCACTGGTGAAATAAGCGTTGTCAGTACTGTGTCAACACCAAGGCACAATGATTTTCTCTTTTCTGCTTTGCCAATCAGGGCAAAATTGCAAACAGCAGATTTGAATTCTCTAAGTGATGATACTGACAAAGTGAAAAAGGTTCTGGATTCCTCTAAAGCCACCAATCTCACAGGAACAAAAAAGAGGAAACGACGCAAAAGACGTTCAAAAGTACAGAAAAAGGCTCCTAAACCACGTGCTGAGCCTCCCAGTTTACAGTCGGTGTCAACACCAGTGGAGGTTGTTGATATAAACTGCAACACAGTTCACAGTGCTGAAGAATTGGATCAATCTCATTTGAGTAATCCTCCAAAAAGGACTTGGAGGAAATTTCACCGGCGTAAACGCATATTTGGAAAACTTTCATCAAAAAGTAAAAAAGTGAAATCTGCAACTGTTTCAACTGAGGTAAAAGACTTGGATCTCGGACAACAGACCTTGGAAAACACTATTTTAATGGATCTCTCCCTGAAAAAGAAAACTGAACGCTGGGACCTCAAGCCAGTTATCAGCAATTGTGGAAGGATTTTGGTTCCTCATGGATCCATAGATACTGCTGAGCACCTCAAGTCTTTAAAGATTAAACTCCAGGCTACAAGTGTTGATAAGGGTCCTGACCAAATGTTGAGTGATGCTCCTGTGAATGCTCCTGTTTCAGTTGAAATGGAGGAAGAGCCAAGAACTTCTTTGGAGATGGTCATCAATGAAACTGAGGTCACAAAACCAATAGATGGTGGGAATTGCATTCAAAGTGTCCTTCCTGCTGATTTGGATGAGAGCGCTATTAGACAGTCTGAACATACTGAAGGTTCAGCAGCTTTAATTCACAGGGATAATGCTGCTGCTTCACAGGACGATGAAATGGATATACCTGAACCACCAGCAGTTCTGGAAAAACAAGTTGAAATTTTTTGCCCTGTAAAATCTACAACAAAAGGAGAATTTCTTCTGAGTAGACTAAAATCAGTTCTTTCCAGACGAAAGAGAAAATCAGATATCCTTGTAACAATAGAAAAAACTGAAAATACAAAAGACAGAGAGCTCCCGCTCAAGAAAGGCAAAATGGACTTTAACATTGAGGAATTAATATGTGATAGTGGAACTACTCAGACCGCAGATGTTGGTGTCAAGGTGCCATCAGTCGACCCCATTTTTGCATATGCCTTAGGACTGACCCCTAAAAACAATCCAGATGTGCCTCATAGAAGCGGGGACCAGGATGTACAGCAAAAGAAAGATTTAGAGACAAATGAGTGCACATTTCCAGAAAAGCAACATCAGATTATACAAAAGCCTCCGTCCATTTTCCCTCAGGGGGGTAGGATTAAGACACTGAAAAAGCATCAAGGGATCTCTGCAGAAAACATAAAAAAGAAATGTAAGTCATATTTAAAGTTATTTTATGGGAAATACATAATGTTGTGGTATTCAGTGTTGTGCATGATACTTAACTGACCCTTTTCTTGACTGTTACTCGTGCAACTGTCAGCGTCCTTCCTCTGCTCTTTGCTTAGTCTTTACCAGCCCTGAAGTTGCCTTGGCTTTTGCTTGCTGGTGATTTTCTGCTATTCTTACCAATATGCATCCAACTTTGAAACAATTCTTTGCTTTACATGTTGGTGATACATTTTCTAATAGTAGTACAACGGTATATTTCATGTGCTTTCAGTGTGCTACTTTTTGTCTTCATGCTGTTTCTCTTTTTTCTTCTGTGTTTTGTCTTCACAGGGTGGTTGCATTTTCAAACTCCAGCTTGTTTTGCCAGTGAAAAAGTCAAAAACAATGGCTGTATTAGGCGTAATTCTGTCCGCAAGACTGTTAAGAGAAAAATGAAAACTGCTTGCTCATCTACAGATGCTTTGAACTTACTTGCTGACTTGGCACTCAGTGTCAGTAGTGACAAGTTTCCTGCACAGCCAAAACCAGCACATGAAAGAAAACCTGAGACAGGTTTGAAGAAGTGTGATCTAACAAAGGGTCTTACCAGTGCTGAACAAGAGTCAGTTCTTCATGCACTGCTTAGACAGCCTGCTACTAGATCCATTCCGCCTCTCGAGTCGCCTTCACCGAGCCCATTTGTGGGAAACACTGATTTGGTTGGTTTGGTGTCTAAAGAACATGCTTACTCATTGCCCCCATCTTCCTCTCTACTGTTGGATTTGCCAGGTACACCCTTCCAGGTACCACCATTGAGTGGTTCCTCCAGACTGCTGCAACATCACCAGATAATGTTTGGGGATGGAATTAAAACACTATATCCTTCTGTTATTCATGAAGACATAAGTGAACACACAAGGACTTCAGACTACCTTCACAGGAACAGGCGAAGGTTCAAACACTCTCGCACCTTTGCTATGAACAATGGATCTATCCAAGTCACAAAACAATGGGAAGAAAACTATGACTTTAATTTGGACAGCAGGTTCACAAGTGACCCAAAGAACAAAGTTGTCATCCGAGCTTTGCATGGGTATGTACATTTTTCAATCATTCAAAACAGAAATATTGACAGTTTGGTACATACTCTCTGAATTAGACTTTTATGATGTATTGAAATTGGTATTAAGTTCTGACTACATCATCCTCACTACATGATTTTGTATATTTGATATCTTTAATAGACCGTGGGATTTCAACATGCGCGACACTAGTGAAGAAGTACGACTCATCTTCCATATGTGGATCGGCTTGTTTTATAGCCGCTCAACAGCCAGGTTCTTTCAAGTTGAATCAAGTTATGTGCACCGGTGTTCAGAGGGCAGTGATTATTTGCAAATGGCCAGTGGAATGGAGTCGAGCCTTGCTATCCCAGATCTCTGGCCCAAAGCAAATTCTTCAATCTCCTTGGTTTCAAATGCTGTAGACTTCAGCAGAAAAGACAACCCCATACTGGAACCAGAACCTGTCATTTTGGATTTGTCTCTGAAAAACTCATGTACAGAGCCTACCACAAAGCTTCAAGTCAACAAAAATGTATCCTGTGTGTCCATTGAACCAATGGAATGCATGGAAATATCAGAGGCTTTAAAGGGACCAACAGAACAACAGGAAGCAAACACATTTGAGGTCTGGTTCTGATCAGTGTTGCATTCGAAAAAACTCATGTTTTGTTGCTTGACTGTGTTTTTCCACAAATATATTCAGGTTTTCATTTTATAAAGCTGTTTAGCTAGCTTTGACTGGTAAATATTAATATTGTTATCATAATGAATTAACTTTTAGTTTACAGTTTTTAGTTTTACTATTTAAGTTTTCAAAGTTCCAAGTTAAAAGAGACTGTCCGCCATTTTCTTCTAAAAGTTTTTATCACAACACGCCCTAAGCCAACTGGCCTTGAAAGCAGTTCTTAGCTCTTAAAATAAAATAAAAAGTTGCAATTGTGAATATGCATTTGTTAGGTAGTTTTTAATAGTTGATAGAGCGTAGGCAATGGATCAGTAACCTGGCAGTAGAATTTATAAGTGGGTTGCTATTGATTGAGCACATAGTAATTTGGTCAGGAATGTACATCCTTCTGCTAAAAGTAGGCCAGTTACGGGCAACCAACTGAAGACAGACTGAAACAAGTCAACGTCTGGTACAATAGAGGATGCACCAAAATTGATGCAATCTTTGGAAAGTATAAGTGACTTTTAAAATGCAGCAGCCACCAATTTTTGCCAAGCAAGTAAGCTGTCACAATCTTAAAATCTATAAATTGATACATATACTCGGACTTGTGTGTGATACTTGATACTATTTCAATACTGAAAGAGGTGGACTTGTCAAAGTCAACATCACAAAAATGTCAAACCCACCCAAACAATACAGAAGGAAAGGAAATTAACGTTGCAGAAGAAATGCTTTATTTTAAAGCTGTATTACAGCCCAGGTAGATATTCTTCTCAAACACTTTGAATTCAAAAACACCAACCAGTGGTGCCATTTTCTTCATCAAAATTAAGGGTAGGCAACTCTGGTCCTAGAGTGCCACAGTCCGTCAAGTGTTGTGAGTTTCACACCTGACTCAAATCATTGGATGATTAGCGAACTTGTAGACTGTGGCACTTGAGGACTGGAGTTGCCCACTAATCAAATTTAACAATCACTTGGAATGAGTTTTGCATATCGACTTTATGTATCAGTGTGACTGAAAACACCCCCTGTCTTCGCTCCATCTGGCCTTTATAAAAATCAAAATATTATAAAGCCTAATTTCTTAACTTCAAATAAGTAATTTGAAATGCTTTTTCACATTTTTTGCTGTTTAAATGTTACTTGATACCATTTATCTTTTCTTTTGCAGTGTGAAAGGGCGCTTGTGGATTCCTTTGAGACACTTGAGTTGAATGATGTTGGAAACATCCATGAAAGTGTGAAGGAGTCTCTCAAAACAACTGTTTGGTCAGAGTACACTAGTGGTCTATCTTTAAAGGATGATAGGACATTCATTCCTATACAAGAAGAGAAACAAAGCGTACCTCCTAAGCCAGAAGCTGATCAAGAAGTGCTATGTATTGGACCAGTGCAAGATGGATGCAATAAAAATATCAGTGATATGAGAGATGACACTGAACGTTCAGACTTTACAGAGAAAATTGTTGTGCGAAACATTGGAATAAATCCATCTAAGTCCATGGCAAAAAATGAGGTAGACTTCAAAGGGGAATCCACTGAGGAAAACGATGTGGTCCATTCAGACGATGATGATCCAAAATCTAAAGTTCATATAAACTGTTCAATGACAAATGACCTATGTCCAAAAGACAATGTAGATCCTCCTCTAGACGTGATCCCCACTGATGATTCTGCTGACAAAGAATCTGATATTTCCTGGAGCAGAAATGTTCTGCAAATTGAGATGCAGTTATCACAGGAGGAATGTCGAGCTGTTTCACCAGATCAGACCAGTGATCAAAACAGAGATGTGAACTGCACATCATGTGAAGGATCACAGTTGGAAGATCAAGAGAGTTCCATTTTGTCTGCTGAAGTTGACGGAGTTTTGAGGGATCAGCCATTACCCAAAGTGTGTGATGATCCAGTAGAAGACAACAACTTTTTAGAGAATAGTCATCAAGCTAAAATAGATGAGCTGCTACCTCCACAAAGCATAATAAAAGATTCCTGTGAAAACCTGTTTGCAGATCCTAACCTACAGAAAGATCAAACTCCAATTTTAAATTCTCACGATACACCATCAGACATTGAGCTTGTTTCTGATGACCCTAGGTCTAAGGAACATTTATATAATAATCCATGTGAAGAAGAAAAGTCACTCTCTGAGAAGTCTGTATTACCCAAGTCTGATGATTCTATAATTTCATTTTCTCAGGCAGCCTTGTCTTCTCCCCAAACTAAAGACAGTACTGAACTGGGTAATGAAAACCAAGTATCAGATTTCAATTCTGATCCAAGCAATATCAATAATGCAGATCAGGAAATGAAGTCAAGTGAGAGTGAGGAAAACTCAGAGAAAGAAACTGAAAAAGAGCTGTTTACACAACAGTCTCAGTCACCAGTTATAATTCCATTTATTGGAATTGACACCTCTGGGGTTCATGTAGTACAACCACAAGATGATGAGGTGAAATCTGTTTGGGGACAGGAAGCCATACCATTTATCAGTGAAGCTACAAGTCCTGTAAATGTCCTGGCAAATGAAGTGTATAGTACATCTCAGATTTGTAGTAAAGAAGCAGAAGAGTTCTCTCTCAATGTACCACTTCTTGATGTTGTTGAAACCCATGAAAAAATCATTCTCGGAAGTGTTTTTGACAGCAGGTGTCCTACTCCAACTATTGATGAAAGACCTTTTGACTATATGTCACATTCAAGCTCGAGCAGCAGCACTCCTACTTTTAGTGTTAGTGAAATGGGCAGAGACGTTACTCAGACATGTCCTAGCAGTAGCTCAATGACTGTTAGTGAGGAGCTGCCTTTAGAGCAAAAGGTTGGATCTCCTTCAGTTAACACCAGTGACCGTCTTAATCAAGAGCTTCATCCTGATCTCGAACTAAGAACTCTTCGAGTTCTACAAAGTATCAGTAAATACATTGCCACATCAAACCATATGGAAACTCCCAGTGAGTCTGAAACTGTCAAGAAAAAAGCTCTTGAACAAAACTGCAATGAGAAGTCAAACCCAACTTGCTTGGAATCAAGAAGGACTCCATTAGGCTACAGGAACAACAAGAGAACTGATGAGGAAAAGCCAGTGCATTCACAAGATCGGCATGCCAAACCATTAGACAACATTCTTTCATCATCTTGCAAATTGGAGAAAGCACATGATCTGGAGGTGCCGCTCATGAATGCAAACTCATCAATTCCCCCACATCATCTTGGAATTGCTGATGAACTGGAAAGTTTTGTAGAGACAAACCGTCACCTCTCCAAATCTTCTGTCTCTACTCAGAGTTTGCGCGAAGAGCATAAAACGTCACAATCTAACATAATCCTGCATAATGAATACCGATCATTTAGTCAGCGTCCTGTCATGGCAGTAAAACCTTCTAAAAATGATGAAAGCCAGGCACTTTACTCTTCTAAAGATGTAGATGAGAAAACTAACTCTCGAAGTAAACAGACTAATGATAGTAAAGTCAAACACTCCACACAAAACCCCATCTTCTTGGAAATGAAAGACATTTCAGAAGGAAAGTCCGATACTATAAATCATAACCAAGACACTCATGACCTTTCTTCCAAAATTACTCTGTTATCGAATAGCAGTTGCAGCAAATCTAACTCGGATGGAAGTAGATTTGCTGTTCTGGATCCCCCACATCAATACCAGGAAAGAAACTTTTTAAAATTTCTGTCTTCACCTCCGTCTAAGCAATCTTTTAAGTCTGCTGAAAGTTGCTCAGAATTTGCGAGTAGGAAACCAGCTTCTTTGAGGTGCAGTTTACATAAGATAAATGACTATGCTGCTGAAGAAATTAATCCAGAAGACTGCTCAGACAAGTCATTCATGTTTCCTAAAGGTGAGGGCTTCAGCAAAGACGGGGATATTCTTGGACCTCAATGTTCACTTACATGTACAGTATTTAATAGTGGCAAGGACAGCTCTTGCGGTTTGCTGGAGCAACTCTCTCAAAGGTGCAAACAGGATGACCTGACCAAAGCGTCACTAGAACAAGAATCGCTCATCTTCTGCGAACAAATAAAAAACCTTTTGAAAAAGACTACAAGAGGACCAGTCTGCCAGCAAATCACGCATGACAATATGAGGTTGTCTTGCACCAGTCCTATGACTGTCAACTTCTCCTGTCTGGAGGAAGAGGAGGATTCTCTAGATTTCTTGGACACTTCACTTGTTGGGAAAATAATAAAGGTAGACATGTCAGATAGGAAGGACTTGGTAAATGCCACAGAGGAAGACAAGTTGCATCCTAAAAATGCAGGAAACCCAATGGACCATGCTGGAATTACTGGTGTGACTGAAGAATGTGCTAAGCTTTATGAAGCAAAGATGCATGATGTCTGTACTGTCAAAAAGGCCCCACATAGACGTAAGGGCTCTAGAGTAGATCGATTTCACCCAAGCACTGAACCAAGTAACCCATTTGACTTCTGTGATCAAATGAAGAAAGAACTGGATGAAACTTTCAGGACTAATCTGAATGCAGTTGTGAAAAAATCCTGTAAAACAAAGTACAAATTCTACATATTGGTGACGTCAGATGATGTCTTCTTTGAAGAAACAAAGGTAGGACAATTTTTCAAGAAACTTTCAGTATTTTGTTTGGTTAAAGTTATGGGCGGCTGTAGCTCAGGTGGAAGAGCAGTCATCTTTCAATCGGAAAGTTGTGAGATCGATTGTGTTTGAATGGTATGTAGTGTAAAGTGCTTTGAGCGGTCAACATGACTGGAAAAACACCAAGGCCATTTTAAAGAAGAAACTAAAACTAAAAATATATTCAGAAAATGCATAACTTCACGGATAACAGAAAGCTGTTTTTTAGTCATTCCTGGTTTCTTGTGTTTTGATTTGGTATTGTGGTTATGATGGTGAAAGTCATTATAATTGTTCTTTGATTATCATTAGTAGGGGATAGTAGTAGCTTAGAGGTTACAAAGGTGGGGTTGGGTCAGGGCTTGGGGACACGTTAAAGTACCTGAGTTGACAATGTGAACTCTTAGCCAATGCCCTTAACCTCCTACTTGATCTCTGAGTTGAGAAATATAGTAGGCCACCACTTGCTAGTAAATCTACTCGAGATGGAGAAAATGCAGAAATTTATGTACCAATTGGGATTAGTAAAGTAATAAATATTATCACCATGAAATGTATGATTCTGGTACAATTTAATTCTTTACAATTTTTCACAATTCTGGTACCAATGGAAAGATAACCTCACGTAATGCTAAAGTCTTTTAATAACATTTGGGTGTAATAGCTTAATTAAGCATAACATTCTCACCTCCATGCTTTAAGTTGCGTGTGAAATGATTTTGGATAAATGTCTGGCCAATGCAAAATATTTATATCGGTAGGTCAGTAATATAGTTGCTTTAAGCCATGTTACCCATTATCTCTAGACATTTTTTTTAGGTTTGTCCCTACATTTCCATACCTGTTTCACTTGTGTGTATGTGTGTGTGTTATACAGTACCTATTTATTAACAGAGAATGTTACCTGAAGATTTATTCAATTAACTCTCAGTTCTAACTGACATAGCCAAGTTTACTCACAGTTCTCCAGTTTTGGCTTGTTGTAAAATGTAATGTAGAATACCGTAAAAAAAATATTTTATCTACAAAGCCTCCTTGAGTGTTTAAGCCAGGGGTGGGCAACTCTGGTTCTCGAGTGCCACAGTCCTGCTTAGGTTCTTGCTTTTTCTCTGATAACACTGTGTAGGCCTGCTCTAAATCATTTGTTTTATTTGATGCTTGCTTTTGACTTCTTAATTATAGTCATACTTATTCAGTTGTATAACTATTAACCACGAATATAATCTTGCAAAGAGCAATTCAATTTGACATATTCCTATTTGATGTAATGTCTAACTACATTTACTATTGCTATGCTGTCTTAAGATAGAAGACAATGCCACACAGCATTTTATTAACTCTTTGCATATTTGTAGTTGAAAATGATATATTGTGTTATTGATAAAGTGTTAGATATACTAATGATACATGTTTTTAAAAAGTTGAGTTGTCTTTTTTTCAGGCACATTTAGAAGCAGAGGGCCACACTGTTGTACAGCCATCTGAATTCTTCATTGACAAAGACATTTCTTCATCTCTCTTTGTCATTCTGAGAAATGAAGATATTGAAGAGCATATTTGCAAGGTAATAAGATTAGTTAGAATATGAGATCACAAGATTTTGACCAAATATGTAGTAATGATTTATTAAATGGATTCCTTGGTATGCAGATACCACACTTGCTCCAGCTGAAGATGTCCCCAGGTGTGCAGTTTGCTGGAATTGATGAACCGGATGATGTTGTGAACCTCACTCATCAGGAGCTCTTCACCCGGGGTGGATATATAATGTTTGACAGAGCAATACTGGAGCCTCTCAGCCTGTGTATGTTGAGTTTACTAAATACCACTGTTGTTTGACATATTGGTCTTGTAAGTAGTTCTGCTTTAAGTCATTGTCTCAACTTTGTGCATACGTATAGGCAACATGAAAAAAATATCTGAAATCTTGCAAGAGCTAAGCAGAATGGGGAAGTGGAGATGGATACTACACTACAGAGACAGCCGCCGCATAAAAGAAAATGCAAGGTCAGTATCAGTTTTGTAAAGATATTTTAAAATGTCACTTCACTTTCTGGAAATTTACACCAATTGGATGATTTTTTTTCATTTTTCCAAGTAACTATTATTATTATTATTATTATTATTATTATTATTATTATTATAAATATTGGAACAGTATTGTGTAGTTGTAAGAGAGAGAGTCCACAAAAAAAGTTAGAGGCTTAGTTCCTAGCCTCTCTACATTTAAAATCCATGTAACCTCCAAAAGCTGAATTGGAAGGCAAGAAGTGTTATATGAATTTTTGTGGATTAGTGGATGAATGAAAAACGCATAGTAAAGCACTTAATAGAATGTACCAAAGGTTTACAGGCAGTCAGCACAGCGTACTATCAATATTTCCACAAGATAAAACAAAATGCATCACAATATGGCTTCTTATGGGAAATTGTTCAGCTAATGGAGGAACAAACCAAGTAAAACTGAATAATGCTTATAATAATTTGTGAGAGAACTGTTGGTCTTCTAAAGGTATAATTCATGGTAATATTTCTAACTATCTCACTCTTAACTGAGAAGTTGAATGTTTTGGGTAGTAACCAATGCAGAGAGGCTTTCATGCTTGCGTGCATAGACCCTGATTGTGACAGTGTAGGCAAAATGCTTGAACAGCGACAACAGGTTTCATTGCCATGAAGCTAAACTTATAAAAATCGGTCAATGATTTTGGAACACCAATGGAATACAGATTGTTGGAACATTATTTATTTATTAAACAGTAAAAGATTAAAAACAAATTTCAGCAGCAGCATATCATTACGCCCTCTACCTTTCATTGTGAGTGCTTAACACTGAGCCTCTCTGAGTGTTTTATTCGAGCTAAAGTAACTAATTTATTGTATGGCTCATGGATCATTCTCATTTTAATCTCCAAGAACTAAAAAGATACAAAAAATAAAAAGCAGCTGTTATTGGATACGATCTGTACGGAGTCCTTACAGAAGTTTTCCTGCCTCTAACTTTGACTGACAAGCTACTGGATTTTCATTTCACAACTTTTATATCTACCTGACACATAACAAACCTTCATACACAAGAGAAAGTCTGAGAGTTTTTAAGTTGCTTATAGTTATTTTACAACTAGCTGGGTCATTGACCCGAAAATTTGGCATTCTCAAGGACATGAAACTTTTGGTCCTGTAGATATTTAATCTAGGCTAACAACTGCTATCTCTGTAGCAATATTTTCATATTAAATAGCTACATTGGAAAAAAAGGGTAGCTTGCACCTGAGGTTGATCTTTACTCACAAGACTTATTATATGTAGGCATGTTTGCAGAGCAGTTGCAGAACGATGCTGGACCCAAAGCTTCTTTTCCATCTTTGATAATTTAAGAGGAAATTTTAATTTTGCATACAAATTTGCATAATTTGAAGAAACGCAGAGATTCGATCTTGCAGACCACATTTGGTTCTATTTTAAGTCCCTCTTAGATTACCAAACTCTCCTCTTTGCCCCAAAGGAAAATGTGACCAACAACCTAAAATGCTAAAACAAACCTTACCTGACGTAACAACTCACTCCAAATCCAGATTTGGACGAGTGCGTGCATGAAAACATTTCAGATCATACTGATGTAGTATTTTTCAAGGCAACCAAAGGTCGTTACACTGAGTCCATTATTCATTCACTTCACATTTACATTTGATGATGGTAAGCTACATGTGTAGCCACAGCTGCTCTGGAAAAAACAGTAGCCAATGCTCGCCAGCCTCTCAAACCACCATCAACATATTTATTCACATTCAGACACAGGAAGCAAGACAGGAGAAAGGCCTTAATCATTGACACAATGACTGACTGGGGAGAGCAGGATTCTCCTAACCCAATGGTTATTGGATGACCTGCCCAACCTCCTGAGCCCCTGGTCTGCTGTTACATGACCACTGCGTCTGGGGTTCCAGCTGACTAAGCTTTGTGAAATTCCTTCATTAGTTAGACGGTTACTTTTACTGGCTGCATGTTTCCATATA
>JBAMHX010000011.1:15894549-15923609 GCA_037177515.1 Pseudomugil tenellus
AGTAATAATATTGTTCTAGCTCAGCAGTTTGTTTTTATCTTCTGTAACGTTTTTTTATTACCCTGAAAACTGAGGCTAAGCTAATTTAAACCTCTTTATTTTTCCAATTATATGTAATGGTAATTGATTATCCTTTCTCTGTAAAAACTGAACAATAAGTTTGTGCTTTCCCATTTCAGGTTGAGTGCAGAGGCCAATGAGAAGAAACACTTCCTGTACTGGGGCCAGGATGCTGGAATACTTGAAATATTACCATACCATGAGTGTGACTTGATGTCAAAAGATCAACCTGATTATCTCACATGCTTGCTTCGACTGCAAGTCCAGAATATTGCATTTCGTTACACAATTTTTATAACTGGTGAGACACTGCTGTGCTGAAACCCATATTATTATTATTATGGTGACACTCCCTTGTTACAATGTTTGTCTGTTTTGATCATTTTTGTAGACATCTGAAATATAGTCTTCATCTTTTATAAGTTGTGCCTAAACAGTCGTGAGAGATAAATCCCAAACCATCCAATAAAAGGACAGTAATGTTACTACAATTGCTAGTGTAATTTAGAGGCAACTGCAAGTCTTTTAGAAATATTATTCTACAGGGATTTTCTGCACACAGCCATCTCTCATTGAACATGGAAACATAATGGATTGAAATGTTTCAACAGAAGCTATTTCTATCCAGTGCAGCCTCTTTGGAAGTGGAACAAAGTTGTTGCATCCTGAAGGTGCTGCCAAAGATGTGTAATAATTGTGTAGCATATCTGTATAGACCACTGAGAAGTGTCAGTAGTATCGTAGTAAACTTGTCTTTAGGAATTCAGAAAGTTCTGAGTGCTATAGACTGGATACAGATGGACGAGTTGAGTTTTGATATTGGGCTGATGACATTTTAGGACAAAGTGAGAGGCTAGGGATAAAGCTGAAAATGGTATCAAATGTGGCTCTTTGACTCGGGCAGCGTGGAGTGGAGTTTGCATGTTCTCCCGTGTTAACGTGGGTTCTCTCCGGGTACTCCGGCTTCCTCCCACCATACAAAGACATGTATGTTAGATTCATTGGTCATTTAAATTGTCTTTAGAAGTGAATGTGAGCATGCCGGGTTGTGTGTCTGCTTGTTTGTCTCTCTGTATTGCCCTGTGATGGACTGGCGTACTGTCCAGGGTGTACCCTGTCTCTCCCGCTGGGATAGGCTCCAGCTACCCGCGACTCTAAATTGGATGAAGTGGTTAAGAAAATGGATGGATGGGTATTAAATGTTACTAAATAGGCAAATGCTTTAAAATCTTAAAAATAGCCGTCATTGCAATATTTTTGTGTCTGGTGAATTTAGTGGTATAATCATGACCATGTCTGAATATTTCTGTCAAGTATGTGAAAAGACTAATGTTTTTCTCTTCTTTTTACAGACACAACAACAGACAGTGCCTTTGAGAAGAATGGGATTTTGACAATGACTTTGAACACTTTTCTGACAAAGTCTTCAAGTGGAACCTTTACAGTGTGACCAAAAAAGTCGAGTGCGCAGACTCAAGTTTGCAAATGTATGCATTAAAACAACCATTTCAGCAGTAATGGTTATTTAAACAGTGCTGCATGTGTTGTTTATTGCCAGCAAATTTGAAAGTATTGCTTTGAATGCAGCAATAATCGATGTACAATTTGACAAGCATTTGGTTTATGCTTCTTTGTAGATACAGTTATAATTCAGTTAATGAATCCAGACAATTTCCCCAATACTGGCAGCTGTTCTGTTTGAACACATTTTATACTATATTATATTTTATTGTAAATTATATTTGTAAACCTGTTAAAAGGTTATTTTGATGTTTTACAAAAATTTGTTCTAATAATTCTGACTATATTTTTTGCAATAAATAAAGTAAAGCTAGGCTTTTTTAGCTTTGTTACATATTTAAAAGGATCCTACTGTACAGATTCTTAAATCTTTCAAGCACAACACTTTGTAAATGTAAAATATCTCAAGTTTTGAGAATGCATCAAAACAGCTGAAAATAAAGATTGCTTTAATGTTGTGTTTGTAACTATCTTCAATGCGTAATGAAGGTCTTCGTAGTCTGGAGCCCTTGCACTTTGCTAATTATTTGCAGAATAAGAAAAAGACAAACTTATTTATTTCAAGTACAATTGTCAGTAAGACTAAAATCACCTGTCTTTTTTTAAATATATAGTATATTGCATTGAAAATAGAAAATATGTGCACCAATTTATTAAAAAGTGCAAAAACAAGTAGAACTAAAATTTGAACATTTATAACTTAAATAGCCAACTTTATTCTTGATTACAGCCTGAACTTTTAGACAAACTTTCTTGTAATTTCCATAAAACCCAAGTTCAGTCCTCAAGATCTAACTTCTTGTTCTATCTAAGTTTTTAGATACAATCCTTGTCCAACACAGCTCAATTCTGGCTTCTGTGGAGCTGGATGACATGCAGAAGAGGGAATTTGGACTATTTGAACTATTTGGTTCAGGTGTGTTGGAGAAGTGATGTATCTAAAAGTTATAGGATGGTAGATCTCAGGGACCAGACTTGAGCTCACCTACCATAAAGGAATAGATACCAGATTTCCTGGAGGACTTTTAAAACCGTTCTTTGGATCTTGCTGCTTTTTGCTGTGATCTCTGTGAAGATAATCCCACACTGCTCCAGTTATGTTGAAACTTGGACTTTGGGGACTTCATAAAACCTGTTAACATTGACTTCCTGTCCAGTAAGTGTAATTTTGTACGCACATACGTTTTCTTTTTCTTGATTTCCTTCTTTTTACACCCACCACCACTCCCACCAGGCTTCAGCAAACAGTAAATGGTTCAGCTGAAAGACCAGATGTCTGTGGTTTTTGCAGTTTTTTTTCTTTCTATTTCTTATTTTAGGAGACTATTCATCTGTTGTAGATGTACCATATTTTAGACCTGTCCTCCTTTTGTCTTCCATTTGTCCAGTTTCCAATTTATTTTTAAACACCTTGCATAAAAATGTGTTTTTTTTTTAGTTAAGAAGTCTATGAACCACAAACTGTCTAGTAATTCCTGCCTTTATGGAATAGATTAGTTAGGATTAAAGTTTGAAGTATAAGTTAAAGCTGAGTCCATCACAAGCACACTATTTGTCAAGTCTTTTTCAATGTGAATTACAAAAAAAAGAACTTAACTATTCATTCTTAGTTATTTTTTCTCATACCAAACACATTTAGGGTGCACTATTTAAACAGCTGCTACAAAAGAAACTACAAAGGTGTTATAATTGCTTGTCATTTTTTGTGTGAAAGACTTGAGGAGCAGTTAACTCAAAAAAAGGGCCTACTACATATACACTGAAGTCTGTGAGCGACTGTTGGCAAGGTAAAGTGACAGAAACGAGGAGACTGTTTAAATGTTTCTGTCCCATCTAACAAACATTCAGGTCCTAGTAATGACTAGTGGGCGACATGAACATTCACATTGGCAAAACAAGCAAATGACTTTCTGGATCTCATCTATGTTTTCAATCTGATTCAGATTCATCCAACACGCAAAGATTAAATACTGTTGACTCGGCGCCTACCAGAAACTGCTCCACAGCTGACCTGCCAGTCACCCCACAACACCTCTCAGACCACTTCCTGGTTAAATTCTCTGTCGACCTTCCTCATGTCACTCAAGTGGCTCCAGAAATGCTGTTCTACAGCAGACACTTGAGATCTCTCAGACCGACACAGCTTTCTGACTAGATTTTTCTCTACCCTCCCTTTTTATTCAGATTTCTCCTTTCTGTCTGTTAATGAGGCATAGAAATAATCTGTTCCTCTCTTGTCTCCCCGTTGGACACACTGTCCTTTTGGGTTAAAACCAACTGTGTCGCAGAAAACCATGAATGATGGTCTGGTTGCTGTGCTGAACAAATTTACAAGAGGAGCCCGTTTGGTGTGAAGGTCCCCTTGATACTTACATTTTATTTTTTATTATTTTATTCATATCATAAAGATTTTTGTTACCCATTACTACTTTTAACTGCTGGACTGGGCTGCAGAGAAAGAAACAGCAGAGCAAAATGGGTGGGAAAAGGAGACCAAAGTAGAAAATAAGCCACAGCAGCTGCATCAAAATCCTCAACAGAAGTCTTCTATGGCTGAAAAGGGACATTAAATATTCTAAAGCTTCTAATAATAAGAAAACAAAAAGAACACCAGTAGAACATGTGAAAAAAATGAAAACCAACAACTACCAAGACAGCAGCAACAGGTATGTGTGTGTGGGTGTATGTGTTCAGGTGAGTGAGTTGAGTTGAGTGATCATGCAAATGCAACACGCCCCCCACCCCCCACAACAGATTGAAACTATTCCAGCAATGGCAGGAAAATGGGCACTTAGCATCAGCTTACTACCCTTACTAGTTTATTGCCCTTAATGTCCAACAACATAATGGCATTATAATTTTGTAGGGACCTTTTTCTGCAACTGTTGTGTTTTTAAAACACACAACACACATTATGGTTCACCAAAAAAAAAAAAAAAAAAAAAAAAAACACAAAAGAGTAGTTTTACTATTCAGCGCAGCAAAGACCTCATCGACATCATAAATGCATGGTGCAACCTATGACTTCAAGACATGAAACCCAGCAATATTGTCAAGATTTGGCAGTCAGTCCCTTTGGATCTCAAGAATAAAGGTTACTTCATTCTTTTAGGGCAGTAATGTTCATGGTTTAAAAGAAAGATGGTTTAAAAATGTCAAGAAAGTGTGAAATTGCAAAAACAACAACAAAAGAAAACAAAAACTCAAGAGGTTAACTCTCCACACTTAACTGGGACACCAAAGCTATTTCAGACATACAGATAAAGGCAGGTGATAACAGTGTAATGGTGTGTGTATGTATTGGGGGTAGTTGCACATTTTCGCCCCTCCAGGCATGTTTTTAAGACCACAACCTTTATAGATATCATTGATGATCAAGTATCAAATCCAGCTCATTTGTGCAAAAGATATTCTGACGGCTACTTTTAACAGAATAATTTGAAAATTAAGAAAAACTCACTGTATGGCCAAATCTCAATCCACCTTTGGGATGTAGTGGAAACCACGATTCTAGTCATCATAAAAATGATTAAATATAAATCACCTGCTCTTCTTGATTATATTTTTATTCTATTTGACATAAATTCCATCATTACTGACAACTGGAATCGGAATGTTGTTGTTCAGCACCACCCTGTGTCGACTTCTAAACCTGCAGGCTAACATTTACTCTGGTTTGATGTCTGCCATCACCATTTGTCCTGAATTTGAACGAGCAAGAAAGCATTCAAATTTAATTAATATCTGACTCGTAGTTGTGAGTAACTATTCTGAGTAGGTGTTAAAGCTAAATTAGCACAATATACCCCAGGCAAAATAGATAAAGGGGAATTTATTGTATGGTATGTTAGCTAGCCAGACGCTTGGGTGACTCAGCGTTAATGGGAATTTAAAGAAACACCTGGCTGTATTCTGAACGTTATCAAAATAATCATCCCAAGAATTGACTGCTCACATCTATTCGTTCACTGTCCGATCGTTTTATTATATCTATTGAGCTTGGATTGCTCAAAATATATTGCCTCTGCCAATTTGAGCTACATCTTAGCAACATGGTTTTCACTGTCAAGTCTTAATGCGCGTGCTCAGGCACAAATGAACAGCTCGAACCGTTGGCGAGGAATGGGGACAGACACACACTTGTGCGCATGTGCGAACTAGATTTCGGGGATGGGTCTATCGATGGAATCAAGATGGCGACTCTGGCAAAAGCGCCAATATATTTACTAAAGTAGATGTCTATTATTAAGCGAGATACTGGGCTTTCCCAAGCCCCCTTGGGGTTCCGAGAAACATGAGGACAAGAAAAATGTCTTTGAAGAGGAACTGACCCGAATTTAAATCGTAACAAAGTCAGCGAGATGTGCGAGAGCTATGCCCGCTCGCTGCTGCGTGTTTCGGTGGCGCAGATCTGCCAGGCTCTGGGCTGGGATGCGGTTCAGCTCACTGCTTGCGATCTGCTGTCTGATGTGCTGCATAGATACATCCAGCAGCTGGCCAGGGTGTGCCATCGATACTCTGAGTTGTGTAAGTGCAGTGTTTGCTTTTCTAACTACTTTTTAAACCAATAAACCTTAAGTAGTAGATCACGTTGTTGTTGACTTGTTCTGCTGCTGGCGCCCCCTAGCAAAGGTTAATGTGTCAAAAAGTACAGTAGCTTAGGACGTAACCGGCAATAAGTGTAATTTTATTTGAGCAGTTTGTTCTGTGTATTTATTTTCACAATCTAGATTTGATCTTATATGCACGAGATTCCTGCTTTTTATGTAAACTAATTGATTGTTGTGAGCCAGAAACCTGTTGAGCATCCTTGGCTTCAGTCGAGGTTTGATGACAGTAAAACTATTGCTTCAACTCTAGTTAGTAAAAACGGACGAATCTCACATCTGGCTTGATACCTTTGCTTCTTTTAATCTCTCCTGTGTTTTTAGATGGAAGAACTGATCCAGTGCTGGACGATGTCAGCCAGGCCTTCAGACTGCTGGGGGTCAGCCTGAGTGAACTGGAGGACTATGTCCATAACCTGGAGCCCGTGCCCTTTGCCCAGCAAACACCACTCTTTCCTGTTAGCAAAAACAATGTCCTGCAGTTTCCTCAGCCTGGAGCCAGAGATGCAGAGGAAAGGAAGGATTACATTCCAGATTATTTGCCACCCTTGGTCTCCTTACAAGAAGGTCAGTGATGTTGTTGGCTATATGCAAACTGCTATGTGCATTCAGCAGATTGACACATGATTTTATTTGTGGTCAGTACCTGAGGCAGTTTCATTGAATAAGTGCAAAAGAACTAATATACCTGACAATGAAGGATTACCAGAAAATTAGCGTTGCTGTCGCTTCAGTCAGCTGCTTTAAAATTTAGACAACATTGGACAAGAATTTTTCTTTAGTTATTTTTTTCTTTCTTAGCTTCTAGTAAAAAAATAAAACATTAACTTCCAAAAATATTAATGGCTGGTATGTCAGAGTCAAAGTATTTACACATTTTCCTATTTTCTATATTGTGTTATGTATTTGATTTTAGTGGAGGAACCTAGTTTTTACTGAGCCCTCAGAAAACATATCTTTCTAAGATTTTTTAGAAAAATTTAGAGGTGTTTAACTTTCATGTGGAATTTATAGAAATGCAAAAGGTTCATGCCATACTCGTAGTATATCATGAATGCAGGGTATTTAAGCAGAATGTTGCATTGGTAATGCCTCAATATCAGTGTCTTGAAGAACAAAGCTAAGAACATTAGTGGAAGTACCACAACATAAGAATGTCAATGTGTCGATAACTTAACTGTGTTTGCTGTCGTTCTGGTCTTATGATTTTGACAACATGTAGAAAAGAATTGTTTGAAAGTGGTCATCATTTAGTAGTTGATTTTTTTATTTGTTGTTTTTTTATGGTTTATTATCTTCTTAGAAAATAGCCTATTGTGAAATTCATGCCTATGCATTAAACAATTGTGCATGTGCATTTAATTTTAGACAAAGTCAAATAAAGGTTTTTGTGCATTCTGACACCATGCTAAAAAGCTGCATACTGCTAACCTGTTGTAAGTACTGGACATGGAAAGACTAATGCTGCCTTCATGTGGTATGGGAATTATGGAAAAGACCACTTGCCAAGGTCAAATGAACATGAACATTTTTTGTTGTAATTTACACTGGAGAACCCAAAAATTATTTTGATACCCAGATGCAGAGGAGAGGTTGGATTTAACCTTTAAAAATGGCTGAACTTCGAAGAAATTGTGGATAGTAAAATTAAATGTTTTTACTCATGGTAGCTCACTGTTTAATTATGTAGCATAAACAACTTATGCATATCCCCCTTTGTGTTAATTAAAAATGCTCTTATTCTTTGTTATAATCCAGCAAAGCAGATGCTAGCTACAACTAGCAGTTAGTCAACAATCTGTAAACTACTATTCTCTCATAAATTTACGTCCAGGAAACAGAACAACTTGTAATTTCCTATTTACAAGTGGAAATCATCATCTTTTCCACAGCACATGAAGGTAGCATAAACCTGCAGTGTCTCCACAACAATATTTAACATGTTATTGGGGTCTGTCTTCTTTATTACTTAGTACTTATTTTATTTCTTTACTTTTTTAATCACTTTTACTTATCCCATTACTTCAACTAGAGTGACACCATCTACTGACAAAAAAATTCTTGTATGTGCTCATATATGGTGAAAAAAGCTAATTATAACTCTGAATCTTATCTTTATAAAGTAAGCTTATTGGTAGTTAGACTAATTTGACTAATTTTGATCTTGTCTCTGTTTCCAGAAGAGGAGGAGGAAGAGGTCCCTCCTGACATGGGCACCTCAGCTGAAGCTATGCAGGTGGAACTAGAAGAAGATGAAGAGGAAATAGATGAAGATGAGACCGTCAATGATGAAAATCACCCATTAAAGAGGCACCTGGACAGTCCTGATGCTATGGACATGATGCTTCCTTCCAAGAGACCACGCATGTACCCTGGCCTCAGCCCAGAATGGGGGGTTGAACCCAGAGAGCCCCTAACTTCCCTCAACCCACAGCGTGTCCCCCCAGGCATACTGCCTTCTCATGACAGCCTTGACCCCTTGTCCCCTGAAATACCCTCTGGAACTCTGCCTTCTTTCAGACCTCAGCCAATAATACCAAAACACACTGATCAAAAGGGCCTGACCACTCCTGCAAGGAAGCCTAAGGTCTCATCTCCTGGGAGACAAAGGACTAAGTCCCCAAAGGGGGTTATTCCAGTTCCAGTGGCTGGTAGTCCCATTCATTCTCCTAAACCTTCGAAAGAAAGGAAGAAGTCTCCAGGTAGGACGAAAAGTCCTAAAAGCCCCAAGAGTCCAAAGATGACGTCAGCTAAAACACCCCAACCTCAGAGCAAGCCGGATTGTCTCCCTAAGCTGCCACTGTCCACTCTGAGTGAGAGAATGGGTAAAGAGAACATTCACATGCGTAGAAATATAGATGAGAGGGAGCTAGCTGAAGGCCCTTTCAGTAAACTAGAGCCTGATAACACAGCCATTGATGACTCTATAGATGCTGTGATAGCCAGAGCATGTGCTGAGCGAGAACCTGATCCCTTTGCTTTCTCTTCAGGCTCTGATTCTGATAGTAATGGATTCTCTAGTCCCAGGAGGCTGACCATTATGGAACCGTCTACACCTAAAGCTCCCATTGGGGTCGGCAACCTTTTAAAAGACACATCAACACCCCTTCACATACAGCCACATCTAGGCCTTGGAAATTGGACTATGGATGATTCCATCAACGAGGTGATCCGGAAGGCCAACCAGGGAGGCCCATCTGCCCCACCTCAAATCCAAGCAGAATATGTCTCATCGGGATCAGCCTCACCACCCACCCCTGAGCCTCTGCTCAAGGTGTTTGAGGAGAAGAATAAAATGGTTTCATCTTTAGACGTGAAGAAAAAGCTGAAGAAGGAGCTCAAAACTAAGATGAAGAAGAAGGAGAAAGACAAGCCAAAAGACAAAGACCGGGAAAAGGATAAGAGTAAGCTCAAAGAGAAGAATAAGGATAAGAATAGGGACAAAAACAAGGAGTTTTCCAAGGATATCAAGATGCCGTGGAAGGAGTTTGCAGTGAAGGATGAAGACCACTTTTCCCCCCAAGACTTTACTCTCCCCGAGGGCTCCATCAAGATTAAATCAAGAGAAGGAGATGGTCCTAAGAAGGATAAGGAGAAACATAAAGACAAAAAGAAGGATAAAGAAAAAAGTAAGAAGGACAAGGATAAACGGGACAAGGGGAAAGACAGAAACAAAGAGGACAAGCAGAAACAATCTGCATTATCCTCTTTTAGCCTGGGTGAAGTCGCACCACTGTTCAGTCCTTCAACCTGCCTGCGCATACCCTCCATGCTGCCTCCCTTGACCCCGATCCTGCAGGACAAGGAGATAAAAAGCAAGGAGAAGGACAAGAAAAAAGACAAGAAAGAAAAAAAGAAAAAGAAAGACAAGGAGAAGGACAAGGAGCGAGAAAAGGCCAAAGAAAAGGAGAGGGAGAAAGAAGAAAAGAGGAAAGAGAAGGAGAGGGAAAAGGAGAAACGAGAAAAGGAGAAGGAAAAAGAAAAAGAGAGAATTCGATTAGAGAAGGTAACTTTGTTTTTTTAATTTTAGCATTATTTCTGAAACACTATCGCTGAAACTGAGCTGATTGTTTTATTTCTATTCAGGTGAAAATCGAGACTCCAGCAGCCGTACCGTCTCCAGTCATCCCCAGGCTAACCCTCAGAGTGGGAGCTGGTCAGGACAAAATGTAAGTATCACATTAAGGTTGTAAGTGCTGCCAGTAATCCTAAACAAAAACAAGAATTACTACTGAAAATGCTTCGCTACAAGTCAAAGTTAGCTTTTAAAACCTTAATAGATGTTAGCATCATCTCTTTTAATTATGAAAATTTGTAGCATTCAGAAAAGTCTCCCTGCAGATTTTTTACTGTTAAGATATTTTCAGATTCACTTTGTTGCTGCATTTTACTGCTGTAAATAAAGTTTAGCTCAGTTTAGCTTTATTTACCGCAACATTGTTTAATCTGCAGTGATGCATTGCATTATTTAAGAGACTTTTTTTTAGGAGTTCTTTACTAACTTGTATTTGTTGATGCTCATCACCAGTGTTATCAGCAAGGTGGTCCCAAATTCAGAACCCAAGATGCCAGCACCCAGGACTCCTGCTCCCAAGTCAGGGCCTGGGAGTCGTCCTCGGACTCCCCCCCCACCTCCAATACTTTCCCCAATTGTACCAACTTTGCCTCCACCTCCCTCCCCACTTCCACCCACCCTTCCTCCAGCATCCTCTTTGCTCTCCCCTCCTTCTATGCTGCTTCCCAGTGCTTCTGTCAAGACACCAGTCCGCAGCGTGGTTACTGAGACCGTCAGTACCTACGTGGTAAGTCCTCATTAACCTGATATTTGCTCACAGGAATTGGAAGACTTTATTAATACAATTCACTTTAGCAGACTTAAGTGTGGATTAGGTGTGCATTACTTATATCGAGGTAAAATGTAACTGTAACATATTTGCAGGAGATGTGTCCTAATTTGTTCTGTTGTCTGTTTTCCTCCAAGATTCGAGATGAATGGGGAAATCAGATCTGGATTTGTCCTGGATGCAACAAGCCTGATGATGGCAGTCCTATGATAGGATGTGACGATTGTGACGACTGGTATCATTGGTAAGAGATTTACTGCCTTTAAATTAACTATAAAAACATAATATATTTTTAATTCTGCTCAGATTTTTTTTATTTTGCCTCTTTTCCTCTGGGAAGGAAGTCTTTGAAGGAGTCTTTAACATTGCACATAGCCACTCATGTGATAGCAACTGACGCCTGCTACAGGCTGTTTTTCACTCTGACAAAGAGCATGTGTTACTAAGTTACAATATGAGGGGGAAACTGTGAGTTGGGCAGAGGTTTGCGCTCTCCGAGAGCTTTTCTAGTTTTATTAGTAGTATTATATTACTATTTTTGTATTTTAAGATAACTTTTTGAAAGCTAATTTTAGCCTTTCAAACCAAATAGTATTTTGCAGTATGATTTAGCTTTTGAGTAGAGAAAATTTACTTGAATAAAAATGTTAACATAAATGCCTTTATCATCTTCAACCTAAAAATGTACATTATTTTTAAAGAATATTATTTTTGTCCAAAGCAAAGAGAAAAATGCAGTCAAAGATAACGTGAACATTGAAGGGTTAAAACAAGAAAAGTTACATTAATAAGCTTTAAAAATTAACTGAATATTAGTTTAGAATTTATTTACATAATCTAATTTTCTTTTATATTTCCTCATTGGACATTTTAATGGTTAATATTTAGTTTAAAGGTGATTTACATGGATATGTTTTTATATAGAATCAAGCTTTAAATGAGCAAATTGGAGCCAACTTAAACTTCAGTCTTTTTGCACAAATGATAAAATAATTTAATCTATTTATCTCAAAATAAAATTGGAAATCTTCATCTTACTGTTGACCGCTTTATTTTAGCTTTAACTCCACTGTTTTGGTTATATTTTAATAGGATGTATCTGTAGTGAAGGGAAATTCAGCTGTTGTCTCACTCTGTCTTGTTACACAGTCATTAAGGAGCTAGATAGAAAAACTCAGCCATGAATCATTTGATTTATAAAAAAAAAGCTCATCATTTAAAATCTTGTGCTCCAAAAAAAAAGTGAACTAACATGAACTTCCCTCTTCTTTTGTCTGTCCAGGTCTTGTGTCGGGATTACTGCAGCACCTCCTGAGTCCCAACAGTGGTTCTGCGTTAAATGTTCCAGCAAGAAGAAGGACAAAAAACACAAGAAAAAGAAACACAAACCACATTGAGACTATGCAAAAAAAGCACATATTCTGGACTTTATGGACTAAAGCCATTATTGAACACTCGTGGCACTGCTGTAAAAATAAAAAAGAAAGTTAAAATA
This sequence comes from Pseudomugil tenellus, assembly GCA_037177515.1. Classification (NCBI taxonomy): domain Eukaryota; kingdom Metazoa; phylum Chordata; class Actinopteri; order Atheriniformes; family Pseudomugilidae; genus Pseudomugil; species Pseudomugil tenellus. Next base: position 15,907,077 of record JBAMHX010000011.1, read on the forward strand.
ATGGCTGACTTTAACTTCTGATGATTTTTTAAAAACCTGTCAGTCTTTATGCATTGTGAGTTGGTATTAAATGAAAAATTTAAAAACAGGCTTCAACCAGCAGATATCCAGCCTTAGTTTTCATGTGGGCTTTCTTTTCCCTTTTTTTTTCCTGTGAACTGTTTGCTTGTTGTTGAGGATGTCTAGTTGTGGGAGAGACAAAGATGACAGTTATGTCTGTATGATTTGAAGAGACCACAACAACTTCTGTAGGATCACAAGTCGAATTTGTGACGAAGCAGTGGACAGAGACTCGTTTTTATTTCTATTCGCTTCACGTTGCCACTGAAGAATTGACCCCCCATGTCAAAGCTTTCTCCAGCTTTCTGCAGACTCGCTGAAATGTCGTGTATAAAGAGGATCGCATCAGGCATGTATAAATGTGTAAATACCAACTTTCAAGCCAAGTGCATTTTGTTCTTAAGATTCTGACTTGCTCAAACCATTTTCAGATATTGGTTTTTAAATCCAACAATTTTCTGTAATTTCTGTACATTTTTTTAAATTCAAAGTTTGTATTTTTATTTTTTCTTTATGGGTTAGTTCTGGAGTTATACTGTAGCTGTGCTTGTAATGTAATTCATTTTGCTGATATTTCAATATTAAAGATGAACAGTCTGTGTACTCACAGACTTTAAGATATAAATCTCATTACCATCAGAACTGTACTCAGATTTTATTTCAAACTCTTCTATGTATCCTTGTTTCAATTTCATCTTAGGCACAGATGACAGCATTTAATTGATTTTATTTCCTTTTTGGTTCTTTTTTATTTTTGTTCTTCGTGTACAAAAATAGTTTGGAAACATTTTTAACAAAGTTGTGCTTGTTAAACTTCATCTTAATGTTGAGTGTTGCAGTGCACAGCGCACATCTTTCTTTGCTTATTCTGCAGTTTTTTACACAGTTGAGCCTTTCCTGAAGATGGATTAAGAGTCCAGGAGTCCTAAAATATCCTCCTGTTGTATTTGAAGGCTTATTACTGTGCTTCCACTTATTACCACAAGGTGGCACATTTTACACATAATTTGGCACACTGCATAATGTGCAGACGCCACAGCACTATTAAAAATGTTTAAACAACTTATGAATGCAAGTATCTCCATACATGTGGAATCTGTCACGCCTTAAAATCAGCTACACATCAATTTACAATTCTTGGGCAATAAATGTTTTCTAACTTGTCATTTTTATTATTTTCCTTCTCCCAAATCTACACATTTCTTACAATTAAACCGATGAAACAAGGAATGTGAGGAAAGATTTAACCTGAAGAGAGCAACAACCTTTTATTTGTTTATTGTTATAAAGAAACTGAAATGTGTTGAATACAGAGAAGGGTCTTAAAGTCTTCTGAAGCAAAAACAACAGATACAAATGACCCTAATAGAAAAAGACAATGTACCAAAAGACTTGATAAACGTTGCAATTGAACCTTGATAAATTCATCTACTTTTAATGTCAGAAATATCTGTAACCGGCGACTTGTCCAGGGTGTACCCTGCCTATCAACCAATGATTGCTGGGATAGGATCCAACTACCTGTGACCCTTCATTGGAATAAGCAGTACAGATGATGGATGGAACTAACTCTTCATCAATATGGCATGTGGGCGCTCAAAACAGAAGAACGATGGTAACGGCAACCTTTTCTGGAGCATATTGGACCCGTGGCTAGATCACAGGAAGACAAGTGGAGGTGTGTTCACTGCTTTTCATAAGATGGTTGATCCTCACTAACAAAATGGGTTTTCACACCTTCAGTCGGTTCCTGAAATGTCATCAAACAAAGATGCATGAAGAAGTCTGCAACATGCTCCATCATGTATGTAACTGCTCGATTAGCTGGTGAAGGCCTCACTGATGCCACATTAATGTCTTGAACCTTTCTTTGTTAACTACAATTCAACTTTGAACTTGTGGACCCTTGTGAGATGATCCCTGAGAGGACAGATAATAATTCTTTCTGAATATCTGAAGTTACTGGATGCTGATGATAAACTGATTAAAAAGCTTTCAGACTTTGTGAATGGACAGCTTTTATTTTTGTTCTTATTTTTAATAAGCAACTGAACTGAGCGTGATGCTTTTGGTCATTTACTTGGATAACAATAGTACTTTTTGATTAATCAAAGAAGGAAAGAGAAATTCAGTTTTTGGCAATTGTTTAAATTGTTTTTTCATTCTAGTCTAGAAATGCTGTCTTTATATATAGATATAAAAAATTACAAAAGATATCCAAACTTGTCTGAGCTAAGACAGATCGCTTCAGAGAAAGAAAACCACAATCAGTTTGTGAAACATGTCTCTGTGTTATCAGTCAACATTTTGATTGATGGTTGATCATCAGTGACTTTACTTCCTCAACTTGTAAAGGGCATCATCAGCCTTATTGTGGTTCAACAGTCTGCATATCTGGTGCTGGCTGACACAAGAAACCGATCTTCTAATATAAGAAGCACTTATTTTAAACCCAAGACATGAATTATTCATGAACAGTACTTTAAACTCTCTTATTAAAATGCAAAATGAGTGCCTACATAACGTCTATCATAGCCATATTCAGTAAACTCTTCACTTTAATGATCTCATTCAGCTATATGTTCAAGTTGGAAACTATCTGCTATTTTTACCGTCTTCACTGCTGTTTAACACCAAAATGATTATTTCAGTTCAGTCCTCATTAAAGGGAAGGAAAATGTGTCATGCCCTAATCACTGACTTATTATCTGGTCCGTCCAAAAGGCGGCCATTAAAGGCTCATAATATATTATAATTCTGTTCTCAGGAACTGTGAATCAGACATGGATTTGAAGGTTTTCTAGGCTGAAGAAATTACTCCCCCCCCTCATCTACTTTTAAATATGCTAAAAATGAAGAAAAAAATCCTTTTACTTATTCACTTCTCTCTCTTTTAGCATGCCTCTCCCTCAGATGGCCTCAGAGGAAATCTACTCACTGCTGATAACACCGAATTAAAGAGGAAGTGGAAAATATCATGTGTGCACAAAGAAATGGGAAGTGAAAGGACTTCTCATGCAAAACATGATGCCATTCAAATGTGCTTTTATTTTCTTCTCGCATCCATGATTAAAATCTATCATTCACTCATGTGAGTCATCACGGACATCAGTAGTTTAAAAATAAAAGTGGTATGAGAGCTTTTTATTAATGTTTTATTTTAGATTAAGTTCAGACCTAAGCAAAGGCAGCTGCTTAGAAAACATATCAGGTAGCAGTATCCTCTCCAGGGCATGCCAGTGCTAACTTCACTCATGGTTTTGAATGTCTCTCTCCCTCCTTGGTTGCACAAGCTATCATGTCTACCACAGTCAGAGTTTCTTGCTTACATCTGTTGGGTCATAAATTTGACTGTCTAGTGCTTATAAAGACAGGTCTTTGGCAAAGACACATGAAAGGATTATGTCTTTATTTTTAAGCAGTATACACCCTCTCAGCTTGGTCCTGATGCAACTGCAGCACATAAGGAAATATAGTTAGGAAATGGTCATTTAGTAAGATACAGACCACATGTTTTAACTTAACATTAATATTAGTACTTAAGTGTTAAACTCATGGAAATGTTGTGTGACACACTCACTGAACAAAGGACAATGAACCGTGAGCTGTGACAGTTTCAGTTTTTACCCACAAAAACACAGACAATATTTGAGTGGTAAAAAGGGAAAGCTTTCGTTTTCCTCAAGGCCACCTGCACTACTTTCAACATGGCGGGTTTTTTCTCTTATGAGACTGCAGGCATGGGTGCGTTTTGCTTTTCAGCCGCAGCGCACACTGAAACTCAGCAACACTCCCTTTCACGTTATAATGCATGTGTACAGAATGTGGCTGCAACAGCAGCACAGCTTGCATTTCAGCATTTTCAACACAACCATTTTATTTTCCATTTCCAGACAATAAGACGTTACTTCTACAAGCTCTCCTCAGCTGCGAAGGGTTAGAAGAGACAGTATCATCATGGTGTACTTTTGCAAGTGCTCTCACGTGTTGGTAGATCCGAGCAACGAGGGAGTTTTTCAGTCATTCTGCGCAATGTGATGCCTGTGGCTCTGACAGTCATCCTAAGCAGGAACAGATCATAAAAAAGAGGATTTCAACATCAGTGTTTAAAATATTCATGTCAGCAGAAAGAGCGTATCTAAAATGAAGAGGATTTTGTGCAGTGATCAGAGAAAGTAGATTCCCTTCATGCTGGTCTCTTCAGTTATGATACCAGCAAACACAGACATGACCCTGTTTCAGATGACTTTACTACTTAATGTCACATTACTCTAAAGGGACTTAACACCTTTGGAAGAATGAGACCTACATTCAGCTCCCTGCGGGTTTTGTGAACGTAATATTGCGATGAAAGACTCAAATTTTTAATAAGATGGCAATTGGCAGCAAAACTTGACAGATAATATATGCTCTGCAGTCTTCCGCAGCTTCAAACACTGCGTTGTCTTCTTCAAATTTCAAACTACGCTGGAACATAGTCAAATGAGCTTTGTGCAATGCAAATTTGGATGCGCTGACTCTTTTTAGAGGCTGAATGTGGCCACAGTTAAGCTTCATGGTATATTTAATCACAATAAAAATCAAACTTCTGTGGAAATACATGCCCTTAAATAGGGCTGGGTATTGATTCAGATTTCAAGAATCGATTCAGTCCCAATTCTCAAGGTTTAGAATCGATTTTCACGATTCAATCTGATCTGTTCTGATCAGATATGGATTTTGTTCAGTGTTATTAAAATCTTTTTTTGCTAAATTATATGTATATATAGTTATGAAACATATAAATACTAAAATTATATTAACATGCAACAAAAAATTAACAAAATGTCAGAATTTAAAGATGACTTCTGTGGTTTGTAGTACATATCAGAAGATTTATATCTTAGTCTATGTAGTGTGTTGTCACACTGGCATACGCCTGTTAAAGGTCAAAGTTCACAAATGGAAATGAAAATCGATCTTTGGACTTATGGATCGATCTTTAGCAATTGATATGAGAATCGATTCAGAATCGATTAATGAATATTTTCAACACAGCCCTACTCGTAAATATGTTTAGCTTCTTATGACTTTGGTGCATATAGTACCCATATCCAAACACTGCAAGTACGTCAGTCCCAGTGTGACTCTGTGTAACCCAAAATAATATACATCTGGGGTGATGCTTTTATTCATCAGTTTTTTTTTTTTTTATCAAGTGTGCATGGTAATTACAAGATTTTTATACATTCAGATTTTCCCATCCAAGCAGTCAGAAAAACTCACCACCTGTGTCTCACTAGTTTATGTTCACTCAAGTGATGAAGTATGACATGCACAACCCCTTATGATTGCAACGTGGTTATGTTTACCTGCAGTTATATTGTTCAGGTTCTGCAGTAGTAATAAAATCGATTATGGTTTGTTGGTCTAGTATTGTTGCCATTACTTGGAAAACTGGTTCAAATATATGTTAGCATCCACAAAAACATGTCACAGAACCAGGACTGAACCAGGATGTGAGATCTCATGGCATCTGTGTCCTCTTCTTTCCCCTCAGCTGACAGTGGGAATAAATCAACCATGGTCAATATTCTAAAGTTTTCCAAATATGGGTTTCAATTAGTATGAGAGTGCTGCTGTGGACACAGTTTTACAGCCTGCAAACTGGGCTGCCGCAGGCAGCACAATGCATTAGCACACGATGAGCTGTCAGAGAGGATTACTTCAGCTACCACAGTCAGCAAAGGGGGTGGGCGCCACTCTGCTGCACTAAACCAAGGAGAAAAGGTGGGCGGGAGGCAGAAAAAAAAAGAAGAGAATCACATTTGAGGAAAGAGGGAAAGAGAAGAAAGTGACTGTTGCACCGGGTGGATTTTTTTTCCAGAGCACCAATGTTGGAACACTCTTCTGAGCTGGCCCTGGTGCAGAGTCTGTATGCCAACAGCATGCGCTGTCCCCCCTCTACAGCTGGGATCTCAGTCAGGAATGAGGACCTGCCTATGAGGTAGGTTTGGGGATGGTCCCTCATTCAAATTTGAGCTAGCTTTTGTGGAGTAGCCCGTATTTGGACTGCCTCTTTGTCTGGGTTGGATGTTGTCATAGGATATATTGTTTTCAGTTGAGACATTCTCCCATGCTGTGCCTGGGGGCAGGATAGTGCTCCTCTGTGTCTCTATAAGAGCTTACGAATGTGTTTTCTAAAGGATTTAACCATGTGTATGATTATAATGGGTTTATCATTTTATTTAAGCTTCCCAAAAGAAGAAAAGAAGAAAAAAGTGTTTAATTAAAAAAAAACTACAATAGTTAAATATATCACGAATACTCATTACATACCCATGTCATTAAATTGACCATCTCCTTCATTTCAAAGTTACTCAAAAAAAAATGAAATGAAAAAAGGAGCATAAGGGTGTCAGTGATGCAAATATTTCCCTTTAAATTACACAACCGGCTGAGAAAGAGATTTAAAATGATCACCAACGAGGCCTTAGTGCGTCGCCTCTAAAAACCAGACATAAGTGAGCTTTAAAAGAAAAAAAGTAGAAACATTAATATTATATCACAAAATATGCACAAATAAAGTGTCTGTACCCTGATAAGGGAGTGCTGTAGTGCTAAGAACATCTTGACACAGTAGATTTCCCCTGTGAAGAAGATAAGAGGAAGTTTGATCTCTCCATTTTGAGAGCCTTTCAGCCGGTCGCCATTCGGAAAATGATTTCATGAGAACAGAGTTAAGAAAAAGTGTGCTTTAAAGTTGACGTCGCTGGGTTTGAAGCTGACCTAGTTTTCCACCGTGCAGTTTGTTATGAAAGATGCAACGAGGGGGGAGATGATGATTATGGATGAGTGGGACTTCATCTCCACTGCATGAGGGGAGAAATATTTGATGTAAACAACAAAAGCATGATGCATGTAGAGGATTAAGACGGGATTACAGTAGTAATAATCTGAGATTAAGAATTAAGTATTAGGAGGTGCCACCAACTAGACACTGGCTCATGAAATTCTCTCCATCAAACATCTCTCAGAAAAGGAGAGGTGTGCCAAAGGGTATTTGTTGGAATGCTATGCAGATAGCTCTGCTGTATCTACACAGGAAACAGCTGCTCCTTTAATGGCGAATCTGTTCAATAATGTCCTCCAGATCTAATTGAGTCAAAGAAAATATGTGAACACTGCTGATGGGATGGCATTAGTGCATTTAACCTCTATCTTCATAAAAGCTGATTCCTCAGAGAGGGTTACGCTACCTTTTTATAGCAGCCCCTCGAGTTTAATGATAATGCATGCTAGATGCTGGGCTTTTCTGTATGCAGAAAATAGTTTCCATTATCACATTATACACACAAACCTCTTTCAGGCACTGTTTAATAGAGCACACTCTGAACTGGTGCCAGGTTGCCTTAAAATTGCAATGGATACAAGGATTAAGTTGGATTTATTAAATGAGATGTTTCTTAGCATTTGCTATGAATAATTTTTTGGGATAGTGCAGCTGCTGGAGCAGCAATGAATGGGTCGATATTTGAATTACCCCCCCTCCTGTCTCTCTGCTGTGGAAAACCGTACTTGACAACCCCCCACACCATTCCCCTCCATGTGCAGAGGCCTCGCCCAGCAAGTCCAGCACAACAAAGGAAAGATAGACTACCCCTCCTCCAGAGAAACAGCATGCAGGCACAAAGGGGAGGATAACCTATGACCCTGGGGAAAGCTAACCTGAAGAGAGCAAGAAAAACTACATTTTACTTCTCATCTGCAGTATCAGACAACAAGCTACCTATATGTACCCTAATTTATTTGGGTAGTCAGATAAAAGAAGCTTGAGGCCTAATTTACAATGCCAGGGTAATATGGAAACAGTGGGCAATTGACACTATATTAAAATCATTATATTGACTTTTAAATTGGTATAATGAGATCCCCAACTGACCCAAAGACCATCCGTGAACTATGAACTACATACATAGATAGGCATAGTTCTTGCAGATTTATGGGGAAAAAAAATCTACATTTTGTGCAGCTTTTGGTTTCATTGTAACACATATTCAATTATCCAAAGTGTCACTAAGCTTGGAGTTAAAGATAAATAAAATGCATGTTCCTTTCTCCTTTTTTTTTACCTATTAAATTCCCCAAATCCCCGTACACCACTGTAAATTACTCAAACTAGCCTGGGAACCAACAACAGCACGAATAGCTGCTTGTACTCTAATGATGACTGAGTAGGCCATTTTTATCCACAAAGTTGCGAAGCATATGCTATAGTTTTATAACAACAAAAATGATGTTGCAGCAGGTAATAAACTACAAATAGGTGAGTAAAATGTCTGCACAGTACCACGTGCGGACTTCATAAGAACATTCAGTAATAGTGGGCACAGAAGAGCTGCTGCCTTGAGCAGCATGGCTTCAGACGTTTTTACATAAGACCACGCCTCTAGTTTACTGCAGCTCACTGAGCAGCGACACAGAGGCTTGTCTGAGTTTATTCCACTCGGAGGACGAGGGAGAAATAAGACGGAAGGAGCACAGCCGACTCCGGTTCCCCCTCTCATGCAGCTTTGAAGAGGAAGACGCGCCCCCTCCCTCTGCACCTGCTCTGCCTCGTCTTCTCGTCGTCTCGCAGGAGTTGAGCCTCTCGCACTGTGCGGGCGTCGCTTCTCATTGTTCGACGTTGTTTTGAGCATGACTTCGACGTACAACCTGGATTTCCTCCCTCTTTCCGAAAGTCGGTTAATGACTTCGAGCGACACAATGTAAGTAGTCCTGCTATCGATTTCTGCAGTGTTCCCACTTCGCCTGTCCAAAAAATGCTAACGTTTCCCGGTGTTTTGCGCAAACAACACAGTTGAGGGCGAGTTGGGAGTTGGCTAACGTTAGCTTACACGGGTGCTAATGTTGCTAGTTGGTTGAACAGGGACGGTCGCTAACCTGGAGTTAAAGTTGTTTGTCAAAGTATAACAAAAATGATACAGCCACTATGTTTCTTTAAGTTTAAAACGCTTTCACTGTTAACTGCGACGGAACATAAGCTGTGGGCTAACATGTATTAGTAGAGGAGTAAACGCAGTTAGCTAGCGATGTTATAAGAGACTACGCTGAGCGCTGTAATAGTCAAGTGACATGTGCTTCCGGAGATCATACGTTTCGGTATCAGTTGAGAAAAACAACATTGAATAGTTGTTTAAACAGTGTCTTTATAAAACAACAAAAAATTGTTACAGTAATTGAACAAGCAGCGTCCCCTTCTTGTGTGACGCTTTATGCAGTATAAGTTAACAAGTTCGCGCTGAAGTGTGGCCGACCGAAACAGTAGATGTTTAATGTCGACTCATGGGGAAGCGCTGCAGAGCAACCATATGAAGTTGAGCTTGAACTTTTAATACGTGTGTTAGTTTGCCATAGTGTGATCTTAATATAACATTTTAGTTGGTTGTGGCTCAGTAAGATGAAACCGTGTGTGCAGACAGCACATGGGCCATGAGTTCTGCTTGCTTGACGCACTCGCAGTTGTGCTAACATGGTTAGCTTGAGCTCATCGTTGCACCCTTCCATGTTGGATTGGGAGTGATTATTCTCAACGCTAGAAAACACGTGGGTTGCTACATAATTAAGCCATTAATGGAAATCTTGTGACATGGCATGTAAACAAGTAAGGGGGAGAACCACCAAGCAACAATCCAGTAGGCTTAACACCAGAAAATCCCGTTTGACAGGAACTTGACAAAAAATCCGCAAAAGTCTTTTCTTTTTTACATATGAAATATCTGTAATGTAAGAAGTGTGATCTTGCCTTTGAGTCACATAAATATAAGGTTTTTATGTTATCCATCTGCTCCTTGAGATGAATATGTTAACTTTTTTATTTTTAAGGTTATGAAGGGTTTCATATATTCACGTATCAGAAGATGGCAGCTAATTAGACATGTTTTGTTGTTGTTAGTTAAGAAACAACCTTTTTAAATTCTTCATTAGGTCATTTGACTTTCTTTTTTGTTGTATCCCATTTTCAGAAAATTTAATGAGCAAATATTTATTTCTTTAGTTGTTTTTCAAACGTTTAAGAGTGTCTTGATAATGCTGATAGCTTAGTATGATAGGCTGAGACCCCCCCCCCATCCCATTAAATTTGAATGCAGTGAGAATAAATAGGAAAAATAGCCTTAAATTAATTTTTTATGTGTAATATCCAAGCTTTTTACTGTCATTTAACAAAGTATCATTTTGTGTTCCTAACCAGACAGCTGATGTCAAAGAAACAATCATTTAAGTACTAAAAAGTACAGTTTTACTTCAGTCATGTTCTGCCTCACGTTCTCTCCAAAATCTAAACAGTTGACTTGTGTAAATTGTAGCTTTTTCTTATTTGGAGGATGATCTTGTTTGTATGCCTTGAAATGGTGATTAGATCTCAGCAAAGACATGTTTGATTGATTTATCTGTTTGTTGACAGTAAAAAAGACTTTCAGGGCTTAAATGTGATCCTTTGGCAGCCAGTGCGACCGTAGCGCTATGTCAGTAGGCTAAGTGTCAGGGCGATCCCCTTTTGTTGTGGACGGTAAGTTGTTGATCAGTGTGAAGTGAAGGACCTTGGCAATGGAGACGCTGTTATGTCCAGCTGTTCTACCACCTCTGGCTGTGAATATAGCTTTAGGTAAATACAATATGAGCAGATGTTGAAGGGCAGAAGGAGGGCTCTGATCTAGGCTATCACCTCTTTCTCTTCTCCTGCTGCTTGTTTTTTCAGGCTATAATTGCTATGCTGGCTGCCCTGGAGCCACTTACAGCCTTGAAACACTCATAATCATGCTCTCTATCTGCAGTGTGTGGTGGTCTGACAGGAGGTTGTGTAAATTCTGCAAACCTTCCAAACTATATAATGAATATTGCATAATACCAAATACTCCTTTCAGATGTATAAAATATCATTCTGTTCTGAAAGCCTACTCTTAAAATATACTAAAGTAGCAGAATATACATGATTTCTAAGCTTATAAACATGCAATATTTTGTTATGCATTTTTCTTGGATGTCTGAGAGACTAGTGTCTGTTTACTAAGGATGGAGGCAATTGTATGGTTTAGAAGGAGCTTCTTATGTGGAATATGCCAAGTCTCTCTTTAGCATGTCACAACAGGAGAACACTTTGTGAATTCCTCTGTGGGACAAAAACACTGCTTTTTATGAAATAATTAATATATAGTGCGCCATATTTTTTGGCTGCCTTTTTTAAATTTATAATTAAGCTAATATTTGATCAATGTTGTTTTTATTTGCAGTATTTTCCGACAAACCCAGAAAACACCATTAGTTGTAAACAACTGTCCATAATACAGGGAAATATGAAGATGAGTGGTTGCAGCTGCAGAAAAACATCCAGTATTTGTGAGGGTGAACTGAAACCAAGGCTGTTAAGTAACGGATGTTATTTATTGAAGATCCTGTTTCATACCACTGCCTTAGGGGTAGTTGGTTGAATATGTTGGGACAGGAAAGGTATACGTAGTCAAGTTGCTCTCTTTAGTATGCAGTTTGTCGTCTCATCAGAGATTCATTGGTGGTGCAAAGCTGCACCTGAAGCTTTTAATTTCTTCCTTATATTCAGTTGGGTGTTTCACTGTTTGCTCACAAGCTTTATTTCAGCAACGTCATCCAAAATCGCGAGGGACACTCGGTGTGATTATGCAGCTAATGGTGCAGGTCCTGTCATCAGATGCTGGCCGTCTCTTAACACGAAGCCCATTCAGAGCTGATTGAACCTGTCTCTCTTTATCAGGGGAAATGCAACAATGAAATTAGACCAATTTGAGATGTATTGGAGTTAATACCGGTAGGAAAATGTTTTTAATGCTCACTTTTGTTCCTCTTGATTAAAGGCCCTGCAACTATTATTCTGTAAATCCTGGTACTCTTATATGGGGCTGGTTTTCAAGTTATAACTTGAAGTCTGTCAGAGAGATCAGAAGAATATTTTATTACAACTGTTTGAAACCATCACCAGTCTAAGAATATTCTGCCTCTTTATGTGAAAATAGACGAACCTAAAAGAGATGGCCTTTTCTTTCTACTTGACAGTTGTCAGAGATATTAATGGCATTAGAGGCATTCTCTCATTGAATCACGTTATATGCTCACTGGTTTCCTGAAAGGAGGAACAACTGGAGAGAGTATTAGTAGCAAGCAGCTGTTGACTTAAATATCCTTATTTTTTTCCACACACGGCTGTGAAAACAGCTTAAGGCACATAAGCAACTTGCATGTTTTTAAACAGTGCCATAATTTTATGGGCCCTAGCTAAACTTAATCCATTTGAATTAAAACAGCCTTGTCACAACATTCTCCACATATAGCATGGTGAGTAACATACTATTGATTTATAGTTGTTATCACAACGTCATGTGACGTGTGATTTGTCGTGGCCCAGACTGGTTTGTGTGTGATCAACATCCAGTCCTCTGCCCAGTGTACAAAATTATTAGCAATACCAGACAAATTAGCTGTCTTTCTATTATGGGCACAGCAAAGGTAGCCCTGGCATACTTTGGCGGTCAGAGCTCACCACCAAGAGACACACATGGCCCAGATAAATCACCTGTTTTTATGGGTGGTGCGGCAGTAAGCATGCGGCTCTCATGGCTCCGGCTCTGGTTGACTCGTCAGCTGCTGCAGGGTGTCTGAGTGCGGTGAACGGCCACAGTGCAGGGCTGTTGGTAGCAGCAAAGTCTTCTTTTATTCCCGTGTTTGTTTAAAGCTTTTCAAACACAGAATACTGTGGATTATACCCAAACGCAATTTCCCCAACTAAATTATTATATTATTTTTCAGCGTCTGCGGTCCTGCTTCTCATTTATTTGGCTCAGTCACATAGCTGCAGCAGTGTATGCTTGCTATCATTGAAAGACTTTCCTGTGGGAAATCAGTGATAGCGAATACGGATGTGCGATAAAATATCGTTTACCATTTATCGGTACGAAATTGTCATCCCACTATTAAAAACGCTAAATTTCAATTGATCATATGTATATGTGTGCGACACACTCGCAAGTCGTACTGATGACGTATGTGCGGGGTTGAATCTGTTTCTAGCACTGCCTACATCTTGACTCTCAGCGGTCCGACTGCACTTATCTATGATGTCTCTAGTGTTTGATTGTATTCTCAGATGTAAGTGTTGATTGTTGACAAACGGGGCGGAGGGAGGCGCAGACACCCTGGTTAGCGAGAAGCTTCCTCGCCGACGGGCCATTGGCTTCGTGATCTGCACTTATTATTCCGAAATTGCACCCAATGGTGAAAACGACGACACCACTACCTGTTATTCCACCAATTTGAGCACAAACAAATACCAGAATATGATGCGATGGCCAGAAAACTTTCAAAGCCTACATTAAAAAACCAACAATTCAAAAGAGCTTGCGGATTTATTTTCTCATGGCTTACCATATGATCACTGAAGTAAATACTAGAAAGAGTTAAGAGGCAGTTTCACTACTTGGAATTTTAAAAAGCTGCATTTCATTAGCCGTTTGCATTGTTTTCTCATTGTCAGTGAGGAAAAATGTTAAATGATCTCGTTCTCTCATTTCAGACTTGTTTGGTCTTGCTCATTTCCAAATTTACATAAAGTTCAAGTTGTACTTCCTTATTACAGTAATGTAGTGACAAACATGACCATTATTATATACAACTAATATCTGATCTTAAAGTCTGCTTCAAAGAAACTATGATCAATGATTGAGTATTTACATGATTTTTATACTTTTAAACTATTCACATTATTTTGTTAAACAGAAGACACTGTACTATAATTGGATGATATAATAAGTAGATGCGCAATAGTTTGTTTGAGTATCGTCACCACTGTGTGTGTGAGCAATATTAACATTATGTCTTTCATTGTAGGATGTAAATTAACCCAAGACCTCATCAATTTTAAGGGAACCTGGCAGTTGTTTATTAGGATAAGAATGCCTTTCAAACACAGACAAAAACAATACTTTTAACATTATTTAAAGGAATTAAGATCAGTGTAGGCTAATTACCAACGAGGTGAGCTGCAGAATAACTTAAAGTACGTTCCTAGTGTTATTGAAAATTCATTTCTTTCCAAAGGAAAAGATGTTGGTATGCTGTCACTTGCAGTTCTTGGATACAGAGATAATCGCCCACGTTCCCACCCAGTTTTAACTGTTACGGTATGACGATGTAGTCTGTCTACTTGTCTTCATAATTGTTTTTGAAAATAATGATACCTGATGTTTTTTTTTTTTTTTGGTTTGTTTTTCCAAAAATGCAGGGATGGGTAGCATTCCCATTTTATTTCTATTTTTTTGTGATATTCACGCTTGATACAGGAGCTTTTCTCAAAAGACCTTCAGCAAAATGGCGTCGGAGTGCTACTGTTAAAATTGGCTTGTGTCACACACCAGGGCAGTGCCCCGTAGCAGATGAAGCTCTCGGTGTGTTGCAAAGCATCCCTCTGACTTGGCCCATTGTGCTGCAGAGGAACGGAGAATAGTTCTCCAGCATGGGGGAACAATATGTGATTGTTCCCCTGCTGTGGTGAAGAAGCTGTAGGTTACTCTCTGTACCATCGCCAAAGCGCCTGAAGAGGAGATGCGGCTCCCAATCTCTACTTGCTAACTAGTGATTCTTGAAGGTTTAGAGCTTTGCAGTGCTTAATTCGCTGTTAAACTGGTAGAAGGGGGCCACTAACCCCTTTTTACAAGGAGTGTATTTTGTTTCAGCAGAGCTCCTTTACGTTTGTCATCATTCGAAATGTACTGAAAACCTACCGGGGGAGTGTAAAAAAGGATATACAGGGATTTGGATTTCAGATGAACAAGACTGAATTGTTAATTGTTAGCATGTCATTCAAGTCCCTGAAGGAGTTTGGGGTTTCTGCAGAACGACTGGGCTCAATTTGTAAGAGATGGATGGCTCGTGTCCAAAGGTCTGTGTATGAATGTGTTGTCAGAGTTTATTTATTAACATGTTGATTTTGGGAATGTTTGCATCAAACTATTCATATCATAACTACTATGATTCCTGTTTTTTGTCTTCTTTAAAACTTATAGGTGTGTTGAAACTATTTTTGCTTGTTGTGATTTTTCAACTTCAACACCCCTGAATAAGGGTTACTCAGAAATCTACAGTGAAACTTTAATGGGTATCTATTGTCTGTGAAACTTGTGTAAAAGGAAGCAGCACAGTTTTAGTATTTAATTTACCTCTACCAGTACCATAGTACTCTAGAATCCCATTTTGTTACAATTATTTAAAGTTTGTAATTATTAAACCATCATTGGTTTGAAAGATAGACTTTAGTGTGCACATCAGTTGGGCTGGTGAAGGCAAATTTTAAGTCTTGTATGTCAAAGAAATAGCGATAACTTCACCATATACAAGTTTACTTAGATACTGGATGGGAAATCTATTCTGTACAGTTGAATACATTATTTCTTATTTATTCAATTTGAGCACTGAAGGTCAACAATTATGAATATTCATGATTCCAGTGATTTTTATACCAAGTGTCATTCAATAAACAGCCCAATAAACAGGAAGTGTGAGCCTACACATTGCTTATGAAGATAATGGTAACGGCCACACCCCAAGCAGATCAGATGGAGGAGGAAACTTAGATTGTGACCCCACATTAAAATCCTGGAAAGAGTGATTAGAGATGAGCAGCCAAAGAACTATGAGTCCAGGGGCAGTTCACCTGTGCTGTGCTGGGTGGGGTTTGCTAAGTTGTTACAGTCCTTGGTTCTGATATGGAAATGGTCTTTTACAATGGGTTTTTGGGACAGCTTAACACAGCTATTGTGCATTCATAAGTCTCTAAAATATTCACCTTAAATATATGTAATTTCTTATAATGATCTTAAAACTGGTCTGCAACAACTTTATTTTAAAACTTAAATCGTGTTTTTGTCTTTGTAAACCTTGAAAGAAACTCCTTGGTGGTTTTATTCTCCTGAAAAATACATATTTTAGTATGAATTCTTTACTAGAGGAAATATATGCATCTAAAAATCTATACCAACCTTCTCTAAACTAACGAAAGTTACATTTTATCAGTTTATCATCAGGTTTAATACAAAGTATTGTCTTCCGATTAGTTTGTATCTTTAATCTTGTGTTAAGAAAAATAAGAATGTCAGGTATAATGTTTAGTTTTGTTTTTTCTTTTGTTTTCTTCAAAAGAATAAATTAATAATAGATTTTATTTTTCTCTTAGCAACGCTAACGGCAGCAAGATGAACGGGTCACTGGAGCACTTGGATCAGCCAGACCCAGATGCCATTAAGATGTTTGTGGGACAGATTCCACGGTCCTGGTCAGAAACAGAACTAAAAGAACTTTTTGAGCCCTTTGGAGCTGTGTACCAGATCAACATCCTCCGTGATCGCACCCAGAACCCTCCTCAAAGCAAAGGTATGATCATACTTTTATGTGTGTATATATATATATATATAT
>JBAMHX010000011.1:15927600-15959706 GCA_037177515.1 Pseudomugil tenellus
AGTCAGCTGGAAGAAATGTGCTTTCCAAAACTGAAATGCCTACAAATTGTTTTAAATGACTCTTTCCAATCAATTACGTCTATAGCCAACAACTTCAGCTGTCGATTAAACCAGTAGCCCTGTCTGTTATAAAGGGGCCACTGTCAGTAAGGTTACAGTTAAATATTGGATTGGGTTGATAGATGACCTTAGCAGGCAGAGTGTACAGTTCTAGCTCTTTCAGAGGAAGACTATCCATCAGCAAGATGTTTCAAATAGAATGTGGCCCAATAGCTCAGCTCTCAAATCCCAGTCCATGTTCTACCGTTTGTGGCATTAACTGCAGGTGACTGAGTTTTGTTTGTGTGATTGTGAAAAAGCTTGTTTCCCTTTTCTGTTTTCTCTCCCTTCTGTGCCTCTCTCTCCTTGGTCACTGATGCCAACCAGTCCACATACTGAGCAGGCCATCTGTGCATTTCTCTTTAACACTTGTCAAAAACAATGCACCACTTTTCATAAATACATACTTCAGCGCCTCATGATTACTGTTTTTTATTTATTTTTTTTAAACCTTTTTCAATGAAACTTGATGCATTTTTTATTTAATTGCTTTTGGTGACCTTGCACGTCATCGTTGAATGACCTGAAATGACATTCAACGCCAGCCGGTCTGCTTTCACCTTCCAGAATGAAAGAAATATTTTTTTCATTACTTTGTTTTTTCCATAGTTAAATGTGATGTCAAATCACACAAATGAAAATCATATGAATCAACCCATGGAGGTCTGGATTTGGAGTTGTACTGAAAATTAAAGTGGAAAAACGCACTACGGGCTGATCCAACTTTGATGTATTGTCCTTTAAACAAGTCAAAATGACACTCAGTAGTGTATGTGGCCTATATGACCTCCCGACAACGCCTGAGCAGGCGGATTTCGCCTGAAGGATCTCCTCCCAGACCTGTACTAAATCATCTGCCAAATCCAGGACAGTCTGGCGCAACTTGGCATAGGCAGATGGAGGCATATGTCCCAGATGTGTTCAATTGGATTCAGGTCTGGGGAACGGGCGGGCCCTTCCATAACATCAATGCCTTCGTGTTGCAGGACATAGTGCAGCCACTTGAGTTCAGGCATTGTCTTGCATTAGGTCGAACCCAGGGCCAACCGCACCAGGATATGGTCTCACAAAGGGTCTGAGGCTACTTCTGGCGAGCAAATGGAGGGCTGTGCGGCCCTCCAAAGAACTGCCACCATTACTCACCCACTGCCAAGCTGGTCGTGCTGGAGGTTGTTGCAGGCCGCAGAACGTTCTCCACGGCGTCTTCATTCTCTGTCACATCTGTCACGCAGTCAGTGTGAACCTGCTTTCATCTGTGAGGAGCACAGGGTGCCAGTGGTGAATTTGCCAACCTTGGTTTTCTCTGGCAGATGCCAAACATCCTGCACGGTGTTGGGCTGTAAACACAACCCGCACCTGTGGATATCGGGCCCTCATACCACCCTCATGGAGTGCCTTTCTGTTTGACACATGCACATTTGTGGCCTGCTGGAGCTCATTTTGCAGGGCTCTGGCAATGCTCCTCGTGTTCATCTTTGCACAAATGAGGTGCTAGCGGTCCTGCTACTGGGTTGTAGCCCTCCCACGGCCTCCTCCATGTCTCCTGATGTACTGGCCCATCTCCTTGTAGCACCTCCATGTTCTGAACACTACGCTGACAGACACCACAACCCTCCTTGCCACAGCTCGCATTGATGTGCCATCCTGGATGAGCTGCATTACCCGAGCCACTTGTGTGGGTTGTACACTCCGTCTCATGCTACCACTAGTGAAAGCATCGCCAGCATTCATAGGTGACCAAAAACATCAGCCAGAAAGTATTGGAACTGAGAAGTGGTTTGTGGTCACCATCTGCAGAACCACTCCTTTTATTGGGTGTGTCTTTTCATTTGCATATAATTTCCACTTATTCTATTTGTACAACAGCATGTGGAATTGATCCAGTGTTGCTTCCTAAATGGACAGTTTGATTTCAGACAAATGTGGTTGACTTGGAGTTACATTGTGTTGTTTAAGTGTTCCCTTTTTATTTTGTTTTTTTAGCTGTGTGTGTTTATAAAAAAATGTTTGGGTTTGCTGTACAAACAATTTTATATTAATTTATCTGTGAATTGTTCTGAAGATGGGTGATGTTGGGAGGAAGAATTGAGATCAATTACAAGTCCATGCTAAAGCCAAAAGTAAAACTGAATACCAGAAGCTTGTAGTACTTCCATCTGAGTTGGGCAGTGGAGATTGTTAATAAGGAGAGAAAAATAAGAGTGCTTGTTTGAAGATGTAAAGACGCAATACTCTTGTGATGGGCGAGAGCACCATTGCCTGGCACCTATATAGTTTTAAGAGACGTTCTTTGTAAAGATTGCTTTCTTTTCCCCCAGATGCATCATCCTATCCAGATGAAACCTGCTGACAGTGAGAAAACAAGTGGTAGGTGGCTTTATTTTAAGTTTGCTTTGTAAGAAATTGTAAGATATTTCTATTTGATATCTAAATTAAGGCTTCAAAGACTTTAATGTTTCTGTCAGGACTGGTGTCATTTTGCTGGCAATGTAACACTCAAACACAATTGCAGGCCTAGAATGTTATTTCAATTTAAAAAACATTAAATGAGTTTTTTTCCTCCCTTAATTGACATATCTATTGTTTCAAAATCACATAGAATATTTTAGTGTAATTGTCCACATTAATATTTAATTGGACTACCTTTGACACACATTTGCTGTTTCAATAAGCTTCTGTAATGTAACAATGTATTTAAATGCAGTATTTTGTCTGTTTCACTATGATCTTGATTATTGTCTGACCACTTAAAACTTTCTCTAGCTCATTTCAGTGATTCTCACTGAGGTTACCCTGATGCGCCAATCTCTTGAAAAAAGGTCAAATCTGACTTCATCAGACCATATGACCTTCCATTACCCCAAAGTCCAAACTTTGTTTTCTAGCAAATTTAGGCTTTGTTCTTAGTTGGCTTAATTTTTTTTTCCCCCAGTTTGTTCAGACCCAATCCCTTGGATTCTGTTTTACTATATAAATGTGTTTTCATAATTAAACTTGGCCCTGATTTTATGATTTTAATTTTAACAAACTTTTAAGTGATTGCCAATCATAAGTATTTTTTTTCTGGGACATTTCTCCAGGAAGACTGGTTCCCTGTTGTTTTTCCAGTTTTTCTAAATGCATCAGACAGCTCTGAGCTTTTAGTCGTTTCTGCATTGCTCATTTGTTTTTTTCTGTACTTGATTGCCAATTATTTAACGTTTCCTTAACCGAGTGACATATTTTCCATAATTAAACAACATGCCTTTCAACATGGTTGCTTAAGAAATGAAAAGCTACTCATTGCATCAGTTGGGGTTAAATGACTTGTTGTGACCTGGAAGAAAATAGTCGATGCAGTGATTGTCCAATATGGTGGTTTGTACATATTTTCTTCTACTAAATTATTTACAGAAAATAAAATCCTCAATGAAGCCTAAACATCATAGTTTTAAGAAATTACATATGGTGTTATGTCCAGTAGGTGTTTGGGTGTTTCGCTCCTTCAACATAATGCATATAGCTGATTACTCGCATAAACCATGCTGCACAGAAACTGTGAATCCTGCGCTTACGGTCTTTGGCTGATAAATCCAGGAATGGAGAGACAATAAATTTAAGTAGGTTGGGAACTTTAAAAATCATAATACAGCCTGAAACCAGAGGTCAACCAGCAATGCATGTAGTGTCATTGCAGCTTTAAAAAGTACCAAAGGTGGATGATGAAAGAGGGGAGGATTTTCAAATGAGCAGTAATGGTGGAGTTTTATTAAAAGAACAAAAAGTATTGCTGAGTGCACAATTTTCCCACTTAGCTGGCACTCTGATAGACTGGGATTATGGAAGCATTACAGAACTAGGAGTAAAATGTGGGAGCAAGATCGTATCTCACTGTTTTCCTACATCTGTTTTTTTATTGAACAGTTGTTTTCTTTTCATCATTTTGCAGCGGTGGAAGACAGAAAACTCTTTGTCGGAATGGTTTCAAAGAAATACGGCGAGAACGAGGTCAGAATGATGTTCTCGTCTTTTGGACAGATAGAAGAGTGTCGAATTCTCCGCGGACCAGATGGTCAAAGCAGAGGTAGGTGTACTTTCCTTGTAAAAGCACTATGTTCTTAGGCTCACAGCCGCCCACCCTCTGCACACCCGAGAACATATTTTCATGAAGAATTCACACAAACCCCTCCCAACTTCATTTAGACATTGCCACTCCTAAATGAATTGTGATTTACCTCTAGTAGCACCCTTTTCATCCCCATAGTTTGTCTTCCCGTCACTGTGACCATCAGCTTCCTCATCTCGCAGTGAAGGGCTACCGCACTTGCTGTCCAGCACAATGAACCGTTGCCTTGGCAACTGCTAGCTGCTGGTGTTCGTAGGCTCAGCTGGCAGGCGGCTCAGCTCCTCCTTTACCACCTCCTTCATCACACACTACAAAGACTGGAATTAGCCTATCGTCGCATCTCCTGCATAGCTCTCAGCTGCATGAGGACTTGAATAGTAGTCAGCACAAGGCTCTAGTAATGGTTTCTGTATATATTCTTAAACCCCTCCCCTATCACAGATATTTGGATGTTTAATCCTGCTTTCTAGTTGATGTATGCAACATAACTATGATTTGAAATGGGCTTTACCCGTCTTTGATGTTTGCAGGCCTTATTTTAGTGAATCATTTGTATGTGTCTGCATCTTATGTGTATAATCACATCAACCGTTTCACCATTACACATAGTCGAGCCTCTCTGGATGGCAATTTAATCTGTTGATCACTGTGCTCATGTGACACGTGTCACTGTTCTACTTGTTGTGTTCTTTTCTTTGTGTGCTAACCAGTGAGGGTGGTTCTGTGTGCTTGGGAGTTGCCATTCTCTGTACTGTAATGTCTTTTTTGGGGGTTCATAACGAGTTGTCCAAACCTTTTTTTGTCTTGTTTTGTTTCTTCTTGCCCCCCCCCTCCCTCCTCCCCCCTCTCCTATTGTTCCCCCCCTACAGGCTGTGCGTTTGTCACATTTGCTACCAGGGCAATGGCACAGAATGCAATCAAAACCATGCATCACTCTCAAACTATGGAGGTACTGTACCCCTTAGCACCTATTTCTCATTTTCCCCTTTTCCCCTCATACATTTTACTGCCCCCTTGTGTTGGAAAGATGTAGAGCCTGTTCAAGCAAATGGCATCCATTCATCAGAGCATGAGTCATTTCCAAAACCACTCTTGCTAATTAAAAATTACATTGTTGTCTGCTAAGTAATTGAATTAAACTTGAAGCATTGACATTTTATGTAGCTCCAGAATCCAGAGCTAACAGGACACAATAAGAACTGCTGTTATTGCTTATTTTGGGCTGAACTAAATGAATCTAATTTAATTCTATTTCATTTTTAAAGGTTAGCCAATTATCTACCATCACCAGTTTATATTTTGGACCATAGAACCAACTCAGTCAAGTGGAGGTTAAAAAAATGATGTAGACTACGCCAGCCAGCCTATTAGATTTCTTCAAAAACTGGGGCCGAGCTCTCATGTAGCCAGTGGAGTCTTTGTGGAAGTAGAGCAGCAGTAATTTGACAGCTAGGTCAGAGGCTCCCCAGTGAAGCATCAGACCAAGCCTAATTAGGAGCCCAACCAAACACAACACTCCTACAAGATTAAATGTTGGCCCCAGTGGGTGTACCACCTATTTTCCCCTAAATCGCATCCTCACCAATGTTTTTCACTGCCATTGGAGGTGCTGCTGGTACAGAAGCCATTTTCCCAATCCAGCCTGGTCCCTGTCTAGCTCTTAACTCTCAAAGTACTTATGCACCGCATGCCTTGGTCATGCGTCCGTCTGAACACTGAGTGTGACTGTCTGTGAAATTCTGTGTACTTCAGTTTTTTTCTTAATGTCTGTTGACATATCCTCTATTTTAATGTCTGAAACATGTTTGTCTGTTGTGTGCTTATCTGTAGATTGAGTTCATCTCTGCAGAGTACTAAAATGATTCACTGTCTACACCATTGTCCTGTACCCCTTTTTTGGAATGTGGCCTGACTCAGCTATGCATGACAGATGTTCTTTTGTGTGTTAGCTTTATTATGAATGCAACAGGCATATAACTGTCTCGAGGCATAGATAAATCCACCCCCTTTATTTTTTTTAAATGTCTTTCCCCACAACTATCCGTGGATTGGTAAATGATGCAACAGCTGAATCAACAGTGTGTGTTTGAAAATGGCTTAACGTTTGCTACGTCTTTACCGCTTTAGGGCTGTTCTTCACCTTTGGTGGTGAAGTTTGCCGACACGCAGAGGGATAAAGAGCAGCGACGCCTGCAGCAGCAGTTGGTGCAGCAAATTCAGCAGCTTAATAGCGCCTCCACTTGGGGGAACCTGGCAGGGTTGGGCACCCTTACACCGCAGTACCTGGCTGTAAGTGCTGCTCAGTGGAGATCCTGTATCAGCATGGCACAGTTGTAGCTTCAGCAACATACGTTCATAGATTAGCTGTACCCATATTGGATGATTAAATGTATAATAAACTGCATTGTGATATGCTAATTAATACAAAAAGGACAAAAAGTTTTAAACACATTTGAATGTTAAGTAGTGGATATATGTTGATGAATGCTCATACTGAGGCTTTCATGTATGTTAGTGTATTGATTATATGTGAATATATTCGACTAAATGTCTTCCCAGCACCTATGAAGTGAGTGTCAAAGAAAAAAGGCAGAATTATTTATTTATTTTTGCGTGATATGCATATGACTAACCTGTTTAGGTGACTGACTGGTTTTCCTTTTTCTCAGTAACTAAACAGAAATGTGAAATGTTCTGCAGCATTCGGAGCTGAACGACAAAGCGGTTCTCTTGGCTCAGAGAAGAAACATCTTCCCACTCAGTTTGCATTCTGGCTTAAGACGAATGGCACATGACTCGCATGCGCCTTTGCTAATTCTAAGCCAAAGACCATGTGACTCAAACATGAACAGACGAGCTGTTTTGTTTCTGCCAAGAAAATAAGGACAGAAAACAAGCAAGCTGCCAAACAACATATTGATCAGAAGGAAACATGCTCTTTTACATTCAGTAGTATATGTAGCATTTATCTTTTTATTGCTATTTTCTTAAGTAAAAATTCAATCGGAAGACCATTGACACTGCTGCTGAAGTCAAATATTTTTGTCTTGTGTAATCTCTGGGTTGTTCAAATTGGTTATAAAGCCATATTGTGATTTTTATTTTAAATATTTTGTTTTAATGCTTTCAACAGTTGCTGCAGCAGGCCACATCAACCAGTAATCAAGGCAATTTCAATGGTATTCAGAGGCTTGGAGGTAGGTTCATACATTTATAAGTGAAAAGTCCTGCTCTTGACTTAAATGAAAATACTTTTTGTGTCTCCAGCTCTGTAAAACTTGTCCCTGTTTTATTATCCCTGAATGGGGCTTGTCGTGGATATTATGGTTTCATCATTCCTGTTGCCCCGGATGTCCAGTTATGACAATTGGATTTTGATACTTGGTATATCTGTTTAGGTCCCCACAACTTTTGTTAAATTTCACTATTTCTGAATTTATGGTTTCCCCAGGTGGCGCTTTATACGCAAAAACTCATATTTTTCGCTATAGTTTTGGAACTATTTATCTAATTGACCTCAAATCAAGTGCAAATGAAATGTCATGACCTCAAGATGCATCCTGTCCTGATGTCATGTGAGGCTGGTTCAATGTTTCAACACCAGGTGGAGCTTTGTGGCTGAGCCTGTGTAGTTTTACATTATTGTATTGTCGATTAGAGGATTGGGGATGTTCTAGGAAATGTCCCTAACCGCAGCTTCCAACTGCGTCATTAAGCGTCTGCTAAATGACTAGAATAGTTGCTCTTGTTACTCTAAAATGTAGGATGAGGTTTAAAATAAGCATCTGATTAATATTTTGGGAATATAAATTATGATACACTTGAGATTTGAATAGCAATACAAAAAGGTTTAAGAACTTGTAACCTTATGGGGCCTTTTTCTGCCAATAAGGTTTTTTTTTCTCTCTTTTGGGCAGCAATGGTCTGCATTGAAGATCATTTGTCTTTTTTTGTTCTCTCAGCAGCAGGCGTGAATCCGCTTCAGCTGCAGAACTTGGCCACATTGGCTGCGGCTGCGGCTGCAGCTCAGGGTACTGCCAGCCCAGCTTCAACCAATCCCCTGTCTACAAACAGCGGAGCCTTAGGTGGTCTTGCCAGTCCAGGTAACTTCAACACTAACATGAACTGAATTAAGATTTTTTTTTTATATGGCTTATGAAAGCATTTCTGGTTATGTTTAGTTGGATTTATGAATTTTAACTTGTGTAGTTATGAATTTACATTGCCATAATTTTGGACTGTGAGGTATAGGCCTTTGCACACCTACTCCGAATATCGAATCTCAATTCTTTAAAAACAATGTATATTTTTTTGTTCTCTGATCTGAGGTTTTTTTTTCATAGTATTTGTTTCCAACAGATAGATAATTGACAAATCAGAGAAGGCACATTGACAGTGTCACCAGAGCGGATCGCTAGCTGTGCAATTGTATCTTTGTTTCTGATATTTCATTCAAACTCCATGTCTGAGATACTCCATGTTTGAGCATCTTGGTCTGATATAATAGGCACTCTGAAATTGCTGCTCTTCAAGCTGGGAGCTTGTTGCTGAAGCAAATCCTGAAACTGCCCCATAGACATCTTGAGGCGGCTGTAGTTCAGCTTCAGCCTTTGGACTAAACTGTTAAATTTCCCAAATTCTTCTCTCTAGAATTGGATGTACCCAGTATGTGCTGTTCTTTTCTTTGCTTTTGCACCAAAAGCACAACGTCGTTAATGTGGAATCCATGTTTGTTTTTCTCACAATGCAAGTGATTTGAAAAATAAAACCAAAAAAATAACCTCAAAGTCCTTCTCTTCACCTTTTCAATTTTCCCTCATTGGCTGTTTGCATAATGATCCTCATCCATTACTCAGATTAAATGTGAGTTGATCATCCCCATAAAAATGATCATAGGAGCTCCTATTTCTCTATAATTTAAGAAAATATACACCTTCTGTCTGAGATTAGCATATGGCTGGTTTGGTAATGGCTTTTCATTACAAGACAGATTTGCACCTGCATCCTTTCATGTCATTTATAATTGGTTTTGACGATGCCAGATGTTAGAAATTATGAGATTTTTGAGCATATTTCTATTTTGTTATCCATGAACAGGTGGGTCAACAGCAGGGTCCAGTGCCAGTGCTGCCATGAACACATTGGCATCTCTGGGCACGCTGCAGGGTCTCACAGGGAGTTCTATGGGACTCAACAACCTCAATGCTCTCACTAGCAGCGTCAGTGGTGAGTATCGCATGTTCGATGGCCATTTATTTTAATACTTGTTCCTCAGTTTTGCATGACTTTAATTTCAGCAGCTTTGCTTTTTTTTAAAAAAAACCTTCCAGTTAATTGTGTAAAGGTAACATGGTGCAAGTGTTTCCAGGAATTAATGTATCTGATGCCAACCTGAGCAAAGTTTTTTTTTATGCTGTAAGATTAAAATACAAGACCATTTTCTAAAAGCTCCATTTCCCTTATATATATATGTATATATATATATATATATAGTCTTAATTTGCTATTGATATTACAGGTATGGGGGGCATGAATGGTGGCCTGGGAGCCTCCATGGCTAATGGGTCTGCTGCCAGTTCCATGGACGCACTGACTCAGGCCTACTCAGGGATGCAGCAGTACACAGCCTCCGCCCTGCCCTCCCTCTACAGCCAGTCCCTGCTCCAGCAGAGTGTGGCTGGCAGTCAAAAGGAAGGTGAGCGGATCCTCATCACATACTCGAAACACTTTACACTCTTGTGATGTATATAGTTTCAGACAGATGTTTAACAAAGTGTTTGCTGAACATAACAAGCTGTAATTGATGATCATACGTTCACTGAAGTTAATATCTAACATGAGTTTGTTTTTTATGAAATGGAGTAGGACCAGAGGGCGCCAACCTGTTTATCTACCACCTGCCGCAGGAGTTTGGGGACCAGGATCTTCTGCAGATGTTCATGCCTTTTGGAAATGTGGTCTCTGCCAAAGTCTTCATAGACAAACAGACCAATCTGAGCAAGTGCTTTGGTAAGTCTTGGTTAATAGAAGCTTAACAGTTAGTTACTACTCCAAGAATTTTCTTAAAATCTTCGAATTGTAATTTTAGATCTGATTGTAATGTTGTTTTCTGTCATCAGGTGGTCTTAGTGTCATTCATTGATTTTTTTGTTTTTCTTTCTTTTGTATATTTTTATGAAAAATTAAAGAAAATCTGAAAAATGACAGAATGATAAAGCAAATATTACTTCTGTATGCAACCCAATAACTTGTGACTTTACAGCTTTTGCTTCAGGAAAGGTTAAGTTGTGGATACATAGTTTTAACACGTGCCTCGACTTCATCCTTAGGGTTCGTCAGCTATGACAATCCTGTTTCTGCACAAGCTGCCATACAGGCCATGAACGGTTTCCAGATTGGAATGAAGAGGCTGAAGGTTCAGCTGAAACGTTCCAAGAATGACAGCAAACCCTACTGATTCTTGCCTGGGGTCGTCCCCCCACCCCTCCCCAGCTCTAATGCTAGCACTGCTAGGGTAAGTTCACCCTCCAGCCAAGGTCACCACAGCAGAGACTCAGTGGGGCAGGGTTGCAAGAGCCCACCACAGGAGGGAGACTTACCCTTTTCCTTTTTTAAAAAAATGTCGCAATGATCTTTCTGCATTTTGCTGTATTTCATTCCTGCGGTTTTATGATATACTTTGAGCCTGATTAAATATTTTAATGTATATGATTATTTATGACTATCACTGGAGTCAGTGTTCGCTGGAGGTACTTTGTGTCACTGTATTTAGTGGAGAACATCAATGTTTCCATGCCACTTCATTGCCTTCAGGTCAGGCTAGACAGGTTGACTAAGGATCAGCTGTAGTGTTGAAGGGCTGAGGCAAAGCCACATGGACCCTGCTTTTGGCTTTTCACATATAGTCTCATTTTTGTATCGCTGTTAATGTGAAAATCTTTTGCAGTCTAGATTCTCAGTCTTTCATCCCTTCATCTTCATCTCTGTCCTTTCATGATCTAAGCCATGTTGAGCTAGGCTACCTCTGTTTCTTCATTAACCTCCTTCAGTCATTCCATCCATCCTCCAAGTCTCCCACAAGGGACTGGATGGATCTCTTTGGGTGCCAAGTATACAGTATGTGCATGTCAGTCTGCCATATGTCCTGGTGGTGTCACTTCCTTAAATCTGTGTAACGTTTTTGTGTGTTGGGAGAGGGGTTGTGCTGACCCCCACTGTCTTTACTGTATGTGGTGACTGGCATTATTTTTGTTGGTTTTTGTGCCTCATGGCTAAACGATTCTTGTGCTGTGCCCCTAACTTTCTCTTCTCTCCTCTTTGTTCTGTCTCTCCTCTCTTTTCGTGTTTTTGTTCCTTTTTTAGAACAAATCTCCATGCCTGTTTGCTCATCATTAGCCTAGCATGTCTTCATGATGTTGAAAGCCAAGCCAAACCCCTGGCCTCATCATCCCACCATTGTCTGTGATGTCTCTCTAAGCTCGCCTGACCAATACCTGGCCACCCACTGACCCTGACCTTAGCTCAACCTGATTTTTCTGCATGTATAATAATTTGTTTTCTTTTTTTGCTTTTTCTGTATAGAAATGTGACGGGCGGGAGAGAGGTCAAGCAAATCAATGTGAAAACTTACCTGCGTTGAATTCATTTAATGAGATTTAGTTTATGCGAATGTTTTAAAAACCTGTGGGATTTCTTACTTTTTAATTTAGCTTTTTTATTTAGCTTTTGTTTTACCTCTCTCAGTAAAGTTCACTTGAAAGTTGAATACAGGGATTGGCACACAGCTGTGCTTTTTTGGTGCCATTAGCAATATGTTGGCTTCTTTAAAGAAAAAAAAAAAGTTACAGACCGCTTTCCATCACTTTGAAAAGTCTGACCAGGAAAATCCCTCTCAGTGATCTGTATTGATCTCTACATTATATGGGCAGTGTGAATATTTACACCAAGGCTGTTTAAAATAATTTTCTTTCATTTACAAAATTCAGTGTATTTACCTTTTTTTTTTAAAAAAAAAAAAAAAAAACAAACTATTGATGGCACAATAAAAGGTACATTTGCTCTATTGAGAGAAATGACTACCTACATGAGTCAACTTTTTTAGAACTGATTCACAAATAGACAATCTGTGGTTTAAATGCACACTTAGATTACCTATATTTTATACCATTGAATCTATAGAAGTCTAACTAACAGAACCCAGGCACAACTTTGGGTTTTTTGTAGATTTGTGTTGTGTGTCATCTGTGTTTTGGGGTGGGGGTGTCTTCAATGTATTACATTTTTAAAGAGGACTTACAAAAAAAAAAAAAAATCAGTTTGATCAGTGGGACTGTTTGGGGTCTTTTTTTTTTAAGTAAATTTAAACAAGTTAAAATTCTTTGCATTAATGGTTTAGACTTGGTTTAAGACTTTTTGTTTTAGTCATTTTGAGGCTAATTATTTTCCTGCGTTTATAAAAGCGTTCAACTTTGATGGTACGTCTTGTTGACTTTCTGTGAATTTCATTACTAATTTAATTAATGGATCTTTCACCTTGGTTTAGTTTGAATGCCTCATGTTGAAAGAATATTTCCAATGTCTGTTAATCACACAGATGTTAGACAATGTTTTCTTTGTTTTTGTTGAAGTGCCCATGTGTCAAACTGAGTTTTTGAATACACAAGTTTTTTTCTTTTCTTCCTTTTTCCTGTAATTTTCTCTCTATACACACACACATGCTGCACAACACCTAACTATGGTTTCAAATGTGGGAGCCCCTGAAGAGGAGATCACTTGGACACAACACAGCCTGTGGGTCTCTGCACATTTTAGTCACATTTTGCTTTTTGCTCATTTTTTTTTTCTTTTGAGTGACTTCCATCGGCATGCATCGGTTATACATCACCTCGCGCAGCACGTTAAAATGACTGCACTCCACCACACAAGTGATGGTTTACAAATACATTCCATTATTCAGCACAAAGTTTACACTTTTTATCAGGGTGCAATTTTTCTCTGTTGAGCTACACATTGTTGAGACAACCCTGTTAAAAACAAAGAAAAAGATTACCCCAAAGAAGGGTTCCTGAAAACTGCTTACTTACCTGGTGGCGCTAAAGAATAGTCAACTCAGGGCTTTTTTTTTTCTTATTTCTTAGTATGTATGTGAAACTAAACACCATATTACAGCATAAAATGCACAGTTCATTTACAGTTTTTCAGTTTAGATTAGATTTTTTTTTTTATTTTAACTCAAAACCTGAGTATACCCCTTAAAAAAAGAAAAAAAAAGGTACCAAATTTGAAAGTTATTGAGAAAGCATTATAGTTTTGTAAGGAAATGTTAAGCACAATTGTGGGAGCTAATCACTTTTGCAGAATGTGGTGTGTGTGTGTGTGTGATTTTGATCCCAAAATTTACAAGGTACCACTGATTCCTCTTTTAAGATGGGCATGTGCTTTTTACAGTGTGATTTTTCTATCCAAATGCAATACAATATTCAAAGTGCCATATATGGGTCTAGAAACTGCCTACACATTTTTAATAGGCCTTGGTTTAGAGATTGCTGCAGTTCACACCCCCCTTCTCCCCAAACCCTTTTTTTTTCTCTTTATATGCCAGTGTAATGAAAGCTCTTATCCCCTTCTATTGTTCTCCTTCTCCCCCTACTTTGTTGAGTAATTGGTAAACGTGTATTGTGATGTGTTCAATTTGAAAAGTTTGTTTTAAAGAAGAACATTGTAGATAAACAATAAAGTTCCCTATTCATTTGAAGGTTAAATGTCTCTGAGTGCGCACACTTGTACTGGAACGCTTTGCGATACAAACCATTTTTACTGATAAGATGTGTCTGGGAGTTTTTTTGTTTTTTTTTTTTGTTTAAAAAGGCAAATTGAGCTAAAGCACAAGTAAAGTCGGCCGTGTTACGATCTTGAGTGTGAATAAAAATGTGTTATTACAGTTTTTGTGGTAAAGCTTTACTTGTTAACTGAGAGGTTGAAAGTCACTGCAGTCCCAACAGGAACTGTACTCACTTCAGGGGCTTCCATCACAAATCCCGTTCGGCTCTAACAATCACTTTGACTCTTTTTTTTTTCCTCGTTTTCTGAAGTGCTATATATATATTTTTTTCACCTTGACTGTGTGGTATCTTTGCATCTCTATAGATATTGTCTTGATCCAATAGAAAAGGGTATTAAAAAAAAAAGTAAAAAAATTTTCTTCTGATAATCGGTAGGACATTGTTCATGGTCCATGAATAATTTAGATGTTTTGTCTTGTCTTGAGGAAAGCCAAAGTGAGTGCATCTTGATGTAATCTGTATTATACATACAGTTTATTTCTGTTCAGTCTATTTTTAACTTTTTTTTTTTTTTTTTGGGACATGGGTGGGATTTGGAACAGGATGTAAAAAAAATCTATGAAAAAAAAGACAAACAGGCTTTTCAATTTCTACAACTGGTTGTTCATATGTATTTTGTACCAGTAAAGCTTTTTATATTGGAAATTAAAGGAAAAAAAATCTATTTGGGGGGAAAAATTGTCTGGCACCTCAATGTGGCCTCGCCTTGACCAGGTTTAAAGTTTGGCTTCATTGGTGGGGTCAAGCAATTTTTTTTCTCTTTTGCCTCTAAAAGATGCCTGATTTTTAATTTAACTTTGATCTCAACATGTTCCTCACTTCATTAATCCGTTTCGGGGAGGGTTGGGATCCTCTAAGTCGTGGTAAGTTTCATGTTAGTGTTTGTGCTGTCCACATGATTTAATGGTCAGGATTTTTGACAATTTGTCTGGATAATTGTCTTAGTTAAAAAGTTAACTGTTTAGTTTGAGCCTTGCTTATTTTGTGTAGTTTCTCTATATTCTTTGGGTTTCCCCACATAGCGGAGTGTGTAGCTGAAAGACTCTGTGTTCTTTATTTTGTCAACGTTTGTTTATGTGTGGTGTGTTTCTTTGCCTCTCCAAATTAAACCATTTCCCCTAATATGGGCTGTGTGTCTTTGTGTCTGTGCGTGTTGTTCAGTGTTGTAAAGGTTTTTAATTTTTTATAAACCATCCCTCCCTCCCCCAGTGTGTCATGTCTCTTTGTTGTGCTTCTCTTTGCTCTTTTCTGTAGTGTTAATATGAACTCTTAGCTGTTGGAGGATTTGCTTTTTGCTTGGTTGTAAAATATTTATAAAGCTGCATTAATGGTACAAAAGGGGTGAAAGACGCAGCTACAAGGCTAAATGAGTTTAAAAGACTTTGTTGCAAATGAGAATTTAAATGAGCTGAGCTTGTTTAGCTGAAATGTCTTTTGGATACTTTAAAGCATAAATGGCAGCATTCAACTTTTCAAATCTAAGTTTGTTCTCAGGATCAAAACAGATGGCTGTTGGTTGATTTTAAGGTAGATATTAATCTAGTCCTTTTATAAAAATACCCAACCACTATTAAATTTTATAAGCTGTTATCAAAACGTGCGTTTTGTTGCTCGTAAATTTGGGACAGAGTTGCGTTTACACTACTGTCACTTTATTGCTGTATCAGCAATAAAGACATGAGAATTTAGATAAATTCCTGGAGTTTTTAGTTTACTCATTCTTGCCTTTACAAACGTTTCAACTGTTTAAGGTTTTCCATTTTCATTAATGCTCCATTGAAAGACTTTAGAGCAAAATTCAGAATCTTAACTCCCTTTTTCCCGTCAACGCATCTGTGAGTGATGTATAATTCAACATGTTTTTAAATGATTTTTGATAAGAAATAATTAGGTTTTTGCATTTTAATCAGCCTCCTGCCTTTTCTGCAAACAAGACAGGACAATCACAGGGTGCATAAATGAAATGGTGAAAGCCAGAAGTTCAGCAGCACAGTGTTTACTGTATAATAAGTGAGGCAGAAGAGCCTCACCCATCTTAGCCCAAAACGAGATCTGCAGCTTTTCAAGAATGGTGTGGGAGGATAAGGTGGTTTTTCCCCTTTCAGACTTTGGATCATGTTTTGTTCAATCTGCACAAATAAACTTTCCTCGAAAGATTATCTTTACTAGCCCCGTAGGCTAATAAAGTACATGATGTTTCAACTGAATTTGAAACCTTAAATAAATAAATAGGGGGAAAAGTGGGACTATGTTGGAAGATGGTGCAGATCTTCATGTTTTTAATGATCAAATCACATTAGGATGAATGGTGCAATACCGCCACCCAGTGGTTGAAATCTGAAACAAGTCATGTCTCCATCATGCAGAAAAGTGGCGAAGAGTTCTATTTTTAGTTGAATTTAAAGAAAAAACAGCCCTCTCCTAAGTTTATACTTTGTTCTTTAAGTTTGTAAGATTCCCTGTTGGGGTTTTACAACATCACAAAAAATAAGTTATAAAAATGCCAAAAGATTAAAAGCAATACTACAGTTTTATACTTCAGCAGTTTTATGAAACTAACCTGCGTCACAGCTATGCATAAACTGGAAATAAGGCGTGAGTGTTGGGATATTCTCACCATGCTGTTGACAACTATGAAACTTGTCTTTAATAAAATAATTCTGCGGTTTGCACTTCATAGTTGTGCGTGCGTGCGTGCGTGTGTGTGTGTACTAGGCGTTAAGTTTGCAATTAATTAAAGAGGCCTCGTAAATATTACGTGTCTCAAGTATATACAGTCAATGGTCTCAACAGAAATACATGACAATCTGTATGTATATATGTAGATAGATAATCTGTATGTCAATTATAGTAGATAAATAGGCATCCCATCCTCTCAGACTACTATAGTCTCTAATAGTGCTGCACAAATAAATATGTAATTAATATTTTGGAGGAGTGGATGAATAAATGTAGCATTAATGTGGCATTACTATGTAACCCATTGACAGATCTAGCTCTAGATGCTTCTATTCGGTATTTAATTACTTTAAAAATCATATATTGATAGCAGGAGATGTAATTTTGACTTATGTGTATTCAAAATAAATAGAAAAAATACAACACATTAGTTTTTCACCGCGTTAGTAACAACCGGTAACAACGTACACGTCTACTGGAACTTCAGCCAATCGGCTGCCGATGCGGTTCGTCCTCCCATCACGTCGCGCGCGCGGCAAGATGGCCGCCGTCCTGTAGCTGTTAGACAGGTGGGTTCCTCTGTCACATGCAGGATTAAAGGTTTACAAGTAAAACAACAATGTCGGTCGTGCTTTTCCTGAAAGCATCGCTGAGCAGACTGCCACCCGGTGCTGCTCGGCAGGTATTAGGCTGCTGTTATCACACGGAGAGAGGAGTGTACGGATACCGACCGAAGAGCTCCGGCAAGGAGCACAAGTTGGAAACCGACCGCATCGCTGCTCTTAATCAAGGTCAGTATGGGGTTAAATTACAAAACTGGCAACCTGACAACTCTGAACAGGAGGTGACGAGTTATAGTTGGGCTTAAATACAGTTTATATGCTCATTTCAGTGCACAGAAACATTTCTTCAATAGGCCGTTTGTAGGCTACGTGGTTGCGTCCAGTTTCACCAGAACAAACTATCTGCAGTCTCACTGGCTCAGTTATTTTGCATATTTGCCATGTGTGTGTTTGGCAGAGAAAGTGTAATTTACTCTGACTGCAGCTTGTTCTTTTGTACTCAGATCATGGTCTTGCTCGTCTGGTGGAGGCTTACAGAACACATGGACACAAGGCTGCTAAAATTAACCCTTTACTACCCCAGAAACCTGTTCTTGACACCGTTCCAGAGATAAACCAACTGACTGGTACCATGACAGGAACACTCAACACCTCAGGTAATTTCAGTTCTGGGAAATACTCAGAAGACGTGTACACTGTCTATTTTTAATGTGGTTGTTTTTTTTTATTTAATTAAAAAAAGAGTTTTATATGCATCATAATGCAACATATAAATGAAAATGTTGAATATTTCTGTGTCATTATGTTAGAAAAAAATTTAGAGAGGAAAAACAAATCTGAAATCCTAAAATTTTATTCCATAAGACATTTGGACTGCTTTGTTTTGTAGATTTAAATGACATGGTCTACATAAGCGGAAACGTTGTAGGGTACAGTGTTCACATACTAAGCTCTCATGCAGTGTTATAAAACTAGGATGATATATTTAAGTGATTTAAAGGTAGACAGTTAATGACACACCTACTTTGCAAAAAGAAAAATCTGTAAAAACCTGCTTTGGGTTTTACAGCACCAATTACAACTAATTGGGAAATTGTGTAAAATTCTTTTTAATCCGTAATAAATATATTGCAAAGACAAGGTTTGTAATGTGAAAACTAACTTTTAATCCTACTAACGTTTATAAACATTCACAAATGTTAAATTTGATGGTTGCAACCTGTTTCAATAAAGCTAGGACAGGAGTGTTACCACTGTTGCCTCGCTTTTTGGAAACGGAGGACATTGGTTAAGTTTTGTAGGTGGAGTTCCTTCCCATTCTTCCTTGATGTACAACTTTAGTTGCTCAATGGCTTAATAATTCACCACACATCTTCAATGGGAGATGGATCTGGAGTTCAGGCAGACTAGTCTAATGCTTGCACACTTTTACTACAAAGACACGCTGCTGTAAAGGCTTCTCTCTTACATAAATAGGAACATAAAATTCAGATGTTGTCATTCATTGCCCTTCTCATACTTCCATGCATCTTTTACGTTAAGTTAGTTCTTCCACAAGTGGCCCGTGTTGAGTTTGAAGTTCACTTCTACATTTTGACACCAGTTGATAGATGTTAAAAAAAAGAAGAAGAAGAATAAAACCACAAGGCTTTTGCTGTTCTGAACTTCTCTTGTTTTTTTTCAGATGCTTTTTATTTGGCGATTTCTGTGTTATCTTCCTATTTTTCTTTTTCTCTGGTTTGTAGCATTTGCTGGTTGCATGTAGGCCACACAGATCAGTAATGTCCATGCAATTTCTGGTCGTTTTGCTGTGTTTTCTAAATCAAATGATGGAGCTAAGCCCTGTGAAAATCGACCAAGTTACTTGTGTAACTGATGCAGCAGTTGGATCAAACTGTCCGTTCGTCTGCATTTCTATTTTCTGCTTTGTGCAGAAATGGGCCTTAACAGATGCAGAATGTGGTTTGGCATTGTCTTGCTTAAATAAATGGGCCGTTTTTGGAAAAAGATGTTGCTTGGATGGCACTGGGAGCTTATGTTGCTCCAAAACCTGTATGTACCTTTCAGCATTGATGGTTTTTACTGATTTGCAAGTTACATATTGTCATGTGCACTAACACATCATCCCAGATCGTATCATCGCAGATGCTGGCTTTTGAACTTTGCACTAATAACAATCTGGATAATCGTTTTCCTCTCTGAGTACACAACGCCCATGATTTAAAAAAAAAAACAACTTGAAATGTGGACTTGTCAGCACGCTTTCCCACTTTGGGTCAATCCATCTCAGATGAGCATCTATGTTTGCTTTCTGATTTGCTGCTTGTGTGCAAAGTTTTCTGCAGATGCTCTAATTTCCTGATAATAATATGAACTGTAGATGATGAAAACCCATAAATTCAATTCAAGTTTACATTGAGAAATGTTGCTCTTAAACTATTTGGTAACTTAGATTATTTGCTCACCCAGTTATTCACAAAGTGATGAACCTCACGCCATTTTTGCAGAGTTTCTTTTATACCCAAGCGGGACACTCATCTATTTCCAGTTGAGCTGTTCACTTGTGGGTTGTCCCAAATAGATGTTTACTGGCCATTCGTCAATATTCCCGTTCTTTTGTTGCCCCATCCTAGCTTTTTCAGAATATGTTGCAGGCACCAAATTCAAAGTTTACAAGTAATTCATTTATTGATTTTATTTAATTTCAGGGTTGTGGGGAAGCTGGAGCTTATTACAGTAACTGGTTAATTAAAACAGTGTGCAGACTCATGAAGGAAGATAGTATCAATATGTAATAAGTCATATCCTTACAAGCTACAATGTGCCTTAGATGTGAAATGTGTAAAAACCTGGTTTCAGTAGGTATCACTCACAAGTTAGTGTAGTGCTGGTGCTGTTTTTAGACTGTCCCCAATAAAGAGTTGTTAATTTAAAAGGCGGTTTATTCTGAAAAATAAAATAACATAATTGAAAATATTTTAACTGCTAAGTTTTTATGATTTCACTAAATACATGAGTCAGATTTTTGATTACCAGTGAAATTTACTTAAACTTTATACAGATGTCTGATACATCACTGTTGTTGACTGATGGAATCACGCTGAATAGTCTTTAGTTTTTCTTCATTTGTGGATTTAGTTTGAAATTAAAATAAAAAAAAGCTAATTATGATGTTGGAATTGTTAGTTTTATCGCCAAAGCGTCATGATTAAAAGTACCAAGTAGAGTCTCAGGATTTTAGATACTGAGACCGGAGCATTCACATAAAATTTGGCATTCTGCAGTATCTTCGCCATGTGTTCACTACTTACTTAGGTTCTTGCAAAATCTGTGATTGAGTCTTTTAAATGTTCAGAATCCTGCCTGCAAAAGCTAGTAAGTTTTATCCATTACTGTTCTTTCCAGCCCACAGATAGGTCTGTTTAACTCTGAGTCATATCCATGTGAAATTCAAATGCATTAGTGCTCATTATGCCGTTCCCACTTTGCTAAGAAAACCTTCACCTACTGTCTGTAAATCGGTTCATTTATTTGAGTGGATTTTCTTCTGAAGGTCTGCAGCACTTTGGAAAAGCCCAGGCCTCAGTAGAGGAGGTTCGGGCCTACCTGGAGGAAGCCTACTGCGGGCACCTGTCAGTGGAGACCATCCAGCTGAGCAGTATGGAAGAGAGGGAGTGGTTTGCTGACCGCTTTGAGGAGCTCAAGAGAAAGAGCTTTTCTCCAGAGGAGAGGAGGAATCTGGCAAAAATCATGCTGGAGTCTCAGGCATGTCCAAGGAGGAACAGAATAACATCTGCACACAAACTGAGACATTGTTTTATTTAGTAATGTTGTATATTAAAATTTTTTCCTCTCACATCTTGCAGGAATTTGACCACTTTCTTGCAACAAAGTTTGCTACTGTAAAGCGTTATGGAGGAGAAGGAGCAGAAAGCATGATGGGATTTTTCTATGAGCTGTTCCACCAGTCTGCACACAGCGGAGTTACTGACGTTGTCATTGGCATGCCTCACAGAGGCCGACTCAACCTCCTGACAGGCCTGCTGAAGTTCCCACCAGAGGTCAGACCGCTGTACACAAATCATTTAAAGGGACATGTATACTTTTAAGTGATCCAAGACCGTTGAAGTGCAGATTGTTTATGTTGCACCATTATAATCACCCAACACAAAGTCGCACCCTGAAGGCAGATAATGGAGATGCGAGCAAATGAAGCGTTCCTGCATCATTCTTTTCCGCAGCTTATGTTCCGTAAAATGCGTGGCCTCAGCGAGTTCCCCGAGATGTCGCCCGCCATCGGGGATGTCCTCTCCCACCTCACCTCATCAGTGGAGCTGGATTTTGGAGCAGGACACCTCCTCCATGTCACCATGCTGCCCAACCCATCTCACCTCGAGGCCATCAACCCCGTTGCTCAGGGAAAAACCAGAGCCAGGCAGCAGCTGAGGAGAGAAGGAGACTATTCACCAGAGAATGACGCCCAGCCTGGTGACCAAGTCATTTGTCTGCAGGTACCAGGTCATAACTTCACAGATGTACAACCCAACTTTCTTATTTTAAAGAAATATAAGAATAAGAAATGAATTGTCATCATTGATGGGTGAAGCAGCACTGATCATCCTATCCATTGTACTGCAGTGACCCCCCCTGGTGCTGGTATATCGATACATTGTGTCCACCTAAATATTAATACAGCTGAACAGCTCTTTAAACTGTCCCCAGAATGCGCTCCGAGAGCGCCCCCGATGCACGCATCGGGCCAAATGGGCGCTCGAGATTAGCAGTCCCAAAACTCCTCATTATCATAAAGATGAGCCAAAATGCTCCAAAACCACCAGCAGCACATCATGGCTCTCTGCTACAGTCAGCGTGGCGGTTTCATTTGGTGGGTGGGTGTATCGGCTGAGGGAGGAGGCTTTTTACTGACACACACCTGAAGTCTCTGAGGAGGATGTGTATGGACGTGAGGATTTTTGAGGAGCATCAGTTTTGATCCAATCTGCAAAAGTGTCTAAAACTCCACAGGAAAAATTCTAAAACTTTCTTTTTCCCCTGATATTTGCAATCTGAGTGCTGGGCTGGTGTAAGAGCCAGTTCAGAGCTTTTTCATATGTCGAACATTTTTAAAGCCCATTGCTAAAGAGACACTTCTTTACATCACTTTAATGTCCCTCTCGATACATGTGTATCAATCCAAACAGTGTGCTGAATTTCAGCACACTGTTTGGGGAGACAGTTTATGTACGCAGATCATATTTTATCTCTTTATTCTTCCAAACATTTTCTTACTATCACATTTATTTTATTCTAAACATGGAAATCACTACTTTTTGTCTGGTTGGCGCTGCATCCACATTTTAAACACAGAAGACCATCATAATAGATAGTTTTGTATTATTTTCCTCCCACAGGTTCATGGTGATGGGTCCTTCACAGGCCAGGGGATTGTTACGGAAACCTTGACTCTGTCAAATCTTCCCCACTACAGAGTTGGTGGGAGCATCCACCTGATTGTGAACAACCAAGTGGGTTACACCACTCCATCAGAAAGAGGGAGATCCTCTTTATACTGCAGTGATGTCGGTTAGTGAAACTGTATCTCTAACCGCTTAAATGAATGAATCCACGGGGCAAAATTAGACATTGATCAGGATTCTTGCTCTTATGTAGGTAAAATGGTAAACTGTGCTGTGATCCACGTAAATGGGGATGATGCAGAGGACGTGCTGCGAGCCACACGGCTCGCCGTGGACTACCAGCGCCATTTCAGGAAAGACGTCATCCTGGATCTGATCTGCTACCGTCAGTGGGGCCACAATGAGCTAGATGAGCCTTTCTTCACCAACCCAGCCATGTATAAGATCATTAGGTCCGTTCAGTCCGTACCTTCTTTGCCTCTGGTTCCAGATTTACAGAATGCTAAGGATTAAAATAGTGGAATTAGTAAATCTGTCATTAAATTTGAAGACAAATGTAATAATCAGAACAAGCTAAATGATATTAAATGTATGGAGTGTGTCGTCGTGGCGTCCTTTCAGGTCCCGTAAGAGCATCCCAGATTCCTACTCGGACCAGCTGATATCAGAGGGTCTGATGACGGAAGCTGAGCGTGACCAGATCAAATCCAAACACTACGGTATGCTCAATGACAAGCTGTCCAACATGATCGTGTACAGTCCTCCACCCACCAACCTGCAAGGCCGCTGGGGGGATCTGATGGAGCCCCAGGCCAGAGTTACCACCTGGGACACAGGCGTCCCCGTTCCACTGCTGCAGTTTGTAGGAGCTAAATCTGTGGACATCCCTGAGGAAATCCAGCTGCACAGTCACCTCGGAAAGACACATGTGCAGGTAGAGCCATGACCCTCGTATGTGTCTGCTGGGTTCATGTCACTGAAGTGTGTTTTGCAAATTCAGGCTCGGCTGCAGAAGCTGGAAGACGGAACCAAGCTGGACTGGTCGACTGCAGAGGCGCTGGCTTTCGGTTCTCTCCTCTCCCAAGGTCTGCTCCAATGCGGGAAACTCTCTTTACAATCACGGGGGTTGCATTGCTGACTAAAAAATTATTTATTTTAAAATTGGTGTTATTAATTTAATAGGATTTAATATTCGAATCAGCGGACAGGATGTCGGAAGAGGCACATTCAGTCAGCGGCATGCTATGGTCGTGTGCCAAGACACCAACGACATGTACATCCCACTGAACCATATAAGCCCTGAGCAGACCGGTTTCCTGGAGGTAAAATGCCACCAGCACGGCCATAATCTGTTAATAAACCTGGGCATATTTACGTCATTGTTTCTTCTCATGTACTGCATTTTGCTCAGGTCTGCAATAGCCCGCTTTCCGAAGAAGCTGTGCTCGGATTTGAATACGGCATGAGCATCGCACAGCCGAAACTTCTTCCCATCTGGGAGGCTCAGTTTGGAGATTTCTTCAACGGAGCGCAGATCATCTTCGACACTTTTATCTCTGGAGGTTAGGGTCCGATCATTCTGAGTTGTAATTACCAACACATGATACAGAACCGCATGAAAAACCATGTTAGATGTGTAACGGTTGTGTTTGCAGGTGAAGCTAAATGGCTGCTTCAGTGCGGCATGGTGATCCTGCTGCCTCACGGTTACGATGGCGCCGGACCCGAACACTCATCCTGCCGCATGGAGCGCTTCCTCCAGGTCTGTTACACATTTATCCTGCAATCATGCCAGAACTTGGATATTTTTACAATTATCTGATGCTTTTTTATGATAAAACTCTCAATTGTGACCGTTTTCCATTAAGAGTCCCAAAGAAAACGATTGAAGATTTATAAACTATGTAACAGATGCTCAAGTTGTCCTCACATGAATGACCTTTTTTGTGATCGTTCTCATACACTTTGTAGCTTCACAGGTCCAATTTTTGCAGTAATGCTACACTAAAAACCCCTCAAAGTGCTTTTTTGGTTTGCTTTTTGCCTCATAGTGCCCCCTGTTTCCTCATGGTTGTATAATTACGCTACTATGTGGAATAACTTACTAAGTCCTTTGGGGTCCAAAGATCAGATGGTGCTGGTGAGGCTTTCACTGCACAGAAAGTCAAATTTGCACATGTGCATGATCAAAACATGTTTGAAAAACTATTCTTTTAGTCAAAGGTATGTTGTGGTAACTTTCCTGTTCACTCGTTTTCACTATTTCATACAGAAGAAAGTAGAACGTGCTAATCATGAGCAACATACAGAGAACTTTTTAAATTCCCCCCATCCCTAAGGCGAATCAAAACACATGTTGTGAAGCTCGCAAGCCTAAAAAGGTTTTTATCAGGTAAAAGAACTACCAAGTAAAATCCTCATTGATCTGCATTTATCTACTTAAATCAACAATGACTACTGAGCTGACGTAACCAGAGAAAATATAGCATTGGTAGTACGGTTTGTGCTGGGACAGCTGGGATTCTCACACTTTGACCAAATCCTGCGTTATCCATATTTATGAGCAGTAGCTTGTACGCACAGCATGCGACCTAAACGCCTCCATTTGTCAAGATTTCTCTGGACAGTTTCAAATCAAACTTTATTCATAAAGTGCTTTTCACATATGCAACAAAATATTGTCTTTTTCACACGCACACACATGCAAACAAACCCAGATAAAGCAGTTGCACCCCCTCACTCCTGCCTCACAAACATGACTCTTAAAGTCGGTACAACCCCGTCCCCCTCTTTTAACAACTAAAAGTAAACCATCTGGCTTGATGCTGCTGTGAGGAAGGCTGCAGCCTTCTCTGATGCTGCTGTCATAGCAACCGGCCAGGTCAAGGCTAAGGTCCACACCACAGCTGTAAGGTTGCAGTGCAGGACCCCCAGCCCCCGAGATGGGTGTGCATGGCAGCAACAAGCCACGGACTGAGCAAACACGCCTCAGTGTTAAAACTAAAATTAAATAACCTCAATAAACAATTAGAACAAATGAGAACATAGATAATGAAAATACATATAAATGCCTTCACAATGTGCTAAAGTTAAGAAAAAAGAATAAAAAGAAATGAAATTATATAAAATAAAATTGCTGGAGCTTCACATCACCATGAATTGGACTAAGCAGAGTAGAAAATAAATGAGAGGTTATGTCTAGAGCCTCCTTTAAAAACAAAAAAATCAGTCGTGTCTGCGACCCTGGGACTCTCTGGCAGGCTGATCCACAGTCGAGGTCCGTAATAATAGAATGAGGCCTTTAGATTTCATATGTTTTGATTCTTACGACGACTAAAACGCCGGTGCCAGAGTTTGTACTGGTTAGCGAGGGCTTTAAAAGCAGGTCAGATGAATTGGCTCAATACCAGGGATTTAAAAAATGGTTAAATATGTTCCTGCCCTCTGGTTTACTATGACAGTGGCTGATGTTTGTTCATTTAGTTTTTTTTAACTCTCTTGGTTTTTAATTTGGTGAATTGCTTCCATGTCACACATTTCTGACTGTTTTGTCTCACTTTGCTCTTTGCTTGTAGTTGTGTTGGAATAGTTTTACTTTGCACAAACTGTATGTGACCAATGCTGGATAAACCAGTGTAGGTGTAGAGAGATGCAAATCCTTTAAATGCAGCTCATGACTCGCAGGTTAAACCAATAGCAAACCAAAGGACTGGACTGCAGATATCGGCGGTTACATGATATCAGACTGAAGCTGTGTCTCACACTACTTTTATCAGCATTTGATTATGATGTTGGATACTAACAATACAGAATATTTTAACTATATTTATGCTGATCAGACCTTTCAGATATTTGGATGAATATTTGGTTTTGTCTAAATTGTGAAAAATCCCTGTCTTGTGCTGTTTTGTCGGCCAGATGTGTGACAGTAAAGAGGAGGGTGTGGACAGCGACAGTGTCAACATGGCTGTGGTCAACCCCACCACTCCTGCTCAGTACTTCCACCTGCTGAGGAGACAAATGATCCGAAACTTCCGCAAACCTCTTATCGTTGTCGGACCCAAGACATTGCTGAGGTTTTCTGTAAGTGGCATTATGAATACAAAGCTTTTTTCCATGTATGTCCATCTTACTGGTGGCGTGATGCTTGGCGTTTTCCCAGGGTGCAGCGTCCAGTCTGACTGAACTGGCACCAGGAACGTCCTTCCGGCCAGTGCTAGGAGATATTTCTGTCTCAGCAGAAAGGTACAGACCACATAACTAATTGAACCAAATGTTTGTCTTTTCCTTTTGATTAATATCCGATTGTTTGTTTGAGACTTGGCTCATATAACCTGTATGAATAATTTAAACATGGGTCCTGAGTGAAAGCGCTCTTCATCCACTCAGTGTCCAGAGAGTGGTGCTGTGCTCAGGGAAGCATTACTACGCTCTACTGAAGCAGAGGGAGACGTCCGCAGCCAACCAGAACACAGCACTCATCCGTGTGGAGGAGCTGTGTCCATTCCCTCTGAAAGCTCTGCAACAGGAGCTGGAAAAATATCCAAATGCCAAAGGTAAGGAGATCCAGTTCAACTCGGAGAACCCCATCTTCACTTCGTCTTTGTAGGTGCCGCCACACTGAAACTTTGCTTCCGTGCTTGGTGAAAGTTTGTTTCCTCTTTATGTTATTATTATTATTATATATTTTTTTTCTTAAACGTTTTACCACTATATCTCCAACCATGTATATTTTAGCACCTCTGAGCTGAAAGAGGTGTCAGTCTGCAGCTCATTTGTGTTTTGCTTTAAGGACGTTTTGTTCTTTTGCTTTTCATATTTAAGAAATTCCCTCTTGCTGTCTCTGTGACTGATGCACAATGGAAACATTTTGATATATTACTGAATTAAAATGCAGTTTAAAAGATAATGACAGGAGCGAATACA
Organism: Pseudomugil tenellus; assembly: GCA_037177515.1. Taxonomy (NCBI): domain Eukaryota; kingdom Metazoa; phylum Chordata; class Actinopteri; order Atheriniformes; family Pseudomugilidae; genus Pseudomugil; species Pseudomugil tenellus. Next base: position 15,955,232 of record JBAMHX010000011.1, read on the forward strand.
TTTAATAAAGATGAAATGAACATAAGTAAAAAATTATAGAGACATTTAGAAATAAGTTTGCATAGATTTAAATATAACACACCATATATTGATTCTCTGTATCTTAAAGTGTGAGGAAGATAAATATACAGTAACACTGAATGACAACATCATAATTTTAGCAGATTGTTGAAGCTGTTGAGCATCTCATTTTTGTAAAATGCTGTAAGGACTCAATTTGGCCCCTTTTATGTTTTATTTTAATCCTCTTAAATCTTCTGAGAAATCAGCAAACAGAATATCGACATCACACCGGCTTGATGAAGATGAGTTTTAAGGTCTTACTGAACCCTTGCAACACTCTTGTTTTTCTAAATGCCTGTTTTAAAAAATCTTTATAGATGTCTGGCTTTTGTGTCGTATTCAAAGTAAGCCATGCTTGTCATCTGAACAAAGAACTGCAGACATAGTGCTGTCACTCCTCTTAAAGTGTTGGGTATAAAGAAGCAGCCTGGAACGTTGAGTCATAACAAGCTGAATGCCCTTCAGCAGATTGCAGGACCTTCAGTACTCTGCTACATCAGTGTATCTGACAGTATCTCTATTATGAGCGTCACCAGATTTGTGTGTACGGCAAGACTGTTGTCGTACAGGTTTCCGCCTCCCTCGTCCACCCACTGCAGCTGAACGAGTGACGTGTGATAGCTTCTCGTTCTTTTTTTTTTATTTCATCAGACTTCATTTGGAGCCAGGAGGAGCCTCAGAACATGGGTCCCTGGTCTTTTATAGCCCCCAGGTTTGAAAAGCAGCTGGCCTGCAAGGTAAGCAGAGTTTAAAATGCTCCTCTCTCTAGTGCTTCATTAATGACTTTTGCTGTCATGCAAACTGACCATCTCCTTTGTTTTTGTCAGCTCCGGTTAGTAAGTCGACCTGCTTTGCCCGCCCCTGCTGTCGGTATTGGGACCCTTCATCACCAGCAGCAAGAGGCCATACTCGTAGCTACCTTCTCCTGATATGAAAACGAGACTGGCAGACACACTAACAAGAACAAAAGCTACACTACATCTTGTATCTGCTGCACAGGGCAGATACACAGGACTTAAAGATGACATGGATGTATGGTTGTGGAAAGACAATTCTGTCATTTTAATATCAACAAAATGGTGTTGATGATTTGACTGGTAGAGTTTTAATTTAGTGTTTTGTTTCTGACATTCATGCAATATTACTGTATTCTGTATTCGCTGTAGAATGCCTCCAAATTGTTTACAGGGTCACTGTAAGAAGTACTATTTGAAGCATTAAAGATTGCATATGTGAAACATTGATGGGCTTAATGTTAACCAAAAACCATTTTATTCATCTCATGCAGCAATATGAGGGTTAATTTTTCTCAGAGCATCATACATGAAATATGCAAGTCAAAGAATAAGATTAAATCTTTGTGAATAAAGAAGTAAGGATAGTTGTAATTTTTATTTTAAATCACAAGTTTCATAGTTAATTGTAGAAATTTGAACAAAATATTTAATATTAAACAATGACTGAAATTCTGAACAACCACACTAAAATGGCTAATGTATGTACAGCAAATCTGAATATTTTCAAATAAATCTTTTGATTTATTGTTTTGTGCTTTTTGACTCCCAAATAATGCGTTGATTTAAAACAAGGGGATGTTTTTTTTTTTTACTTGCATTTATAAAGGAAATTGTAACTAATTGCTCTGTTGTTGAACAACCAAGACCAGACCCCCGTGTGCAGCTATTTTTTCCCCCAAAATTGGTCAAAAAGAGATTTGTTTTACAGACAGTCAACATTTATTACTGGGTTAGTTTTTTGCTAAAACTATATTACGCTATGAAATCTTTCACCAGAATTTAGATAGAGATATATATTGTCTTAAACTTTTAATCTGTTACTTTTATATCAATTACTTAGAGGGATAAAAGTACTCTTCTAAAAAGCTTTTCTCTGGTTGGTGGAAAATTGCAATCTGCAAATATTAAAGGTTAACCTGAAGTTGGTAACAACTGTATTTTTTCATGATAAAAAAAAAAGCAGGAAAATTTGTATCTGCTGAAATGGCATACTCCTCAGTGAGTGGTGGCTGAATGCACTTCAGCAAAAAGGGGGGGGGGGCAGAGGTTCACCTTCAACAGATGACCAGTCTATCAAAGTGATTAAGTATTTAATGTCTTTGTGAAAAAATTGTGGTTCAGATGCGTTGATCAGAAACTGACCCTTTGGATGTCTTGCATCCATAATTTTAATCAAATATATTTTTAATCTCTGAAACTGAACAAATTATTCAAGTATATTCCTACTTGGTTACAGATTTTTATTAATCTTTGTGTGTTTATTTCACTTCTTGTTTGACTTGTGTGGGGTTGCTGAGGAGCATTTATAAAATGGCACCTCTGCTTATAGTGGGACTATTTAATGGAAACAAGACTAGTCCTCTTAATCCTCTGATGCAAAAATGATTAAAAAAGAGCAGAGCTATATTTTTTCTCATACAATATTTTGCTTCTACAGATATTTATATAGATGGTTTTTAACTTGTCCGGCTTTATTTGATCCATTCATGTTATTCTATAAAATTGTTCTGCTATAAATCTGTAATCTGTTAAAACAAAGCTGCATAATTTTCCTTTTTCCTGTTTATGACTGAGGAAAACTTGGTAAATACAGTGTGTGTCTGTATATATATATATGAACATTTATAGTGTTTCTCAGACAGTGTTTGTGTGTTTCAATACTGACTTAGGTACACTGTAGTGGTGTATATAATATATTGCAAATATACCATCCACACCCATGTATATACTAGAAAACAGCATATATATATATATATATATATATAATATATATATATGGAAGCAGGTAGCCATTGCACTGCTACCAGTTCAAATGGTTCCTTGTCCACAGGAAAACCCAAGCTGTTGAGCTTTATTTTAGCCCTCAGTATCATCACTTCATGTGCACTGATATGCATGAGCTGCCTGTCCAGCTGCAACTACAAGGTACAGACAGGATCAGATTGCATAATAAATACACAATTCAATGTGTTCAATTTCTGCACTGAAAGCTGTTGTAAAGATATAGCATAAAAATATTAAAAATACTCTAAATGTAGTCTGAAATGTTTCTTTGTGTAAATTACTGGGAGACATGGAATATAACATTTGTTTTATTTGTACAAACTGGTGTCAAAATAAAAACTCTAGTGCTTCCCGTGCTGTAAATATATGTAGAGTAACATCTCTCAACATGAACACCAGTAGCATAAAATCACACCAGTGGTCAGCAAACTGAGGCTGCAACTCACAGAGTCACCAAAACAGGATGGTGGAAGATGGCAAAATGTTGGCAGGTCTGATAGGTCTCAATTTCAGTTGCAACAATCAGATAGTGGCGTCAGACTTTTGGGTAAACAAGATAAAAACATGGATCCATCTGGCCTTGTGGTGATGACTCACGCATAGTTCAAACACCACAGCTGCTGACCAAGTCCATCCCTTTCACTGAACTTCAATGGCCTCTACAGTCACCAGATCTCAGTCCAACAGAGCACCTTTTAGGACATTCTTATCATAGATGTGCAGTCGACAAATCTGCAACAACGTTGTCATGCTGTCATGCCAGTATGAAGCAAAATATCTGAAGTATGTGGAATCTATGTCATGAAGAATTAGGACAGTTCAGAAGGTAGAGTATATCCAAAGATTTATCTAATAAAGTGACCAGTGAGTTTATCACAAGAGTAATATGTCTAATACCTATATTATTTCACAGACTTGGGTACTCTCTGATCATGACGCTGCATTAAGATACAGCAGAACAGTTAAGGGATATAAATGTTAGTACAAGTCACAGTTACAGCCACTAGAGGTCAGTATGTTACACATTGGATTTCTAGGACTTTTTTTTGGAGATGGGGGAGTTTCATCTGCCTTGACTCAGGAGGAACCTTGAAAAAGAGATACATTACAGTCATTTACATTACAGTCATTTAGCAGACGCTTTTCTCCAAAGTTACTTACACCTGAGAATAAGAACAACGCAAGCACTAAATCAAACAGTAGAGGACATCATAGATAAATGACTGTAATGTAACAAGAGACAGATGAACAACTACAACTACCATTTCAAATCTTCCATTTTTAAGTAAGATCTTTGAATAAGGTGGTTTTTTTTGCTTGAATACAGATAATGGAAAAATATCTGTCTTAGTTTTATTGGACCTCAGTACTGCGTTTGACACAGTAGATCCCATTATGTTATTTAAACAAGTGGCGATCTGGGTGGGTGTCTCTGGCTCTGTACTAAATGTGCTTAGAGAACAGGAAGTACTTGATGTCAATAGGTAACTTTACATCAGGGCAAATAAGAATTACATGTGCAGTTTTCCAGGGTTCCAGCCCTGAGCCTCTTCTGTTTAACATTATTAGTATGAATGTATTTATAACAGGGACAATGCATATTAATAAACA
>JBAMHX010000011.1:15959806-15969959 GCA_037177515.1 Pseudomugil tenellus
TCCAGCCCTGAGCCTCTTCTGTTTAACATTATTAGTATGAATGTATTTATAACAGGGACAATGCATATTAATAAACATTTCTGCCAATATGCCAGAGTTAGCCACATGGCTATTTTTCACCTACAGTCTGTATACAGATGTTAAAAGTCACATATTTTGCATGCTCCCACTAGCACATGTGATAAGGAACAACCAGTTACCACAGCTATGCAGATGACACACATATTTATATTACAAAGTCACCAGAGGATCGAATCCCTGTACTGGTTCTTGGTAAATGCATTAGTGAGATTAATGACTGGATGTGCCTAAACTTTTTTGTGCTAAACTAAAAGAAAACTGAGGTGATTGATTTTGGAGCAGAAGAGAAAGCCTCACTCTATACAGCTAAAAACCACCAGCCAGGCCGGAACATGCTTTCAGACCTGACTTTTGAAAAGCAAGTCTACCTTTAAAAAAATAATCAAACTGCAGCTCATTCAGAACTTTGCTGCTTAAATTCTCCCTAAAACCTAAAAAGTGGATCACATCTGTCCACCACTGAGGTCAGTCAGTCGGAGAACAGACTTTAAAGTTCTGTTGCTCGTCTATAAAGCTCCGAATTGTTTAGGCCCTAAATACATCCGGTTACCGTTCAAATAACACAACCTCTTCCCCAATAAAATTCAAAATGTATTTTTAATAGAGATGATGGGTATAAGTTCAAATCCCCCTCCACACACTGATTGCGGCCAATTAATGAAATATTCTGAAACAACAACAAAAAAGTAGTCACCTAAGGAACAGATAAGACAAAAAAAAAAAAAAAAAAACACCATCATGTCATTATAACAAACCTGTTCTAAACACAATGGCGATGTTTCAACAAAACTCCGCTTCAGTTAGGTCCTCCCCCGTCAACCCCTTCGTGCCTTCCCATATTTGTGATGAATCGCAACCTCTGGCTTTGTAGTATTTGTAAAGGTAATGAAGCAAGAGCCCCGCTGGCTTGGCTGGTTATAATAGCTAACTTACTATAACACAATGCCATGAACCCCTGGGAACAATCATTGTTTTCAAGGCGTGGCTTTGGGGGAAGTCTGAAGAAAGGAGTTTGGACTTTTGAATTGTGTGTCTTTAAATGTAGCTTTTGTCCTTTCCAGAATCTCCGAAGTAAAACATCTGTGTGCTTCCATAACATTAAAAACTTTGAGTTTTTCCAAACATGGAGTGAAGTTGTGGAATGGATTGAGAGGGAGCCTCAAGTGATGTCCAAGCGTGAGTCAGTTCAAGAAGCTGTACAAACAGTTTCACAGTACAGGGAAGAAAAAGAAGGTTGACAGTTATTGGAGAAATACATTTATTGTTATTTATGTTATTGATTATGTAAATATAGGTCATTGAAGCTGTGAATGTGTAGAACAGGAAGTGGATTTATGTGACATATATTGAATGAAGCACAGGATTAAAGATGCTCATGGTTCTTCTTGCTCATTTTCTAAATTGTTGGTTAACAATGTTTTATTTAGTAAAATACAAGTCAATGTCATACGTACAAAACAAACATCTTTCTTTTTTTGTTTTTGCTTATTTTCTATTGTTTCACTGTCTCCATAGAAGATTTTGAGTCACCCTGTCTTTGAGTTATGCTATAAACTTGCTATAAACTAAATGCAAATGAGGATTTAAAACATGCTAAAGGTGTTTTCTCGTAACCAGAATGTGGTCATTTCCTTCTTTGTGGTTCCCCAAAGCAAGATGCTGTGTTGGGTAAAGATGGTTAAACTTTAATGTTATGATGTAACAGTCTCAGTCTTATGATATGCCACTGCTGAGATAGGTTGCTGAGCAACTACCTGGCATTTGTGGTGACAAGCAAATTTAGCCTGACATTGAACTTGTAGCCTCTGAACCTTTGCTCCAAGGGCGTGCTACAATTTATTCAACATGTCTAAAGACATTTTCCCAATATAATCTGTTTATAGCAAAGGTGTCAAAGGGTAACAACAGAGAAACAAAACAAAAACATCAAGGTAAGTGATAAAAATAGTTTTTTTCCTGGTCAGACTTTATGTTATTCTAAAGCAGGTACAAATAAAAGCTTTTTTTTAAAAAGATGGATTTGTCTAGTTTTTTTCCTTGGTGTTGTTTATTTCTTTTTTGTATGTTCTTTATCTACGTTTTGGTTTAATCTGGTTTAAATAAGAAGCTTAGAGTTACCCTTATAGTTCAAAATAAACTCTCACAATATTAATCTCTTATTTAATAACATAATCTATAAACAATTATTCAAAACTGCAAGAGCTAAAAAGCAGCAAACTGAGAAAAACCTTTGTAGGAAAAGAGATGCGAGTTCAAATCAAATGAAATGGCAGCCTTGCTTCTTTATTTCTCTTCAAACATCAGCAATGATTTTGAGAAAAGTCATGAATACCTTGCTCTGAAATGTATTTCTAGAGATATTTATCCAAGTGCAGGCCAGCTGTCATTCTTGACATCAAGCAAAACAAAGATATGATCGGACCAGAAAAAGAGGTAAATACCTCAAAAAGCATCTAAATAACAGTTTGAAAGTGAGCTCCTCGTTTAAAGTATGCACCCAGTGCTGCTTTGCCTTGGAGTTGGAGCTATGAACAACCTGATGAGTTCTTTTCTTTGCAAATTTTTAAAAATTCCTCAAAGATTACTCATCATACCCAGCTTTGCACTATGAGGAAGCCAGTGTCAATACAATAGGGGAGCACTTCACCGTCCCCGAGACAAATATGGTTGAAAAACGGTTTATAGGATCCTTAAGGTGTCTATGATTTTTGCTTGTTGGCCAGGTCAACTAATGTCCCATGCTGGTGTTTTGTGGGCATTTTTTAAATTTATGTCTGTACAAGTGTGCACAAGCTAAAGACAACAACTCGTTTTATCTTTCAGCATTATTTGCCACAATACTCAGGGATGTTTTTCCACAAATAAAGAGTGGTTATACCATTTTATTGACCTTTCCATTTGAATATTGGAGTCAAAATGATCAGAAAAATGTGTTTATTTGTCTTTGTATGAAGTCTAATTTGAATGTATATGAATAGTGGCACTTTGGTGTTTTCACCATTGTTGCAGACATAAATTCATAATGGACACTAAAAACCACCCATGGGACATTAGTTGACCATGGCAACAAGAAAAAAAAAAATCATAAGGATCCAAAACAAAAACATGTTTAAAAAATGTTTGTCTCTGGAACATTGTACTCTTCCCTACTAGACTAGACCACTGATTTGTGCCAAAAAGGACTTTAAGAAAACAACTAGCTGTGTTTTCGAAGCCTGAACTCAAACAAGTTGTTTCCTATCAGGGATAATGAAAGCTCCTGGAAGACTGTAGATTTGTGCCAAATACGTCACCAAAAAGATATGGTAGTAAGATAATTCCTTGTTACTTTTCTTAGCTGAATAAAAAGCTGGATAATGACTCAATGCTTTAACACAGCAGTGAATCTAATGAGTTTAGATCTGTGGAAACAACTTTAGACACCCTTCACTTCTTTGTATATAACCAAAAAAACTGGACCGAGGTCTGATAATTTACTGAAACATGTACAAACAGAAGTGGAAAGGCAGTATATCAGGCAAACATAACGCTAAACATTTCCAATTATCTTGAAATTCATTACATTATTTGACTACATTTATACACAGTTTGAACCCTCTTCATGCTCAATTTGTATTCCATTTTTAAAGTAGTCTGAATAGTTCACCAGACCTTGGGAAGGACTTTCTAAAGCTTTTCTTTGTATTTCTTTGATTACTTTTTGTTTTGTTTTGTCAAGAGGATCCCACGCTGCTTCAACAATGTTGAGGTCTGAGGAGGATTTATCTCTCCTTTCAACCCTTCACCACTGATTTCAGTCCAGTTTTTGTGTCATAGGAACACCTCAACCTTTTCTCCCCATTTAATCTCTTTAAAAAACATTTCTATCCAGCAACCCCTCCATGGACAGAGGAGGTGGATCACCTGAAAGTCCACATGCATCTTTCAAGTCCTGTGTCAGGTCTTTCTGGTCTTTTTCCTATTTCGTAAGAAAATTACTTTTAGATGCTGTTCATGATTCATAATTCAGAAGACAGGTATGTTAACCCAAATGTTACAGCCCTAGGCCTGCCAGGGCCTTATGCAGATTGGACTGTGCCACAGCTCCCTCAGGATTGGCTACTCCTCCAGCTTCACTTCTTCATCCACATCCTGCTCCACCCTCCTGACATCTTCCTTCCAGGATTGGTGGACTACTCCTTCCCCTCCACACCGGTTGGCCAGTCCTGATTGCTCTCCGCCTATATAAGCACCACTTTTTATCAACAATCATGGCAGCTGTGTGTGATTGCCACACAGTTTGCCACTTGGTTACCTGGTCTGGTCTGAACTGTTTGACAGTTGTGTTAAACTTTGTCTGTAGTTTTACAGATCCTTTGGCTTGTTTTGGTCTTTTGATTTAGTTGTGCTTTTCTCCTTTCACAGGAGTTTTTTTCCTTTTTGCTTAGCCAGTTATTCAGAAACTTTTGTTTTGTAAATAGTATTGTGGGTTTTGTTTGGTATATTACACTCTGTAAATAAATCACTGTTATCTTTTTATACAATTAGTCTATTAGGTTGTTTGTGTTGCCACCCCTTTTCCTCCTGGACTCAATAGGGGTCGTAACACCAAAGAGGGAGAAATTAAAAAATAAAAAACATATTTCAGAAAAAAACTAAACTGATTCTGACATTTTTGGTCTCCAAAATCTGCACTTAAGCAGGTTTAAATAAATATTAAAGTGTCTCCTTTTAATACTTTCATTATTTATGTTTTTCTTTTTATAAGTTTTATTGTTTTTCACTTAATGCCAGTTTGGTGGGATTTCCATTTTTCCTGAGTCATCTTAACTTTATACAGTCTTTGTATCTGTCTGGCTCATTGCAATTTGGATTCCATCCTTGAAGTGACACAGGCTCTGCTAGAGTACGAAGGCCAAGCTAAAAAGCTGTCTTCCGTTATGGTGATAATGTGTTGTATAAAAACCAACAAGTCATTTTGACCTAGGGAAGAGTCCTTACACCAGTGGCTTTCACAATTTTTTAACCATGACCCCCAAGATAACATATTCATTACATTACAGTCATTTAGCAGACACTTTTATCAAAAGCAACTTACATTTTTTGGGCCATAGGGTTCAGTCTCTTACCCAAGGACCTGGAATCAAACCGCCAACCTTCAGGTTGACAGACAACTGCTCTAACCCACCGAGCTACAGTCTCCCTACATCATCTGAATGTAGAGTTGAAAAACGGTAAGAATCTCTATAAATAAGGAGCATTAAGCAGTTTTTGGCGTGTTCATAACAAGACACCTACATACCCATGGGGATTTAGTCAAATTCGGATTTTTGATAGGACATGTTTACTAATTTTATGTTTATACATCGATGTGTTAAAAAATAATTTCACAGATTTACCTCTGCATTAATGGTTTAATTTTGACAGGCCTGGTAAAAATCCCAAACTTATTTAATAAATGTAGGCTATACTTATTACAATTATCTGATAACCCCTGAAACTCTCTTGTGAGCGCCATGGGGGCCCCAACCCCCAGTTTCAGAACCCCTGTCCGAGACTTCTGAGTGCTTTACTGACTCTTACACCTCTGATCAGAATCAAAGATGTGTCTTTTGAAACTTTTTTAAAATCTTTTTTTAATTGATTTTTTTTAGCAGACAACAATGGCACAAAAAAAACCCAAAAAAATAAAAATAAAAAAGACTAAAAATGTCAGTAAAAATATGAGTGTGCACCAATACTACAGACAGAGATAAAATAACATAAAAAATAGTGGTGATGTCTAAAAGAAAATCAATTTAAAAAAAATAAAAAATGGGGATGTCAAATTTCTACCCCAAGCCATTGCCAACTTTAACATAATCCACGCCTTTTCTCCTTGGTTCATTAGCATTAGCTTTTCCAATTCCAAATGTCTTATGATGTCATTTCGAAGCTGTGAATGTGATGGAGCCATTTTTTGCTTCCAGTGTAGGAGAATAAATCTACGAGCCACAAGACATAAAAGGTACACAACTCTTTGTTCTGTTCTATTTGGAATCTTATTTGTATCCATAATTCTCACACAGACAGCAATGGGTCTAACTGGATTGGTCTATGTAACACCCCTGACAGAGTCTGATTTAGTTAACTCCAGTAATTTGTTAATCTTGGATAGGACCTGAATATATGGCCAAGTGAGGCTGGCGTTAGTCCACAGCTGTCACACGAGGGATCTATCAGTGGGTATACTTTGTGAAGTTTTTGTTTAGACCAATGAAGCCTGTGTAAAATTTTAAATTGTATAAGCCCATGCCTTGCACAGATAGATATTTTATGAGTTTGTTCTAAAGCCGTCTGCCACTGCTCCTTCGTTACCTTTATGTCAAGATCATCCTGTCAAGCTAGTCCTAGGTGGTCAGTAGATGTTGTTTCAGAGCATTCTGATAATTTTGCGTAATGATTTTAGATTTTTGCAAGACAACAGATTCCACCAGTGACTCATCTGGTACACTAGAATATAGAGAATTATTTCTTTTTACAAATGTACGAGCCTGAAGGTACTTAAAGAAATGTGATTTGGGCAGGTCATATTTTTCTTGTAGTTTTACAAAACTCAGAAACTTTTAATCAATAAACACATCCGTAAACATATGAATGCCTCTGCCAGTTATCAAACAATGAGTTATAAAATGATGTAACAAAATTATGGTTTTTGATCAGAGGACTCAATAACGTCCCAGCTTGGCACCCATCGTTTTTCCAGATTTGAAACCAAATCTTCAATGTTTGTGAAACTACAGGATTTTTCAAGGATCCAATATTTTCTATAGCTAAGGGTGAAAAAAGCAATGCAGGCGGAGAAGAGGGCAAGCAGCTATATACATCCATCTCCACCCAACCTGTGGGATGTTTTTGTAACCTGTAGGCCATTTTAATATTACAAGCCCAGTAGTAAAGTTTGATGTGGGGAAGTCCCATACCTCCATCAGATTTTAAACGCTGCATATTTTTTTTATTCTAGGTGTTTATTTCCAAATAAATTCACTAGTGATTTTGTCCACATTTTTAAAATAGCTCTTTTTAATATACATTGGAAAAGGAAGTCCTTTGAAACTTTAAGTTAATTTTTTTTACTGTGCTTTTGTTAAAGAAAAACCTCAACAGTTACCAGTTATTGTCTTGTCCCCCCCCATGGTCTTCAATCAGTGTAATTAGGATATAAAAAATAAAATTATACTAATTGTCCATACATTTTTATATCAATGGTCTAAGGCGGTTTTTCTACTGCTAGTAACATTTTTGTCCAAAATGAATTGATAATTAAGAATTAAAATGAAATTATTTAGATTTGCACCTATGTTATTCCTCAGACTTGTTAGACAAACAATCCTCCTGCTATAAAAACTATGTGAACCATATGAGAATGAACATTAAGAAATTATTTCCCTGAAGTATTTTTGACATCAGTAGTCTAGGAAAGTCATGGCTACTTTAACTATATTATGGAAAATATGTGATATTGAAGTTGTTATATATTAAATTACTCAACACATTTACATGAAAAATTATTTAAAAAAACATGATTAAAAAGATTTTATTTATCTCAAGAATGTATGATTCTTCTGAATCTCATTCAGTAGAGCAGTTTTGTTTAGCCATAAAAATGTTTGGTTCCTTGAAGCTAAACATCAAGAAAAGAGTGAAAATAAACATGAAGAAACACAGGGGCGTAACTAGACACAGAGCATTATTAGGGCACAGACCCCCCAATTTCCAGAACACTTTTTTTTATCATAAAGAGTATATAAAGTAAGAGTAAATAATATTATTTTTTAGAGTAAATGACAATGCAAAGCTTAAAGATCTTGAATCAGATGGTAAATGACAAGAAGTTGATAGTTTGCTATTTTTTTTATCTCTAACCCTCATCCAAAATCTTGATCAGATTAACTGAAAAGCTTATTCAAAACTTAATTTAATGAATACTTTTAACACCAATAGTTAACATCCTTGTTGAATGAATCAAAAACAGACTTTCCTTTTGATCCCAAATAGATAAATGAGTTTTCTAAAATTACTTTAAATTTTGAAAGCAAGGAGACAAAAAAGTTTTCAAACTTTTACTCCTCAAAACAAAAATTAAACAAAGAGGATCAATAAAAAAAAGATAATTAATTATGTAGCCTGCATATTAATGTGCTAATTAAGCAAACAAATAAAAATAACTTATAGCAACTGTAGCCCACAAATATTGGATCAGAGATTTGTTGACCAGACATGGGCAGCTCCAGCATAACTCTGGAAATGAAAACGTTCCTGCTGATCAGAGCCTGGTGACTCTGAAGTTACTTACTATTTAATGATCAGAAGGAGGATCTGAAGAAAATGCAACTTCTGAGCCTTCAGGTCATAATCGGGTGTTGAGGAACTTGACATTTTTTCCTTTTCACGCAACTCAGATTGTAATATATTTAGGAATTGCTCCAACAAAGACAAAGCTCCTTTGATTATCAAGCAATATCATGCATAGCCTACATAAAACGTAATATTTTATTCCAGCGATGATCATTAACATTTGTGTATGATGGATTGTGACAGGAGTCCAACATTTTATACTTAATTATGCCACAACACCAACCACATCTCATCATTATTTATTCTTCATTATAGAAAGGATAAATAAAAACCATTTAATTTATTAGTTTTTATTCAGATGATGCTAAAAATTCTGCTTTTGGGCCCCCTAGTGGCTTGAGGGAGTCCTGTTGCATTTGCACAGTCAACATACATGCAAGAAACTGCTATAATATCAAGAAGAACATAGAAATGGTATTAATAACCGATCAGATATTCAGATGGGACATAATCTGACCAGAAACAAACAAACCACAAAGAGAGAGGGAAAGTATGAACCCTTATACACCCCACCTGTGCTCCAAGCTTCCTTTGCACCAACCATCCATTGTCCAAAACTATCTGTTGTGCAACAAGCTTACAGAACAGATCAGACTGAGATGAATCCAGACTTGGACTTGCAGCGGTCCGGTGATTTGGTGCAATGCGAACACTCACACCGCTGCATGCTGTCAGATAGAAAGGCGGGAGCAGCAACCTCCCACTCCTCCTATCAATGGAACAACCTCAGGGCGGTCGGTGTGTCTGTTGGCACCAGGCTGGCACAGCAGCTCCACAGCCAAGTATCATCCTCCTGCATGTAGCCTGAGCTCGGATCACAGCATCACCGCTTATTGCCACTGACTGAATCCCGCTCAGGCAGCAGGAGGAGGAGGAGGAGGAGGAAGAGGAGGAAGTAGCCTGTGTTTCCCCGTTCGTCGATGTGAATAGCGGGGAGGCTCAGACTCGGAATCCACTACGTCAGACAGATTAGTCAAATAACCTCTCGGGGTAGGACGTACCTCTCCCCCCGCCCCCCCTTTTGGGCTCGCCTGACTGCATGCATGGTCTCGAGCTGCGAGACAGACAGCGCTGACAGATTGCCAGGAAGCTTGGCGAAACACAGCAGCGCACTACTTTCTTTCCTGCCGTCTTCTTTTTTTTCTTTCTCTCTCTTTTTGGGCTGGGTAAGACGGCTGTGGTGTTCTTCCAGCTGCCTCTCCACATCTCTGCACCCCCCCTCCCCACCAAACCCCCCTTGTGCGAAATGGCGAAAGAAAACGGCGAGTGTAGCGATGGATCTTGGAAAAAGCACGTCGATGATATCAAGAACATATTTGACTTCAAGGAAGTCCTCGGCACGTGAGTATGGAGACAATGAAGCGGGGAAAGTTTGCAGCCAGTTGTGCAAAATTAGCGCCAGAAAACAATGGCACGTTTTTGCGTTTCTGTGCAGAGAGCGCAGACTGACAGCTGTTGAATATTTGTTGAGCAAACTGCGCGACGCGCACTGCGCTTTTTAAACTTGCCCGTGCGCCATAACGCACATTAGACATCCAGTCAGGAGGGTATTCTGGTAATTGCTCAGTGAGGATGTGAGATGGATCATTCACAAGACACGATAACAATATGTGAAGGCAGAGTGGTGATGGGGGGAGGAGAGACGGGGTGTGTGGGGTGGTTTTTTCGTGTTGTGTCTTTTGGGTCTGTGTTCTAA
>JBAMHX010000011.1:15979420-16006625 GCA_037177515.1 Pseudomugil tenellus
GTCGAACTGCTGTAGTGTAGTTGGGCACAGGTGTTGCCTGCAGTGCTAGGTGCACTAATTTTTTTTCCCTATGTTAAGGTTAATGACATTAAGGTTACACTAAAATAATAAGGCTGTTTGCATGTCACAAGATGTTACAAGAGGACTCTTGCAGGACTTTAATAAATGGCACTGGAAGTTGTGTTGTCTTATTCTTGTACCTTGATGGACTGTGATAGTTGTATGGCTATAATAAGCCTTGAAATATGTCTACTCTGTGCTATTTTTTTTATTTCATTTTATTCCAAAATTCAAATATTTTTTCATATTTATTTTTGGTTAACATCAGTGCATGTGCTTATTTATCTAATGCAGAAATCAACCCTTTTTATTAGCATTTTGTCATTGACAGAGATGGAAAACCTAGGTTGATTTACCAAGTAGTTAGCCAGTGTTGTGACACCCCAGAGAGATGCAGTTTATTAGAATTTGCTAAGAAGAATAATCAAAACACTAGGAAAATGTTTATGTTGCTGGACATTTACATACAATATTAGTTATATTTCCATCATAAAGTAATAGGAAGGAATTTGTTACAACTTAAGCCAGTTTGTGTTTCAAAAGTTAGATTTTTGTCACATAATCTATTATATTACATTATGTTTTAATGTAAAGCTTGAAAAGGTTCAACATTTAATCAGTTATGTAGTTTGACAAAACTGTCATTTGAATTTCTTTAACAAAATATTCAAATCACTGTCAAGATAAAACAAGTTTAAAAGGATGACACCTTTGCTTGAAAGAGAAAAGTACTGATTTAGTTTTTTAAAAATCACTTATATTTAACTGATTGTGAATTAACACAGATGAATAGTTTTATATTACTTGATTAAGTACTTGAATATAAAAAAGCTGCTACAGCTTTAAAATGAACACCAAATTGTTAATGAATACAAGACTGATTCAGGCATTATAATGAGTTGTTTTAGATGGCAGTGGTGAAGTTATTAGATTTTTTCCCCAGATGCTTCAAATGCATTGGAACAGGTAAACATGCTCACCAGTGTGTTTGTAGAGGAGGAGAAAAAATGCTGCGTGTAAGATGTAGCGCTTTGAGTAAGGTGCCAAAGCCAAATTAAAAGTGCTGTATAAATATACATGTATTCTATTTCATGTACATATTGTGACTGCTTGGTTCACATGTCTCTCGCTGCTGGAGACAGTAACGTATTTTATAAAAAGTTTCTGTATTAAGTTGGCAGTATACCAATTAAGTCCTCGTGAATGACTAATATATCTCTCAGTGATGCCATAATGCAGAATTTAAATCAATTATTTAATATTTTTCATTATTTTCCATCAAGCTGTAGATCTATAGTGGTCATAAAACCACTCTATGCCTAAGTTATATTGGTAGATGCAATAAGTGTAACTGTAATGCTAATTAATGATGAAAGTAATCCCTTTAGCAGAGGGAGAGTGTATGAACTGCGATTTTTTTTCCCCCTGTTGTTTCAGTCACTTTGATTTGGAAAGCTCTTATTGCACAGCCCATCAGACAGCTGAGCAGATGATGGTATAAAATCCGTACATTAATTTATTCTAAAATAAACCCTCTAAATCACCCTGTTTTTGCATAATGTTTTTGTTAGGAATGTATCTAAACTCATCCAATCTATATGCATGACTTTAGCTTCTTTTGTTTTATGTATACCTGAGATGACACTTTGCACCAACGCAGGATGACTTTAAACATTGTTGGCCACAGAAACCTGGATTACCAAGTCCAGACTTTTCCATCATGTTGCATAACTGGCTGCTGTGATGCTTCTTACAGAAGATGATTCAGTGTGATTACTCAGCAGAGACACAATACATTCACCACCTCTGAACATTCACAAGCAAGTTCCAGCCATCAAGACCCTCCTCACCGAACCCCTTCCCCCAAACTTCTATATCATATAATAGCAAGCAGAAGTCACGACCTTAAAGTTTTCAGGAAGATTGTTTCATATGTGGCTCATTTTGCATCTGCAGCATCAGCTGCTGGTTTCACACAGAGAGCAGCCCACGCTCGCATTAGTCAGCCAGTTTGGCGTGGCTATCTGCACTTTGTGTGGTGGTGTGTGACTGCAGACTGTCACACTCTGCTCATAGTGACATCCTGGAACTGCAAGTGCAGTGCTTCATGACTCTGGAGGCACCTCAAAATCCACTTATCAATGAGCTGACTGAGTGAGCGCGCTGACTTGACCGTGTCTGGTCAGAAACATGTAGCCACTCGGGCATATTTTTCCAGGGTAATTGGTCGAGCTGAGCTTCAATAAATGGTCTAATTTAGATGGAGCTTTTTCTCATCACTCGGTGCTTCTCTACCACTATGGTGCAGCTAGCAATTATTTTCACAACTAAACGAGTTGTGTTGTACATGAAATGACACACTGGTGTAGTGAAAGCAGATAAAGTTTCCTTATCTACAATACAAACAATTCAAAAACCCTTTATTTCCTGTAACACACATTGCAGATATGTGCAGTGGCACACATCAGTCTTACACATTTTCTTTCTTTTGTATATTAAGCTATGATACATAAGTCCTGGGGAGTTTGCAACTGAGTTTGTCAGGCTTCATGCATTTACAAAGTGAGGGAACTAACAGCTTTGGATCTTGTCATATTGTCACTCACAGGAAGTGATGTTTCGGGCTGTCAGTGTGGTGAACTGGGGAACTGAAATACTGCAATACACCCTCAGCCTCCTGTCATTGAGCTCACAGGTTTCCTGTGGTTTTCGTCACTGTGTGTCTTCTCCTGCAGAAAGCAGAAAGCATGCTTTGAGAAAAAAAGGGGAAACAAAGAGAACACGCTCACGAGGTGCTTGACGGGCTTGGTGTGCAGATGGTGTAGGAATTTTATATTCCTAATGTCCGCACAGCTGTGCAAATCTGCAGCGTGTGTTGAATAGGAATGATGCTCATTGTGTTCACAGCAGCAGCTGGGGAAAGAAGATGGAGTGTACCGAGACACTGATCAAGGCACCATCTCCCTCACTGAGTTTACTAACTGTCCTACGTCATGTCAGAATGGTGTCAGAATGAGGTCAAGTCAGGGGCTGCTCCAAGGCCAGAGCATTTTATATGCAGTGAGCGTGTTCCACCTCATCACACCTGGAGCCAGGTAGTGTGTTTGTGCACAGACTGTTTAGTGTGCTGTGGTTCTGACTCACCCCCTCCCCCCTGTTTGATGAAGGAGTGAGGGATTAGCGTGGATTTGATGGCCTCGGTGGGAACTTGCAGCATCCAACTGTGGCAATGAGTTTACAGTTTGTTGGTAAAAACTGATTACAATTGAAAACATAATGGAATCTGATGTGAGTCATGCTGTTTCTTGAAAATACTGGGAAACGCTTGGAAATCAGGAGGTGGAATGTTAAAAAAGAAACTTTTTGGCTATGTTCCTATTCTTCAGAAGTATTTGTTTTGGAACTATGTGGAGGAACTTGCCTTCATTCTCTGACTAATTGTGACAGGAGCTTTACATCATATTGCTCATGCTAAACATATGAAGGCCAAATTCACACCTTGAACACATCCTGTTTTCCAAATTACTCCTGAATACGGATGTTTGGTATTGGCCTTTTTAACCATTTTCCGACTGTATGAACCTTTTGCCATTCTATAAGGCGCATTCTGCCATACGGGAACGGGGGACCACTGTCCTCCAGTTCTTACAACCGTTTCAGTTCCTACTCCAAGGCAGGATCACATATCACATATAGGAACACATCTGACGTAGGTTGCAGCTCCACCATTTACCAGCATTACATCTGATATGTTTATGTCTTCATAAGTTAAACGCACATGTCATCTCCTTTCTTCATCCATGACAGAAAGTAGAATAACGCCTTAATGTTAGCCGCCAGAAGTGATTGTCCATGATTAATAATCCTGTCATGCAGCCAGTGGCCTCCTCACTCTCTAGATTTGTTCCTTAGTGTTGTTTTCTGCTCTCCTTATTTTTTGCGAGTTTTCTTTTGTTTTGGAGCAGTGCTGATCGTAGATGGTTGCATCACATCGGTCCCTATCAAGGTCTGTGTCTCATATTCGAATGCAAAGTAAAGTGGTTTAGTGGAGAAAGACCCAGAAAAATAAAAATGAAATCATATCAACTAAAGCCCCCCCCCCCCAGAGTACCTACTCTGACCGGCTTTCCTCGGCTTTGTCTGGTTTCAAGGTGTTTCCATTAGAGATTTTTCGGAGTGAGTAGATCTTTCGCGGTACCTACTTCATCAAGTGGGGAAAGTCGGGCTCAAATCGTGACAAAAGGCTGGAATAGTGATCAGCCCGTAGCTTTGGGTATGAATAGCAATCATGGCAGCAACTCAGAACCAATAGTAGTTTTGGAATTTGCTCTGGACTTTAATAAATGATCCAGGAAATGTTATGTAATTGTGTTACGATTTTGTGTCTTGTTTTAGGGAGAAAAGAGCCTTTCCTCATATTTACTGCTCTCTGGACATCTTTTAGGCAGAAATTAATCATTTCTGATGTTGACAATATGCTGATTCAGATCCCCATGTAGACTCTGGACCGCTCCCACATTGGAAGGTCCCGAATAATAATGGAAAACCAGAATAGAATAGATTTGAGCTGGTTGGATAGAGTAGAGCGAAGTAGGTACAAAGGGAAAATTGCTATAAGACATAACGTCAGCAAATTTGATGTTCCTAATCAGACATGTGGACAAGGCCACTTGAATGGTCCTTATGCTGCAAGGGTTGACATGGTATGATGATGTCACGGTCACAGGATTTATTGCAAATTGTGCTGAGCAAACAAACGTATCTGGAAAACTATGTGTGACATCTCTTGTATTTTGTTACTTTGAGTTGGAGGAGACATAGCTGAAGAGTTTAATATATAATATGTACATTCTTTAAAAGTTGTCATTAAAAAAGAAAAAAACAGATACCGGTAATTTCTTATATTACATTTTAATGCCAGTATTGGCCAATAATATCAGTGTGCCAATAGTATTAGACATTTTTGCTCCTGAATAACAGCCATTAGGAGGTTTATGTAGTAACCTTAGGTTTTAAGGAGGCATCATTATGGGGTATGAGGCTTGGAAGAGTCGTCATTCTGAGATACTACCTGTTATGGCTTCAGGTAATCTTGTAATTTTATCTAAAGGAATGAGGAATATCTTAATTAATATCTGTAGTGAACAGCAGGATAATCGTGCAAGAGAGGAAAAGTTTGCTTCCATCAGAGTATAAATGGTTTGGGTGAGGTGACGTCAGCTACCTGCATTATGATGCTACTGCTTTCCAATTTTCTGTTCTCAAATTTCCCCCAACACAACTACAAAGTACATAATACATTCATAGACTCGAATGCCAGAGCTTAAGCTTTCCCAGTGGCACAATCTTCCTGTAGTGCATCCTGCTGGCATTTCTTCCCCAAAGCAAGTGAGACACACACCTGGCACACTTGGTGTAACAAGAAAGCATGAGTCATCAGACCTGTCACCTTCTGTTCTGGCCCTGTCCTTTTCTCATGTTGGCTTTGTTGGTGCTTTTAGCAGAGGAAAGAGATCAATATGGTCATTCTGACTGGTCTGCAGTATGCATCACCATAAGTAAATTATGCTACAATACCTCTTGTGTGGGATATGAGCAATGTGATTCAGGCACCTTAATTCAGTGGTTTTCATCTCGCTACTTTGCAGATGCTGACTTTTTAACATTGTTTTTAAAGTGTTTGCTATATTAGCTGTTAAAGAAAGGAAAATTTGTGAAAAATATCCCCCAAGTCAAGGAATAATTGCACGGGGGTGGGGGTGGGGTGAACATGATTTTTAGATGTATTCAGGATCTCACTATTAAGTCCTATTGAAGAATCCATGTAAAGAAAAGAGTGAGTACTGACAACAAGTGGGGGGATATGACTCCACCTGCTCAGCAAGATTTATAATCTACATGGTATCATAGCAACAGATGCAGATTGCTTGAGCTAATATTTCCTTAATTCTGTATTTGCTTTGTATGGAGGCAGATGGTAGAGGAAGAGATGCTATCTGCCCTCCTAAATGGGTGTTTTTTAGAGGTTTTAAAAGTGTTTGCTGTGCTTTTGGCTGCACATGAAGCTCCATGTGTACATCGACACAGAAGGATGTTGACCACAGTCCTGGACAGTTCTCAGTAAATATTCACAATATGCTGTTTGTGTATTCTAGCCGGTCTGCCTCTGAGTGACCTCTCTCTACTCACTGACGATGTGTCAATATTGTCTGAGCTCATATAAAGATGGACCAACATGTCGCTCTCTGTTTCTTGCAGTGGTGCCTTTTCTGAAGTGGTGATGGCCCGGGAGAAGGCCACAGGGAAGATGGTCGCAATCAAGTGCATCCCTAAAAAAGCGCTGAAGGGGAAGGAGACGAGCATTGAAAATGAAATTGCCGTCCTCAGGAAGTAGGTACCACATGACTGAGCTGTGGAGGCGTTTGCAGAAGGAGAACAGCACTTTAGAAAGGGTCACATCTTACATCATCCTGAGGGAAGCATGTGCTGCTTCCTGTTTGCTCTCTTCACTCTCGGCTGGTTTATTCAGCTTCAGTTTATTTAACAGTCATTGACAGGCTTAAGTGACTGCCTCATCGAATCCCGTCTATCAAACTGAGCATAAACACATACACACAGACAGGGTATGATAGAATGTACTGACACCAGGTGACACTTTATCCTCTTCCAGGGCCTAAAAGGTAAATTCCCAGAGAAGCTTAGTTATCAGTCACAGTAAAAGTCAGCATTGCAGTAGTTGGGTGTTGTTGCCTGGTTGCAGTTGCTATCCTATGACTACCTCCATCTTTTTCCCTCTGTCATCAGTTTTTTCCTATTCATTTATGCTCTTGTGTCCGACAGTCTCCAACTGCAGTCTCCTTTTCATAACTTGAAAGAAAACAAAGTTGTGAAGATTTAGTCTTTAGAGATCGTTCCCACACCCTTCTTCAGTTCTACCACTTCCTTTCAAACACTTGTGAAGACACTTTATTGTAAACTGTAAACTCTTTTTTGCTGCTTGAACCCAGACTTCTTGCAATAATCCATTCGATAGCATTTTCCTCAAGTGCTCCTTATTCCTGGGAGTTGCCAAATCATGACTCATGTATAGTGACTAAAAAAAAATAATAAAAAAACAGATTTAATTATACTTGTATTTGACAAATGTGAACCTGTTTACCCAATAAAAGTGTAACAGAAAGAAAAAATTATTTTTCTTCAGTTGCTGGGGTATGATTTTAAAGACCCAATTCCAAAAAAGTTGGGACGTAGCTTAAAATGCAAATTTAAAGAGTCAAAAAACATTTGCAAATCTCACAAAACAATATTTCATTAATAACAGAGCAAAGAAGCCTGTTGAAATGTTCAAAGTGAGGCAGATTATTTAATCCAAAATATTAACTCAATTTCAATTTAATGGCAATAATGTCTTTGAGTTTTTACTAGAACAAAAAAGCTAGAAAAGGGGTAATTACATAAAAAAAACAGCTGTAAGTACATTTGCAATTTTATTTAGCTCGGTCCTGCAGCCCTGCAGGTTATCATCATATCGCTTCACCAGCACACCTGACTGAATTTAACAAGCTATTGTGGAGAACTTTATTGGCTGTAGGATCCATTCATTCATAATATTACAAAAGACTCAAAGAATCTATAGTGTGTGTGCAAGGAAAATGGCTTAAAAAAGTAGATAATCAGATGCTTGTGAACCTTGGGCTCCTGGTAGGATAAATTCTTTTAGCATTTTGGGATTTATAGTTTCCTTACTTATGCACGAAAAATCACATTTTTGACTATATCTCTGGAACTATTTACAATAGGATTTTGATACTCAGTATACCTGTTTAGGTTCCCAAGAGGACGATCTGTATCGAATTTCATGATTATGGGATTTATTATTTTCCCACCAGGTAGTGCTTTATTCACAAAAAATCTGATTTTTGGCTATATGTCTGGAACTATTTGTCCATCCATCCATCAATTTTCTACCGCTTTTCCCGAACGGGGTCGCGGGGGGGCTGGAGCCAATCCCAGCAGCCAACGGGCGAGAGGCGAGGTACACCCTGGACAGGTCGCCAGTCCATCACAGGAACACACATATAGACGAACAACCACGCACACACACACACTCACACCTAAGGTCAATTTAGAGTCTCCAATCAGCCTATCCCGAAGGTGCATGTCTTTGAACTGTGGGAGGAACAGGATATATCCTGTTTTAAAGTCATACTGGGCTGGTTCAAAGTTTCCACACCAGATGGAGCTTTGTGACTGAACATGTGCATCTTTATATTATTGTATTGTGTCTATTCAAGGATTGGGGAATTATGGGATTGAGGGCATTTAGGATACACCCTAGCAGTTGCATCCTTAATGGGATGCTGTATCTATACAGAATAACTTCACAGTAAAAAAGCCTGACTTACCTGAAGTCCAGACCAAGAGTAAAAAAACATATGCATCATGTTGAAATGCAAAATGTATACCACAGGACCATTGGGGTCTTATGGTTCAGCAAGAGGTCTCTTCAGTTTCCAGTTAATGTAAGAAATACATTGTAAAGTGGTAAACATGACTCTGTTACAATCTTTTGAGAAGACATGTAGCTGCTATTTATTTCTAGAGAAACAAATATTTTAAAAATATTTGAAAATGTCTCGCTTTCCACATTTTATTAGTTTTTAGCAAGAGGTTTGCGAAAACAATCACCTGAACACTCTTGCTACAGAGGGATCACATCTAGATGACAAAATAACTGGTGATTTGCAAGGTAATCATCAGTGTGACTCACCACCTGTCTATCCCATCATCCTTCTACATGGACAAAAGTCTCAGCTCATTATATACCAGAACTCAGTGTTTCTTTTTTTCAGAGAAACTTATCGATAACCAAAGCTTTGTGAAAATGTCATACCAATACTAACAGCAATAGGTCTAATATCAGATTAATAAAGTGTGAAATGGGGTGTGAACTACACAGGAAATCCATTTCATAAACATATTTTTTACTATACACAAAAATTTGATTAAAAAAGTACATATTTTCATAATTAAATCAGTGTGAACATATTTTATACTTATACACTATCATTTATTCACTGTAATTTATAACTAGTTATAATCTGTTATAGATAAGTAGACACTTTGTGAGCATTTTTCTGTTCTGTTTAATGTTGTTTTGGTCTTATGAGCATTTGTCATGGAATCAGTAAATCCATTCCTTTTTATTTACCTTGAGCACACCAACGCTTGATGGCATGTGGCTTGTGTTAATGGAAGCTGGTAGCAAGCAAAGTGAATTTTCTCTTCTTCCTTTTCAGGATAAAGCATGAGAATATAGTGGCTCTGGAAGACATCTATGAGAGCTCGAATCACCTGTACCTCATAATGCAGCTGTAAGTACACCAACCCCCCCGATACTGTTTGTTTGTGCTCCTATCTGTTCATCACTTTGACATATGTTGTTTTCAAGGTTTCTGTGGTGCTTCTTAAAGTATCTTTCTCTTTCTTGCTGCTAAAGGAGATAAAGATATTTAGAAAACAGTTTGATATCTATGATCAGACTAAGTAAAGAGATAGCTTGCCCTAAACAAACTAACAACTTAATAATTAATAAGCAATAGTTTGACATTTTAGAAGAAATGTTTTTTATTTATTTTTATACCATCTTGATGTTTCGTCATTACTGGAAAATCCCAAAATGGATGAAAAGGTAGAGCTCAGAGGGCTCCGTCACGGTGGAGCCAGCAGGAAGTACGCAGCTGCAACCAGTGATAGCGCTCTAACACACATCAATCAAAAGAACACGCCTCTAAATTTAAGATTAAAACAACATTGAAACCGAAGCGTTAGAAAAAAAATTCACCCCCCCGCCCCAGAGTTGCCTCACAATCAGCAGCCAGAGATTGCTGACTGATTGGGGATGGAGAACAACAACGTGTTAAAAGAAATACACTTTTAACTGAGCCAGGTGTTTAGTTGGAACACATGGTGATAAATCCGTGACATAAATTTATATGATAGTCGACCCTTAAATGCAGCACAGAGCCTTCATATTGGAAGGAAAAGGGAAAGCACAAATGGCAGTCGGATGCTTCAATAAATTGTTTTACAGCAAACACAAAAAATGTTTGTTTATACTTTTAATATAAATACTGACTAAATACCAACCACGAATGTGATAACAAAATAAATTAGGAGGTATACTGCTTATTATATACTCGGGTTATGCTGAACTAGTCCTTTTCCAGCTGATGGGACAGGCCGTTTCCTCCGATTTCATTACCCTGCTATGTTGGCTAACTATCTTGTGGCTGCACATTTATATTTTAGTAATCATTTAAAGTAAATCTCACTCATGGAAGAATGATCACATTCTCTTATATCTTGTTTTTTTGTTTGTTTGTTTGTTTGCCAAACATCTCAATTTAAACCTTGTTACGTATCAAAATCTCTTGTTTAATCCACGTTACTTGCTGTTTGGGAAGGTTTTTGGTTTGAGCAGCAGTTCCTCTCCACCGTTTTCCTGTGTGAAGAATATGTCGTCATGATTTCTGAGACCTTTCCCCTCACCACATAATTTCAGTGTTTGTGACTAAAGCACCAGCAATTTAGCCAGCGATTATTTGCCCTCTCTGTACCTCTGAAAGGTGCTTAATGCTGCCTTGGGGTCTGTTATATAAATGGTGATTGTAAGTCATTTGTGAACACATGTACTAACTTGCACTAGATGGTAATCTTTAATGAGTCATTTGTTGCACCTTTGCCTTTTTCTATAGCTTAAAATAGTTGACACTTTCTGGTGCATTAGTGACAAACCTTGCTTGGCAACATAATGTCATGATAACATTTATGAAATGGAAGAGAGGTATTTTACAAGAACTGACTGCTTTCACAATACAGCTCAGCTTCAACTTTGATTCAGCCAAAAGCTTTTACAGATGAAACCATAAACTAAAACAGCTGTTTTTATATCAAATTTATTAGTAACAGAATTAACATAATGCACGAAATCAGAATGTAGAGACCCAGAAGTCCTTAATGATGATGGAACAACATTCAAAGAGACAAAACATTAGTTGAACACTTCACCAATCAAACCTTCTGGAGTGGTCAACCAAAGTATTTGGCCTCATCACCATTACTACGGACCAGTTCAGAGAGAAGTTGAGGCTCCATCCAGGTAAAGCTGCTGGACCAGACTGTTGAAGGCTTGTGCCGCAAAGCTGGCTGAGCCTGTTTAGTACATCTACAACTCGAGTCTACACCATAGAAAGCTGCAGCCAAGCGCCCTCTCTGACTACAGACCAGTAGTGTTGATCTCCCATCTAATAAAGATGCTGGAATGGTTGATTTTGTATGGG
The DNA here is from genome assembly GCA_037177515.1 of Pseudomugil tenellus. Taxonomy (NCBI): domain Eukaryota; kingdom Metazoa; phylum Chordata; class Actinopteri; order Atheriniformes; family Pseudomugilidae; genus Pseudomugil; species Pseudomugil tenellus. Next base: position 15,990,823 of record JBAMHX010000011.1, read on the forward strand.
GGCGGGTGTGATGTACCTCCCTCACCAGAGAATGGCGCTGTGAGGATTATTTTTACAGATCCACATCTCGTGTCTTGGATCGCAGACTACCTGAAAAGACCACAATTTTTCTGGTTGAGTGCAACATGTTCGAAACAGTGACCAGCACCACCAGGTAGGCCTGTTGCAATAAGTCAATTAATTACACGATAAAAAAAAATGAGCGCAAAAACTTTGCCGGTCGCAATCATTTTATTTTTTGTTTTTGTCTTTACCGAAGACTACATTGCAAAATGTTTCCCTACAGTGCATCATAATGCATGAGAGCAATTCAGAGGCAGCAGTGCCTTTGTCTACAACGTTGCCTACCATATGACATACTGGAGATCTGAGATTCATTTACTATGCCACCTTAGATATGTGGTCAATTTAAAACATGACCCCTAATATGAGCAGACGCTATGTAACTGCTGACTGGACCCTGAACTCCAAGACCAAAGACCAGATTTGGTCTAAATAACCAGACTGCTGAAACCTTGGAAGGCCATAAACTAGTCTGCACATCAAGCTAAATGAATGTTTATTCTTTGAAAGGGTGTACTTAGATTTATTACTGCAGTATTGTTTTTCTATATTAGTAGAAATTGTTCAAAAATTGCTTTGCACAATATTATCGTTCATCGCAATCATTTCTGAGACAATTAATAGCACAGCAAAATTTGTTATTGTGACAGGTCTTGCATCGGGGCGTCACTGGGGACTTTTCTCACAACTCTTCACTTTTAGACTTTGGAGTTCAAGCACAGCCTTGAACTGTGTCATGTGCAGAAATTCTCAAACAACACTGCCATCGTCTAATGCCCCGTTCGGTTGACGAACAGGAGTGTTGCACTGTGAAGGACTTTACCACCTGGAGTCACCTGAACCACCTGCAGCTGTGTCCATCTCCTCAGATTAAGTGATCTAACCATCAGTGACGAGGAGATTGAGGTGTTGAAATATAATACTATATAAACATATAAATCCACTGCACATTAACGAGAAGAAGGACTGGTCATGGAAATTCAGCTAAGAGAAAACGCAGAGCAAACACTATTTTTGAGGAGACTCGCCTCTGTTAAGATCTGTAGAAAAGTGCTGCAACTATTATACCAGTCAGCAGTGACTTTTGTTCTTCTCTATGGTGTTTGGAGAGACATTGGGCAGAGGTACATACAGAGCCTGGAACAATCAATAAGGCCTCCTATGCTATTGGGGCTGATTAGGACTGTGGTATCTGTCATGGAGGGGAATGGGAGAAAAACTTATCTCTGATGGACAACCGTAGCCAGCCGGTAACTGGCTACAGTTAGCTACCTGGCTAGAGTAGCTAACTCGTACAGTAGCTTCTATTTTTTGACAATCTTTTAAACTTTATTAACAATGTCCATTGGGATATTTATCTCATCTTATCTCTATCTTACCTTTCACATATCGACTTAGGTTATTATGATTTTATCACTAGGGGCCTCAATGTATCTTCGACCCGTAGTAGCATAATCTTCTGATCATTTTTAACAACATATAGGATAAATTACAAATTCACCAGGGTAGCAAAAATAATCAGAAAAGTTTCTCTTAAAAAATCATGAGATATACATCTAGGTGTGTTTGGGTGTAGACACCCGCACACCGAGATGTATGTTTGAATCTGAGGTATGAGTAGTATCTTTCCCTCTTTATCATTCCTGTTGTTTGTGTTATTATATTCACTTATTTTTGCTTCTTGTCTGCCTTTTTGTAGTCTGTATGTAAAGACACACATTTATATAAACTGGTCCACTGGTGTCGTGTTGATAGGGTGTCTGGAGGTGAACTGTTTGACCGCATCGTGGAAAAAGGCTTCTACACAGAGATGGATGCCAGTCGGCTAATTCGGCAGGTTTTAGATGCCGTTAACTATCTACACTCCATGGGCATTGTGCACAGAGACTTAAAGGTACAGTGACATTTAACATTCTAATATGGTCTAAAGTGCATTTGTTGTTGAACTTTTCACTTTCAGTTTACATTAGAGGGGAAATCCCTGCTACTTAATCTGTGTAGTGTTACTACATTCAGTAATAATCACCTAAAGAGGCCAAATGTCAGGGATTTCTCTTCTTAGCAAACTATTGAAGGCTCTGGGCTGAGCCATTAAAGCTATTAAAAGACAAACCCTTTGTCTGACATTTCACTGTCCCGATTATTATGTCTACAGAAATAAAAAGAAAAATTGAAATAAAAAATAACCATTTTGACTGACAACCAATGGCAAATGTTTGGATGTGTTTTGTTTTTACCAGCCAGAGAACTTGCTGTATTTCAGTCCTCATGATGACTCAAAGATCATGATCAGTGACTTTGGCCTGTCAAAGATGGAGGGGTCTGGTGGCGTGATGGCCACAGCTTGTGGGACTCCTGGATATGTGGGTAAGGATGCCCTCTACACTCTGGCTTTGGTGGAAACTTCCTTTTGAATAATTGGATGCTCTAGCTTGCTAAACATGACCTAGTTTAATCTTCTAGTAGGCACAGATTAACCTTAGCCATCTGCTTCAGGGAACCCGACAAATATAGTTAGTTTTTACTTCTCATTAAAAAAAAACGTCATTGTTTCAGCGCCTGAAGTTTTAGCACAGAAGCCCTACAGTAAGGCTGTGGACTGCTGGTCCATTGGGGTCATCGCTTATATATTGTGAGTATTTTGGATTAATCTGAAGTCTTAATGTGTTTAATAAATGAATGTTTGTGCTACCTTGTTACTTCAACAGGGGGATGTTATATCATATCAGAAAGAAAATGTCAGAACTTTGTTTACAGCTCTTTGAATAATAAAATTGAATAGGTCAAATTGACATATGGAGACTTTATTTAAAAGTTCAGTCACAAAAACATAAATAAAATAAGCAACAGCTTTTTTTCTGTATCCGTTTAGTGGAGCAAATCTTTCTGCGAATATAATAAATTTGATTAAAAATAGATCATTTATTTAGAACATGGAAAAAGTAAACAATAATCATACGTAATGGGCAAACATATATATATAAATAAATAAATAGAAATAAAGCAAACATATTTGAAAAGAGCATACTCTAATTATGTATGTAGAAAGGAGTGGGAGGAAGTACAAACCTGTATTACCCCACCCCTTCCTAATAAATCATTAATATTTAATTACTTTAATTAGGTTCCTATTAATATAATAATACAATATATTATATATTATCATTATCCTTAATAATAATAACAGAATTTTATATATCATTAAAAATAAAAACTATAGAACAGAAGATTACCCAAAATACATTAAAAACTAAACAGTAAACACCCTGTGATAATCTAACACTGCCTCTCTTTTCATTTATGTAAAGCAAAAATATTTTCCTTGTGCTTTTTTTTTAATGGAACTGGTTTATATTTAGACATTCGCTTAGCAAACTATCCAGTTTAACCCCACAAACTGAAATACAATATGTTCTCTTTGTTCTGTGTACCTGAAGTGTTCGCAAATTAAATTTACCTCTTAAGAATTTGTGATGGCCCTCGCTGGGCCATCTGTAACACTTTCAGTTTCAGGGTGTAACACCAAAGGTGTTTGGTATCCCATTATGGTTTCAGGTTTGTCTATTTCACTATTGTTACTATATCATTATCTCTCATTTCAACATTTAGTTAAAAACCAGATTTAAAATGTTGTTTTCAATAAGAAAAGCTACTTGGAAACATTTTCTCTTACTTTTGACCATAGTGTGAGCATTAAAATGTTATGGACAACCTCAGTGATGTCTTAAACAACCAAATAATAAATTGTAAAAACCCATCCAGATTTCAAGTTGGAGGTACTTTTGTAAACCACCAGTGCATAAAAACTAATGGCTGAGGGATGCACTCTGCTGCAGAAACAGCACGGATCTGCCAGCCTAATTAAACAAAGTGTTGTCATTTACTTAAAAAAATCCCAAATTATATGATCCAGTCATTATCTGCTATTAAATAATTTGTTTCCTTTGATGTCCTCATATGTGATGCTTCTGTTTGCATGATTTAATACTGTTTTATAAAGAAGAGCACAGTACTGATTTATAATGCACATCAGTCTTTTTGCCCTCATATCATATAAAAATGGAAAGCTATCCTGCTTTTTTTTTTACTTAGTGTCCTTGATAATCCTTTTGAGCTGTACCCTGTTGCATGCTTTAGGAAAAATCATACCGTCTGTAATTGAGATTAGATCACAGCAAATCCTTTTAGATTATGGTTAAAGTTTTTAACATTGTCAGGATAAAGACTTTCATGCCAGCTGTTGTGTAATCACTCTACTTCATCTCCCCAGACTGTGTGGTTACCCTCCTTTCTATGATGAGAACGATTCAAAGCTCTTTGAGCAGATTCTCAAGGCAGACTATGAGTTTGATGCACCATACTGGGATGACATATCAGACTCCGGTGAGTTTGTGTTCTTTCACATTTTTAAATAAAGTGTACACTTGTTTTTGAGTACCTCAAAAGGTGGCAGGGGTAAAGTAATGATGAGAAAAACAGTTCAGTGAAAGCACAGTTACCATGACAACACAATCTACTCATGCATTTATATACATGCCAAAGCATAAATATTGCATTTTTAAATGACCCCTACTGGCCTCTTCATTGGGTGAATCTTGCCAGTACCAGGTTGGATGCCCCTTATAGCCTTTTGCTGAGTCTTAGTTATTTGTGGCATAGCTTCAACAAGGTGATATTTCGGACCATGTTTACTGTCTTCCCCATTATTTTCCCTCACCTTCATCTTCAGCAAATTGTCTTGACCATGTTCACATTACTCAATCCATTGAGTTGACACCGTGTGATTGGGTGATTTTTTTTTTTTTTTGTAGACAATTAATTGAACAGTTAAGCCTTATAAAGTAGCCATTAAATGTATGTTTCATTAGCTTTATTTTTGGCCTTGTTTTAATTTTTTTGTCATTTTTGTGAAGAGTCCTGGGAAAAATCTTTAAATCTCATTCAGTGTTTGTATCTATTAGAGTGAGATATCTCTGACTCTGAACCCCCACATGAATGATTTGTTTTAACTGTAAAGAGACCACCAGTAAGTGGACGGAAGAGATTTTTTGTTTATTGTGACTAATCTTCATAGCTAAGTGTCAAATTGGTGCCTTAGGTAACAAATTGAGTTATATTGCTGACTTACGACTTTGGGTTTATACATTACCTCTAATTTAAAATAGATGAAGTTAAAAGTCATTTATCTGACGTGTATTTTAGATGACTGCAGCAGTATGAAGGGTCAGGAAGCATAAACAGCCAAACAAAAGAAGGAAAGAGTTCATGGAAGTTGGCCAGTCTGATTCAAGATGAACATTTATTTATTTATTTGTTGTTTAAAATATATACGCATTTCTTTGCACAATATTTTTTGTTTATTTACTCATATGTTCTACATTTATTTATATCTTGCTTTGTGTAAATAAGGTGCTAATTTTAAAAACTAAAAATGCCTAAATTTAGCATGTGTTATTCTTTAAATGGGACTTTTGGTTATGCGGGGAATGGCACTTTTCCCCTCCTGATCCCAGGAACTGTACACCATTTATATCTTTGAGCGCTGCAGACTTTTAAATCTATACTCAACTTGATGTGCTCTTGGCTTTATTTCCCTCTTCAGCCAAAGACTTCATCAGCAGCCTAATGGAGAAGGACCCTGAGAAGAGATTCACATGTGATCAGGCTCTTCAGCATCCCTGGTGAGGAACTCATCACCGCACTGTGCCACAAGCAGACAATCACAGGGAATCACACATTGCGCTGCGATTACACAGCAGCGTGACGCAGATTGTAAGGCTTACGCATTTGTTATGGAGAGCTTGTCCTCCCACTGTCATCTGTCACCATGGCGTCGAGCCGCAGTCCTACCTCTGCTTGGTGCTGCTAGCCCTCAGAGAGAAATCTGCTGAATAAATATCTTCCAATTAGTGGCTGATCTGCTGAAGGATCCTTGAAGAATGTGGAATATTTAATGAACAATTGAGATGTCTGCCCTGGTCTGTGTCAGCGCTAATGAGAGCAAACTGGCGTGGGTTGCTGTCTCCAGCTGAGGTGGCAGCAAGTCTGTTTGGCAAGTAATGGGCATTTTGGGTCGTGGGCAGGTGGTCCATCTGATACAGATATCACTTACAGGTGTCATAATGAAGGGAAATAGTTTTTACTGACACATTTTCACAAAGAAATATTATGATGAACTTGACAATTACTGCTGCAAGAACAGCAGTCCACCAGTCACAGGTGTAGCAGAATGAAAATAAATGAAGGCACCAAATAGGAAAAAACAACGAGGATGTTTCCTCAGGCATGGCAGATACAGACATTAATCATCTGGGTAATGCTGCTGTGGTATGTGTGAACACTGACTTTGACTTTTTTTTTGTCCAGGATCGCTGGAGACACTGCTCTCTGCAAGAACATACACGAATCAGTCAGCCGACAGATGCGGAAAAACTTTGCCAAAAGCAAATGGAGGGTGAGCACGTAAAACTTCAGCTTTCTTTGTTAACAGACATTAACTAGAAAGCATACATTACTCTCTTTTGCTTATTTTCATCATCAGAAAGCATGATTTGTCTCATGTTTCCATCCACTTTCTTTTTACAGCAAGCATTTAATGCAACGGCTGTGATACGCCACATGAGGCGACTGCAGCTGGGCACCAGCTTTGGCAGCAGCATCCAAAGCTCCAACTCTATGTCAAACCCTCAGAGCCGAGCTCCAGCCAAGAGCCAGTCTGTGGACTGTGCACCGCTCTCCCTGAAGAACTGTGAGTGACACTTTTTTTAATTTATTTTGCTAATTTTGCATCAGTTTGCCATCAATAAACTCAGACCATAGTAGGTAGCTGCAAGAGTGTGTGTTTTTTATTTATTTTTTATTGTTCTTCTTTGCTAGTAGATTTTTGTGTGGTGATCGGGGGCGTAGCATTGAGATGTGCAAGCTGATACAAATCTTCAGATGTGCTTCTGAGCTATTGCAGAGAATCCCACTTTATGTTTTTGACTCAGTTTTAAATGCAATGCTGCATGAGGATCATGACCACTTTAGATTATTTTTTCATTTATTGTAAGCCTCTTTCAGACTTTGCCAGTTCTCACACAGCTGAGCAATATTATGCACATCATAGTTTTTATTAAAGCCACTTTTACACACGAATGTAGCATGAAAATAACTTTTAAAAATAAGCAGACAAATCCCTGAACGCATCACTTTTATAGACTGAGGAAGCGGTTAATGGTACATATGTCGGGTTATAAAAGGTCTTCAGATGCAAAACTCTCAAACTCTTGCCAATTTGACTGCTGTGGCTTTGAACATCATACAAACCTTTTCTAGTTTTCAATGTCTCTTGGCCTCCCTGAGATGGTTCTCTTCAAATTAAGTACTTATGAGGTTTTGTTTTTTGTTACTTTTTAACTATGCAAATAATTTCTAATTTTTGATGAATCTGATGTGTTGCTTTTGTTCTGTTTCTCGTTTAAAAAACAAACAAACAACAAAAAAGTATTTGCATTGCATATTTGAATCAGATTCCCAATCATTTTTGGGAAACAGTTTTACAGAAATTTACAGAAAGATGTTCAGATTCAGGATTTTTCCATTAATAGAACAATATAAAGTCTAAATAAGTTGATCATGTAAAAATATGTGTATTATTACAGCATTGTTGGGTATTAAACTATTTACTGTTACGTGGACAAAACCTATAGAACTCCTTTGTTATTCAGGCATCTAGTAACGCATTGCAATTTGATTAATTTGATTCATATGTTACGTTTTTAGCCCCTCATTGATGCTACACTCTTTCTCACAGGTCCCCCCATAGCTCCTCTGTCATCTGCCATTAAAATACACAATCAGGACTCTGACGCCCCCTCTGCTGCTACGCGGGAGGACCCACCGTCGGTGGCTGAGCCGCCCCGGCCACGACCCTCAACTGTTACTGTTATCCACACGGGGACTAAATGACGCCAGGTTCCGCGGGAGGTGAGCTGGGAGACCACAGAGCTTTGAGAGGGGAACAGGGAAAAACCTGCCCAGGCCTCGTTATTCAAAGTCGTTGCCCAGTTTTCCATCCCGCTGCCTCCCATCTGTGTCTGCCTAAACACGGGAGGAATTTGAGGAGCGCTGGTTTGGCTCCATTTAGCATGGCTCAGCGCGGCACCCACTGCTACCCTTCTTACTGTCATACAGACTTGGGAGGACTGAGGGGGCAGAAACTCACCTGAAGTTGTTGTTTATCAGGAGGACTGTTGTCAAGCAGCCGAATGAGCAGCTGCTGTTGGAGATGCCACACTAAAGGAAACTCTTCATCAAAGCTACTGTCAGTTTTGACTGTAATGGGATGTTCTGCTGTATGCCTTGTGTAAATTTCTTGCCTGGAACTGCTGTGTTGGAGTCATGTTATGCAAGTGAAATATAAGCTTCAAGCTGTGGTAAATAATTGTGATTGCCTGCATTCTGGACTTCTTATTGTTCAGATCGCTCATGTTAATTTTCTGTGGTATTTGCTGCAACAGTATGACAGTCAGTGTTGTGTCTTTGCTTTGTAGGAGTGTTAAAAGTAAGCCACAAGATGTGTGTGAATCATGGAGATTGTGGAGAGGATTCCTCTTATGTATTGGAATATTTATTTTCTTACTATATATCATGTGTTTTGTAAGAGTACAACTTGGAATAATTTGTAAATGTATCACAAGACTGGAGGGAAAACTCTTACAATGTCTAATGAGAATATAGGATCTAATAGCCGTTACTTTTTAATTGCTGTTTTATTTGACTGATTCACTTTGAGATGACTGTGAAGGCCTCCTGAACCACAGGAGGGCACCAAAGGTTGTTGCTTTATGACCAGTTCTCAGGGATTTACAGGGACACGAACATGAAGCTAACCAAACACCTCTGTGTGATCAGACACTGCTCTTTCATCCAAATAGTTAAAAAGTTGCAATCTCCAAAAACTGCATGCGGTATACTCCTAATGAGCCACTGGGATTTATGTTTAATTTCTTTAAAATCATTATTACTGACACTTTTTCCCTTTTCAAACATTTTAAATTACATTTGGATGTAAAGAAGCTTTTCACCAGTAATGTGTGCATTCATGTCTGTAGTCAAATTGTTAAAAGACAAATGAATGCTAATGCTTCCGGGTTGTTATCACTCCCACTGCAGAGTCGGGTCGGTGAGATCAGTCGTGTACAGATAAGTATTTGAAATATCGTGCTCTGCTTCCGCTCATGAAGTGACTGCTCTGGGAACAGCTCAGTTGCTCTGTGTTTAATCACTGTGCTTTCATACCAGCCTGTTGAATTTAGCAGAAAGAATATTTGTCCTTCTCTTTCCCACTCGCTCTCTACAGACTTACACACAGAGAGGAGAAGCGATCTGTCTTAGTATTTTTCTTTGTGGTACTTCTATTGAATTTCAATCACATAACATGAATGTGGGAAAAGAAAAACGCTCCAGGAGAGCATACCCAGTGTTTCGGGCTTTGCCATCTTTATGTATAAAAAAAAAAAAAATGTGGTGACTATTGAAATTAACTTTAAACATCTGTAAATACAAAGCTGTATAACGGTTGTCAGAGTCTTGTTTGTTTTATTTTTGTTGCTTTAGTTCATCAGAAAGAAAATAAGAATTATTGAAAGCTTAACACTTTGCATATAATATGTTTCAGACATGTTCTCTGAAGTTGTAGACACACATATATAAAAAACGCCTGTTTGCATGTTATGTTGCTTCTTTGGCAGTAAGTATTATGTTACAGTTTGCACAGACTACCTAAAGTATATAGAAAATACACAATCCTTTTAATATTAATGCTGCTGCATGCAACAAATAAACAGCATCTAACAATGTTTAACCCAGGGAAGAATCTTTAACATTATTTCATCAGTAAAATATAATTTGATTTGTTACTACTCACATGACCTTTTACACAGCTGTATCCCTCTATAACCCTAAAGAAGTCCTATTTCTGTCTTAACCACTGTTTTTATTGGATCTCTAAAACACCATGCAGGATCAAAGTATTGCTTGAAAGCTTGTGAACATAGATGTCTTTAATTGTTTGAATTAGACCTAAACTTAATCAAACTGATTATCACATTTTAAAGCAGATGAAAAAAAATATTTTTATATCAAACAAAAATGTCAAGGTAGAAAATTATGAGTGTTGCAAAATAAAGTGGCAAAATAAGACTCTTAAAGTAGCCGTCTTGAGGACTTTGTCTCCAAATCATCTAAAGACTTTGGTCTCTACCAAACAATATTCAGATTGTATAAGAATGGATTGAATTTATATAAAACTGTTTATTTCTGCAGGAATGCTTGATTAGCAAACAGTACTCAAATGGAACAAGTGTAGAATATTCAGGGAGCACTTTGAAGCAGCTAAGAGACCAAAAAGCCTGTGTCACACTGGCTAATGTTAAGGTTTAAACCCACTATCGGCAGAACACTTGAACGACTGAGGTCATCGCAGATCTGAGAGGCAAATAGAGCTTAAATATAATTTTGTGTCTGAATAAGAAGGACTGTTTAAAGAAAGGTAAAAGAACCTGAATTTCCTTTAGGTGTTGTGGAGTCTTAGTTTGGGTATGTTTTGCAACATGTGGACCAGGTTTACTGAGTTTTCATGTCTGCATTGGTCAGTGAAGGGAATCTTGGAAAATGGTATGTCATGCAAAAGGAAAATTGAATTAAACCTAATCTGAAGTGAGTAGGTCATGATAGGAAACCCATCAACATTGGGGAACATAGAGGAACTGGCTAAAATACCCCTAAAGCAGGGGTGGGGAGCCATGACCCTCGTCCGGAAAGTTATCCATGTCTCCCTGTTCCAACACACCAGATTCAAATGAATGAATCACTGTGCAGATGTTGTTGAAGCTGTTGGATCCTTTTCATTTGAATGAGGTGTGCTGGGATACATGGAAAACCTGCAGGAATCCTGTGGTAAACAATGGGACTCACTTCCTCATTGAAAATCTGTCACTTTTCTTTTACTAACTAATCCTGTGTGAAAATATTTCAGTACTTCACAATTTCACAAACTTTCAGAAAAACCCCTGTTCTTTACATTTCCTACAAAGAACACCAAATATGTGAATGTTTTAGCTCCTTGAACATACATACATTCAAATTTTAGTGATAAATGACAAATTTCATTGCATTCAAAATTAAACAAATCAGATCTAAAGACTGCATTGGTTTTGGGAGATTATTATTTGAGTCTCATTACAAAGTTTCTGGTATTTTAATTCAACTTGAATCTAATTCATTTTTACAGATTAGTATTAATACTTACGAAAATATAGATGCAAATATAGTAGTCATGTTATCAATTACATTTGGGGTAAAAATGAACAATTCAACTCTACATTATATTGATAGAAAATGCATGTACATTTGGAGGAATCTTCTTGTAGACTTACTCAAAATCCAACAAAACAAAAGGGAAAAGTCACAATGTTCCCTAAAATATTGCATTTCTGTTAACATTCATATTTTTTAAAGACAAAAAGCATAGCAATGCTTTACTCCTTAAAGCTTGTCAGCTGTCAGCTTATACAGTCACACCTTTCCTGCTACTACACCATCATCTTAGACGGACTGACGGTTGTACTCGTGGGGGGGATTCATCCCGTCATAGTGGAACTCTCTCCACTGCTCGGTGCTCTCTCTGGTATTCTCGTCTTGTTCTGGAAGATCGGGAAAATTTCAGTGAATGGATGAGCTCGGTAAGTGAATCAACTTTCCTCTCAGCTGCATCACATATGGAAGGTTTACTCACCATCATTCTCTTCCTCAGCATAGCTCTCAAACTCGTTCCTCTTCTCCTCATGAAACTCTCGCTTTCGTTCATCTGCAGCCAAAACCTGCCTCTGCTCAGCTGCAAAACCAGCAGGAACATTTTAGATTCTGTAACTCTGTATATCCTGCTAACTGGCTACAGACAAATCAGAGAAAATGAAAAGCAGAACCAGTATGTCTAAGTTAAAAGTTTTTAAAAAATCAACTAAAGCCAACAACTTATCTTATACTGGTTTCAATCAGGTTTTAAAGAGGAGCCTTATACCAATAAACCTCTTGGCAGCAAATTTGTTAGTCAGAAAACAGCAGGGCAATAATTCTGTTTGCTACGTTTCTGACCAAGACAAGTTTCTTTTTACAAAGCTCAGTGTGTACTTGTGTAATGGCCATTTTTCCTGTTAAGGACAAGGACACTGGTTTCTTTAGATTGAAAAGAATGTAAATTGAATAATGAAAAATAAAAGAAGTTGAACATGCATTAAACATTAAAACATAAAAAACATTAAGACATACAGACAAGGTCAAGGTTATAACTAAGCTAACTAACTAAGCTAATATATGAAAAATATTTAGGAATTTAAGAAATAATACAAATTCATAGGTTTTCAAATGGTAACATCCATTAACCTATACTCAGTTTAAGCCATTCTACTTGTGTCTTCCGACATCCCTGATGCGAGTGGGCAAGTACAAGCCCAGGGACTGGGCATACCCAACCATAGCAGGGCCAACACAGTCATACTCACACGCAGAATTTAGAAACACCAAGAAACGTAACAAGCCAATTTTTTTCTACCTTTGGAGAAAATGCTGATGCAATCTGAATAAATGCAAACTTCCCACAGAAAAGACCCAGCTGAAGCAGGAACAAAAAAAACAACAAAAAATCAACTTTTTTCAGAAAGAAGGGCAAAAAGAAACAAAAATGTGGTTCACCTGTCTGTTTGTGCTCTGTCATCATCTACTGACTAAAGTAATATAATAATAAAAACAGTCTTGTTTGTTGTCTATATCTGTGAGACATCAATTATAAAATCATGAATATAATGATGCATATATTATGTATAAATGATGTGTTAGTGTTTGACACATTCCCATCTTCTTTTGACACTGTTATCGGTTAAAACATACTGGCTGTAGTAACATCAAGAACAACATCAGCTGGGACGTGAAAGATTAGGGATGGCAATGCTAAGCTTCTTAATGAAGGTTACACCCTTTGACCTTTCTCACCCATCACAGCTATAGTTAGAGCTTGCAATAAGCACTGAGTCTCCTTCTGGAAATTCAAGTCATGAACACCTCAGCAAAGTAACTTTTAGTTAATCTTTCTGCTTTAATCTGACAAGTATGACCACGCTAACCCGTTAATGGTTCTGCTTTTTGATGCTTCATCCACCAACTAAAACAGCAGATCTCTGTTTCAAAAACTGTCCTTTGTAAGCTGCATCCACCATCAGCAGAGATATGTTTCTGTCAGCACATTACAGGAGAGGCTCTTCAAAAATGAACAGCTTGTTCGTCTTTTTTATGTGTTTTTTTTCTGAGCCCTGTCTGCCTGAGCGTTGGCACATTCCACATTCAACTCCCAACTGCTCACCCACTTACTCGTCCATTCCCTGCTTTGTGCGCATTTTATCCCTCCTTTAACTACACAGTATCATGTTGTCAGACACATGGCATGTTACACAACTCCATTCAGAACACCAGCATCAGTGTGTGTTCTCACCTCCCCGCTGGCACAGCTTTATGAAAAACATCGCCGTTAACTCACTTGAGAATGTCAAACATTGTGTAGCATTTGGATGCTTATAAAGGGGAATGCTGACAGATGTGGACTGGTGCAAGTGTGTGTGAGCTCCATGCTGCCCTGTGGTTCCTTCAGCAGCAGAGGAGGATTGACATGGTCCGTGCTAAGGCCAAGTCTATAATATAGCAGGCTACCACAGACCACTGTTAACTTATTGGCTCGCTGTGCAGTCAGGCAGCAAATAATCTTAAAAGGTCATTTCATCTATTACTGATTGTAGATATATTTGATTTCATATGCCAAAGGGATGAATCTGTCACTGTTCCATGTATTGTTAATTCATGGACAGCAATCAACTTGGTTAGCTCTGAGATTTAAGACAGTTTCTATAAAATTTGTTAAATAAAAATGAAAACCTTCTCTGATACCGTAGCATTTATTAATTTCATCACATTCTTTCACATGTACAGAAAAACAAACTTTCTAAATCATAAAAGAACAGGCTTAAATGAAAAACAAATGATAGTTACATACACAACTGTATAAGATCCCAAATTTGAGTTATCCTCATTGTGTAATATTAATATGAAATTAATTCATGTTTATTTATAAAGCACATTTAACAACTGATGCAGCCCAAAGTGCTGTACAAGAAGTAAAAGAATAAAAAAAAACATAATAGACACCAGATAAAAAAAGTTTAAATTAAATACATTAATTATTAAAATGATCCAGCTCAATTTCTGTTAAAAGCCAGTTAAAAATAATGTCAGTTAGTTCATTTGTGTCAAGTTCATTCAAAGCAATTTTATTATCAAAATAAACTAAATTGCTCTTATAAGGAAATGATAGGGATGACACACATGTCTGCAACCATACACACACACACACACGGCTTGGCTGGGCAGACCGCAGGTAAGTGCCACAAACAAACTTGTGGTAAACTCACCATTGATCTCGTCCTGAGATTTCACAGCACGTCTGCTGCGTCTCCTGAAGAAGTTTAAGGCATCTGCTTCTTTCATGAAGATCCTCCTCAGTGGACCTGTAGTGGAAGCAGGTGGTGGTTCATCTGACACCATTAAGGGATAAAGGACGATGCACAGTTCAAGAAACGCAGCTGATGCAACTCCTCACCTTGGGGATCTTTAGCGCTGCCTGTGCTGCTGGGCACAGCTGCAGAGTCAGCCTCTGGACACACTGCATTTGAGGACAAAATGTGAGCAATCTGAACGAATAAACAAAGCGCATGTTGTCTTGCTTACCTTTCTGTGAAATGCAAGGAAAATAATATGCTAATCTTACACTTTTTTATGTAAGAAACTGTATATATTAGAATACATATGCAGGTTAGATGTAAAAAAAATCCTGCAACAAACTTACAGGACAGTGCAAGTAGCACAGTGAGGAGAGCCAGGAGAGTTGCATATGTCCAAGTCATCTTTAACTCTGTTTGAAATGGTGAGAAATAACAGCACTCAATGAGAGCAGCTAGGAGAGAGGTGACTAATACGTGTGTGAGAGGTGGGGTTGAGCGCCTGCAGCAACATGGACTGCTTGTCATGGAAGGAAGGGAGTGACCATGTCGATCTGATAAGAAGCTGAATCCAACAAACAGCATGGAAACATTTCCATGTCACAGGTAGTTGCTAATAATGAAAATTCCACCTCTGTGGACAGAGGTGGTAATTCCTGATTCAGAAAGTGAAAATCTTGTCTGACAACTGTTCCAACCAGTCAGCAAACCGGCTGAATTCAAAGAGCAGTTCATCTGCCAGGTAAGTAAGCCTGTTAGTGAAAACACCTGTTCAAAATGTACAGGTAGATCCAAAACCATGGCAGGACACCTAGATTTGCCACCTCTGCAACAAAAATAATCCAAATTAGTGTCCAACATCTACCTTAAAGACCATTGTTACAGCAGCATAAGCCTGTGAGAATGTGTTTTTGTGATTATTGAAGGGAAAAACACTGATTTAAGAAAAGAAATTACACCACAGGCTGAGTATGGAGCGCTTGCCAAAGTGATTCCTGCACTTGTCATGAAGAAGATGGATGAGGGACAAGAAAAACACTGAATTTTCAGGAGGGGGGGGGGGGGGGGGAGTGGCCAAAAACAACTAAAGTTTAGAGCTTCAGCAGGTTTTCTTTCCAAATTTCCCCTTTGCACCTGAGGCTGGAATGAGCCCCC
>JBAMHX010000011.1:16015122-16061174 GCA_037177515.1 Pseudomugil tenellus
AACATGGAGGAGGCTCAGTAATGTTTTGGGGCTGCTTTGCTGCATCTGGCACAGGGTGTCTTGAATGTGTGCAAGGTCAAATGAAATCTGTAGACTATCAAGGCATTCTGGAGAGAAATGTGCTGCCTAGTGTCAGAAAGCTTGGTCTCAGTCGCAGGTCATGGCTCTTCCAACAGGACAACGATCCCAAACACACATCCAAAAACACCCAAGAATGGCTGAGAGAAAAGCATTGGACGATTCTAAAGTGGCCTTCCACGAGCCCAGATCTGAATCCCATTGAACATCTGTGGAAGGAGCTGAAACATGCCATTTGGAGAAGACACCCATTAAACCTGAGACAACTGGAGTTATGGGTACCATCATTTTTGTCCAGGCCTGTGTTATTAGCTTGTTAAATGATTATGTTAATCAGCAATTCAAAAATAATGGCTGATTTTGATTATTTAATTTTCAATACATTTTTATTTGTTTCTTTTGTAAGTTTCAAGTGATTTCAGTGAGAATTGAGTTTTTCCTTCTTTAACTGAGGGGTACCAACAATTTTGTCCACGACTGTAAGAATAAATGTAGGTGAAAAGCAGTGCAAGATGAATTTTCTACTTATATATTGAATTTGAAGATGCTGTTTGGTAGTTTGAGTGGAATCACCTGGCTTTAATATAATTTGATATCACCCTGTCTTTAACAGTGATCTGTTTTGAAGATGTCATTACATTGCAAGAGCCTCGGACTCCAACAGAGTCCCTGCTGGACTCCAGTTCTGCTTCACTAAAACTGGGTTTCCCTACTGGCCTACTTGCCAATGTGAAGATGTCCGCAGCAGGGATGAATGCACCATCTGTTTTGCTGAAGAAGCTGCGGGATCCCCCGAATCTCCCAAATGAAATGTTCATTATGTAAAGTAATTCTGACAACTGTCCAGCTTTTAGTCAGGTTTTAGTTCTTGACAATCAAAAATATGAAGTTTTTTAAGATTCTCGAAGTAGAAATGATGCATTTTCATTGCACTCTGACACTTCATTCCACTTTAGGTGATTAATACTACGTCATATCACACAGTTTCTATTCACAATCTGAATTTGGAGTATGGAGTCCAATTATTGGGTCGGATTGATGGACATTCTGCTTTGCACTGTCCTCATTGGCAATGGCTCATAGCCAAGTTTAGCAACAGGGCGTTGCTGTGTGGAGTGAAAGAGAGCGGGCTCACTGCTGCTAGAAACTCGGTGTGAATTCTTTAAAAAATAAACAGTCACCATAAACTATACAGCTCTTTTTATTCCCCAAGTACACGTCGTTACATATAGATTGTGTTTGTATTGGACAAAAGTTTTAACCCTGGAGAACCCACAGGGTCAGATTAGACTGCTGTATTTGTACATTTGAAATCCAGTTCTAACATGCAGCAAGAAAGAAATGAAAACATTGTTAAATGGTTGACTGATTATATTTCAAAACATAAAATAGTTTACATTGACAGTGTTTATTATGATTCTTTGAAATGATATACCTAAAGCTTGACCCCATGGGTTCTCATATGTTACTTCACTAATAATGTTTTCATTTTGTTACTTTTTCATTGTTTTAAAGTTTGTTTATTTAAGCTAATATTTTGCATCAGTCTCCACGGCGACAGCCCGAAGCTTGTTCTAATATCCGTTATGATCAGAAAGTTGGACAAATGGATAGAAAATGACTTTTCACCCTGAAAGAAATTTAATGGCGGCATACTCCTACCAATTGAACTACCCAGCATAACACGCATCACCAAGTTTGTTTACTGCTGTGGCTTTGATCTTATTTTTTACAGGACCTTCTGTCCTGTTAGCAGTGCTTGCCAGGGTACAAAATGCTGAAAAAATGTTGCCACAATTTCCTGCTGATGTGGACAGCTGTGCTATGGCTAAAGAAGATTTCAGGTATCATATTTAAAAAAAAAAAAAAAAAAAAAAAACAGAAAGCCAGTCAGTAGGGAATAGTTGACAATCGGTGAACCCTGTGGCGTTTCAACACTCAGGTGTTTTCTTGTCTGGTTTTACTCATTAGCATCACAGACAGAAACACGTCCAGATCTGCAGGAGTAGCAGAGTCAGGATCTTTCCATGAGGTCACAGGGCGAGCCTGTTTGTAATCAACAAACATCATTTGTCTTTATTTGTAAACTCTTCTTCTCTCCTCACACACACACACACACCTGTACTCTGAACAGCCTGTAAACTCTCACAATCAGCTTGTTTCACACACACACACACTGTAAATGGAGCTGGAATGCGTGATGTGGACTCGATGTGGCACAGACTAGTCCTCCACCATTCAGCTGTTAATCCCCCCCCGGTTTAGGATTTGCTTTTACAGTCCGGTATGCCAGGAACCGCACTCTAAAGTCACTCGTAAGAATCTGTCCCCGACATGTCATGGTTTCCCAGGGGGAGGAATGTGAAGCGATACGCCAGAGTGAGCTGAGTCATAATTAACGTCAGTGTTGATTGGTAGCTCTCTTTCTTCTCCGCAGATTCCTGGTAAGAGAATCACATTTTTATGCATGGCACGAGAGACATGACAACAGGTGGATGGGGTGTTGCGGTAAAAAGAGCTTTGTAAAAGTGGTTCTAGTGAGAGAAATGTCAAGGCCCGTGTCAACAAAACTGCGTGCAGACAGAGCGTTCCTCTGGAGCCAACACAGACGATATCATTTCTTATCACTGTCTCTTGTCATGGGTTACATTTATATATTTTCCCCTCATTTATCACCACCAGGCCTCCCCTTCCTGAGAGCTCCATGGAAAAGATGAAGCGGTTCAAGCGACGCCTTAGTCAGACACTCCGAGGAAGCCACACCATCGACGAGTCGCTGTCTGAGCTGGCTGAGCAGATGACCATTGAGGAGAACAGCCTGAAAGACAGCGGTGAGCTTCCCCAGCTTGTTTGTAAATGATGACTTCTCTAAATGTATGGTGCCAAAAAAGTTTTATCATCCATATTGCTTTTTTGAATAATTAACATTTATTTAGCATTTACACTCTGGGGGGGATTTGATGGCTCTGAAGGATAATGCTGTCAGTCAGTGTTTTTATGCTATTTTCATCAGATTAATGCTTAATTGTTTATTATTCTATAAGAATGAGCTTATTTTTTTTTTGCTTTTAGAATTGAACCAGCTATGCAACTTTATAAGGCATTTCTTCACATGCAGAATATGGTGTAAAATAACTGTGGTCATGTCTCTTAAAGAAATTTGTTTACCATTACATGATAATGCTTCAACATACTTGTCTTTGACAGCTTAGTTTGAGCTAAGTTGCAGTTTAATTAGCAGAGTTGCTTAATGACATTGGTTTTGGGAGATTTTTGGTTTAATATCACCTTGTAACTTTAACCTATTCTGTCGGAAGCGACAGCTAGGGGTATATCCCTGAACTCCCCCAATCCTGGAATAGACACAGTACAATAATATAAAGAGGCACACGTTCAGTTACAAAGCTCCACCTGGTGTGGAAACTTTGAACCAGCCCGGTATGACGTCAGGACAGGATGCATCCTGAGGTCATGACCTTTTATTTGCATTTGATTTGCGGTCCATGAGAAAAATGGTTCCAGAGATATAGCCAAAAATCTGATTATTCGTGAATAAAGCGCCACCTGGTGGGGGAACCATAAATCTGATGATCGTGAAATTCGGTACAGGTCGTTCTTTTGTGGATTCAAACAGGTACACAGGGTATCAAATTCCAAATGTGAAAACTGTCGTAGTTATTGCGCTTACACAAAGAATATCCGGCGGCGGCGGTGGTCGTAATGAAACCATTATAAACTCAACACTCCGCATTCGGGGATATAATTAAATGAAGTGAAAAAAATGCTTTGTTTTCCCCAGAGGGAAGTTACATTGTTGGAGTTTTTTCTGATTAAAGGGGTGATGTTGGTATTTTTAAATACAAACATGGATCTGAAGTATTATTTGTCACAAGATGATCAGGTTATAATCTGACATAAATCAAACATAAATGAGAATTTAAATATTAAGGTATTGGGCAAGTTAAACAGAGTCTGGATGGAAATCTGAGTTACTTTAATAGGTTGTGTTTTACACGTATTGATTAGTTATCTCAAACATAATGTGTTTTAGAGCATGGGTTATTGCACAGGTCAATAGTTTTTATTTAAATATGAAAAGATCATCATGGGTAGTTAACTAAGAAAACTGACCATCAGAGAGCTTTCACAATGTTTATCTAAAAGTTTGAACTAAATTTTGAAGATTAAAACTGGTTGAAACCCAAACATTTTTAACCAGGCAGCAATTTTTAAAATCTTTTTTAGAAGCTGATTTAGCTTCAGCTGTTAAAGCTACAACTCTATACGGCTTTATTTCACCATAAACTCACTTCTGTTGGTTTAACAGACACTGCAGTCATTTCATCTAGATCCTGCTGAAGGTTTTGGCCTTCAAGGCAGCAAAAAGAAGAAGGGTGTCACAGCGACTTATCTCTGGCGATATTAACTAAATCTGCAGGGAGCGAGGGAGGGAGCATGCCTCGATGTTCTACCACATTGTTGCTATGGTGTTCAGGGTCTGAAAACATTCTAGAGTTTCCATGACATTTCCACGGAGACCTGGATGACTTGGTAAAATCCAGTTTGGCACCTTTCTATTAATTTTCTTCGTTTTTTTTTTTTTTTTTTTTTAATGTTAATGCGTTTCTCTTAATACATCTTTTTTTTCCTGTTTTGACTACCAGGATTAACCTCTTCCCCTTGGCTTCACCCCCATTTTCCTCTTACCAGTCGGGTTGTCTAAGCCCCCCTCCTCCCCATCTCTCTACCCCCTCCACTTTGTGAGAATTTAACTGGGCTTTGTAAAGAGCTTTTTGTGTTGTGATTAACGCAAAGTTTGGTCAGAGTGTTCTGTGCTTGCCGAGTTAGGACACACAATTATGGAGTGTGTCTGTGTGTGTATGAGAGAGAGAATGATGGAGACAGGTCGCATGGAGGGATTTTAGCAGCCTGTGCAACAGTAAGTAGAGAAGAGGCATAATGGAGTAGCCAGATGAGATTTGGTCTGAACTGTGTGATTTGGGGAAAGCGTTCTGATCCTGATCTGATTATGTAACACTCATAACTCAGGCCAGTGGCAGCAGCATCTGCCCCAAGATAAGGGAGAAGTGACATAAGGACTTGGACTCATCGCTGTGTGTTTTTTCCTCTTTTTAAATGAATTCTAGGAAACGCTTTGGGAATATCTAAGAATGCTTATATATTAGTGTATTAAGCACAGTAGCCACGCTTACATGAGTTTTAATTCCTCTTAAGTTCTGAATAAAAGTTAAAAAGGCTTTGAAAACATGAAAAAAAGATGTAAACACCCAAAGCTTGTTACATAGTCCAGGAGAAGCCAGAGCTATTTTACTTGTTCTCAGGGCACCTCAGAAGAAAATGGCGGATAAGTTTGAAGACATCTGTCAATGCATCGAGCTGGTAGAAGTTTTCTCTTGTTGGGAGAAGTATCGTGTGATTGGTCAGACATTTGAGGTGGGCGTGGTTAATGCAGAAAGCCATAAAGTGAACAGTTGCTGCTTTTGATGAATGATCTTATTAGTTTTTAAATAAGGGGTCAATTATTATATTGTATAACAGCAGACATCTCACCCACAGTGGCCCTGGCCCTGTTGTAGATGCAGCTTCATGTGTAATATGAAGTCACCACACCAAAAAACCTTTTTCTTGTTCTGGCCGCCTCGAAAAGCAACAACAAACTTTTTGCTTTTTCTGGACTATGTAACAAGTTTAATTCCAAATGAAAATGATAATTTAGAATTAAACTTAACTGAAGTAACTGAAGCAGTCAGTCTAATTTTTAAGTCAAAATGAATTAATTTCCATCTTAGGTACGCTATTTTTCTTCTCTTCCTCAGCTGCTGTACAAAGTTAAGTAGCATGCTGTCGAGCTGGTACTTCAAAAATATAATCAAAATTGAAGTGAAAATGACACTTATGATGTTTTTCATGATACAACAGTGAAAAAACGAACCAGGAATTGCAGTTAGTCTATTTCCGGTAGACACAAGTACGTCTAGTCAATCCAATCAAAGCCCTTTCCAACTCCCAGATCTATAGCAGAGTGCTGTACATGATAAAAATCAATTAAATTAAAACACACAAACAGAAAACATGTCAATTAATTCCCACCCCGACACTAGCATTAACTTACACACAGATATACATTCACACAAAGACAGACCAGCCATCCCAGCTAACCCACTCCCGACTATCCTTTTCTCTTAACTAAAACTACTTAAACATTGGCTAAAATGAGGAAATAAATAAGTGAATAAAACTAGTAGAAACATATGGCTCGGCACTCATATTGATGGGAGGAAATGATGGGATCCATCCACACCAGGAGCCAGTGCCCCCACGTCCATAGAGACAGCAACAACCCAGCACCCAGGTCAAGGCAGTCCAGGGTCCGTCCCGCAGCTGTAAGGATGCGGTGTTGGACCCCACGCCACCCAGACCAGGGCAGTTCCTGCGGCACCAACCTCAGGCCAAGAAGACAGCACCCCCAGCGTGGAGGATCCCTGTGAGGAAAACACTGGAATTTAAACATGATAAAATACTCCTAAGAAACAATAAGAGTCAATTACAACAAAAACAATAAAATACATGTACAGAACTTCATAAAATATTATTAAAAATACACATGCGCGCATGCACACACACCCATATTATACACACATTATTTTACGTGTGTGTGTGTATGTATAAAACACTAAAATATAAAATAGTATTTATACGATGCTAAATTAAAAAGGTGAGTCTTGAGCCTCTTTTTAAAAACATCAAGAGTCTCTGCAGCCCTGAGGTTCTTTAGCAGGCTGTTCCACAGTTGAGGGCCGTAATTGTGGAAGGAAGCCTCACCGTATGTTTTAGTTCTGACTTAAGGAACAGATAAGCCGGTACCAGAGGACCTCACGGCCCGCGAGGGCTCATAACTAAAAATGAGATCTGAAGGCCCAAGACCATTAATACTTTTATAAACACGTAAAAGCTTTTTAAAGTCAATCCTGAAACGCACAGGGAGCCAAGCAGCGATTTTAAAACTGGTTTAATGTGTTCCTGCCTTCTGGTCGTTGTCAGAACTCGTGCCGCTGAGTTCTGAAGTAACTTCTGAAGTAACCTTGAGACAGATTTCTTAGGAATACCAGAGAACAGCGAATTACAATAATCTAATCTACTAAAAATAAAAGCATTCATCAGCACCTCCATACTGGCAAGAGAGAGAAATGGGCGGATTCTGGTGAAGTTCTTAAGATAAAACCCTGTTTTTGTGACATTTTTCAAAGAGTCAAAGAGAACACCCAGATTTCTCACACACGCTGAGAACGATATAAACTCTGCAGTTTGTGTGAAATGATCTCTCACTTGCCTTCAGGACCAAAATTAAAACTTCAACCTTGTCCTGGTTGAGCTGTAGATTTGGTTGCAGTACAGCTGTGTTTTTCCGTACTGATCTCACTACCCCACATGTTCTCCAGGTTTCCCTGCTTTAGAAACTCCTGCTTCGTATTGGCAGGCCTGAGCAGAACTTGATAAGCATGTACAGTGATCTATTAACTAAATCGGATTTGCCAAAGCAGGGATACTGTTAAATAATGTAGGTCAGTTCATCCCAGGGACCATGAACGGACATGCAGAAATGTTTTGACGTTTCTGACGTCAAGGTTTGCAGAGCCGTTTGTGAAACTTTGTTTTCATAGCTCAAGAAACACCCACTGCACTATGAATCACCTCCGATAGGCATCTTGCATCAAGTCAGCTTTATGTTGGCATTAGGATTTATGTCAATAGATGCAGATGATAAGATAATCCTAGAAACTGGAAACCAGAAATGTCAGTCAGTCATAAACACATAAACACATCCCTCTCTTTCATTCTTCTTTGCCAGGCACAGTGTAATCCGTGTAATCCAAAACTTTTCTTCTCTGAACTGTCGTCCTGAGCTGCTGCTTATGTTATGAGTTAGTTGTCGCTGTCTTACACCATCCTTTTCTCTCAGCTCCGCCTCTGTCTAGGGCTCCATCTTTTTTACAGTGACAATCATTTACAAGGTGTTTCTGTATACATAGTAAATCTTTCACTGCTCTAGCTGTAATTGTTCTCAAACACACGATCTTCTGTTGTCAGTAGACCCTTTTCTCAATCCAAGCTACCGAGCTGAGAATACAAGACGTCTGTTTGCATACAGGGCTCGCTCCACTATTTCACGGGACAACAGTAACACGAGTCAGGGAAACAGATAACATTTCAGTCTCTGAGTTTGTGATAGAATGTAGAAATGATGCAATAAAAAAAATAAAGCGGATTAAGATTACATTGGGGAGATATTTATTTTTCTAACACCTTTTTTTTTTTTTTTTTTTTTTTTTTTAATAATTTCTCTTTACCATAGCCATTTTATCTCTTATTTTAAGAAGTTTGTTTATCTTTTGTTTTCAGCTTTTTCTTTTGTTTGTTTCCAGTTTAAGGTAAATAAGTCCTCTGTCATGTCTTTGTTCAGCATACCTTTAACAATCTCACTAAGTCACAGCAGTTAACAAGTGTTGCACACAAATCTATACAGGATTAGGAGTTAAAACCAATGTCTTACGTAACTGTGAATGTTGTATCGCACTCGTGTTTATTTGCAATCCAGTGATGCGAGTACATTAAAAGCACTTCATCTAGTTGGAATTTGAAGTGGATTGGTTGGAAATTTCTCTAAAAATGAAAAATTATTTTTCCATCATACGTAAAACAATGTGGAGAATGTCCACTTAGTTTTCAGCCTACTTGTAGTTTTCAATTTAAAAAAGCATTTTGATTTTAAACCTTCATATGAACAGTTTTTTAAAAATAATTAAGCTTTATTATATTTTCTGGATAATGAGATTTTTCTGAGGTATTTGTGCTGTAGGAGATTATTCATGAAGTTGAAACCACTTTTACAAGTTCCTGGTCCTACGTAGGTTTACACAATCTTTACCTGCCGTGTTGAGCATATTTACAGATCCCACAAGATTCATTTTAAATAATTTGTACCCATCATTGAACTTATTATGATCATTGATGTGTTGTACTTGTTTTTTATGCATTCATACTTCTGTATTTGTTTTGTTAACTAAAAATATATTTTAAAAAATGTTTTTTTCTCTTTTTTGTAGAGCCCATAGTGAGGAACGGCCGTCCTCCAACAGCCCACAGCGTCCACTCCTTTCTCCACCAATACACAGGCTCTTTCAAAAAGCCGCCATTACGACGACCTCAGAGCGTCATCGGAGGAGGTCTTGGGTCTCTGATGGTCATGCCTCGTAATGGCAGTCGTCTCGGTGAGAAACAAACGCATTTATTTGTTCTTTCTCTTATAGTTGCTTCAGGAACAGAAATGATATTTGAAATTTCAAACCAATTTAAATCTGAATATAAAACTTTATAAAACTCCTGTATGCATATTTATACCATACTAATGAACTGCTCATTTAACCTTTTAGAAGCAATGATCATTATTGCTATTTGTTGAAGAATTTTCACTACTTGCTAGTCACACTATTATTTTTTTTATTAAAAAGAAACTGACTCCTGATTCTGGATAACTCTTTGCTTTGCTTCTCTGTGCAAATGCTGTGATTATACTTGTAACATCACCAAACATGAATGTAGTCCCCAAAGGAAATGGAAATGTGGCTTTTTCTATGTATGAAATGCGAATTTGCTCAGGCTTCGGCAAAATTACATCTGATGCATGAATTTTTCTCATAAAACCCTGCCACTGACATACATAAAAATCCATCTGTCAGATTTATTTAACCTTATTTACTACTTGTCTGTTGTGAGCCTGATGAGTAGAGGAATAAGAGTTTGTAAAAAGTAAATAAATGTTCATTCTTGCTGAATTAATCAGCTGGTGTTGTGTTGTCCTGTGTCTTCTACAGACCAGGGTCTTCATGTATAAAGTTTTACTCAAAGTTTGGTGTTTATAATAATAAAGTAGACAGAATAAAGTGTGTATTTGTGCGCAAGCTCTAAATCTTGCTTAGTAACATTTTGTAAAGAGAAACTGGCAGCACAGCTGCTGAGATGATAAATTTAAGCCACATTCGGCTCCTGCGTGTTCCTATTAGACTTTGTGTCCTTGTAATGAAAAACGCGGAAGAATGGAATATTGTAGACGTTCTCCAAAACTGAGCTATTTATTCCATAAATACATATTTAAGCTCACAGCAAACTAATACTAATTAAAATGTCTATGTGGTGTTTTTGAGTACATTATTGTGAAAGGGTTTATTTATTATTTATTTGTTTATTTTCAGGATCCCTATTAGGTGCTGCCAAGACAGCAGCACAAGATTGACAAAATACATAGATTAATATTTACAATAATTCCCACCCCATAAACCGCAACCCGTCCGTATATCAACATACCTCTACAAGGTTTAAGCCAAAGATGCATAGAATCACTCATACCGAACAGTACACAAACTAATATTCACACATGACAAAAGAAGATATAAAAATGTGTTAATGTGAAAATCCACATAAAATTATACTAATGCTGACATAAGGGTGTGAAGCAATTATTGTAATTACAGAGTAAACCTATAAGTATTGCAGTGATGCATCTGTGTAATGCTTCACAATGGATGCGCTTGCACTACACCAAAAGTAGGATCAGGATGGGGAGAGTGTTTACGGAACACAAAGATTTACTTGTCTACGGTGATGAGGGTCTGATAAGCAGAGTTACATTTCCAAGAGCTGCTCTTGCATCTATGTACTGAACTGGGTCCACTGTTGACTGACCCGCCAGAACCGTGCAATCCCAGTGACAACAAGTATGTCTATGTGAAGCGCAGAAATGTGCATTCAATTAATGTACAAGTTATTTATGACCCGTGACTCAGATAATGGTTCTAACAAAGTTGATTGCATGTTGTCCTGGGTTGACACAGCAGTGTGGGGAACAGACTGCAGTCATGCGCTGTGTGTGATGGCTGGATGATTGTTAAAGATGCATTGTAGATCTGACCACTTTATAATTTTTTTTTCTGGCACAGACCTCTCCATCACTCTGACCTTATCACACCAGCAACGTGCAGCTTTCCTTTTGTTTTTTACACCACTATGATCCTCAAACAAAATGTCTTTGTGTCTCCATCTCACCAACATGCACCTCAGCTTCAATCTGTGAAAAGTTGTGGTTATGCGTCATCGCGTGTTTGTATGCTGAAATATGTATGAGCTACTTTGCATGTGTATGGTAGGAAGTGGGGGGCCTGAACTAAAATCACCTGGTGGAATTTTTTTCTAAGGGTGGGATTTCTAAAGACAAATTGCGTGCACCTGTGCATAAGCAAGGTTTTGTAAATTAGACTTTTACTTTGGCGAAAGTACAGTTTTAGTAGAGATTTTATACACTAGGCTCCTGCTCCTTTCATTACGCTTATTTCTTCCCTGTCCTTTTCTCTATAGATATTGTCCATGAGAATATGAAGATGGGGTCGGACGGGGAGAGCGACCAGGCATCGGGGACATCTTCCGATGAGGTGCAATCGCCCACAGGTGTTTGCTTGAGGAACAGAGGAGGCAGACGCATTTCTGCCGAGGTGAAATTTGTTTTTTGTGCATTTTCATGCCGTGGATGTCCTTATGTAGCCTGTCTACTTTATGAGTCATGACTCTGCTGTAGGATGTGATTCACTTCTGACATTAACAAGCTCTGACGTGTGAATATGTTCTTACACTGATACTCATGTGCGTTTGTACCTCGGTGAGTTATTCAATCAACTCTTTCTCGTCGAACGTATGTTTGGATAAATTTGCTCAAATCAAAGAGGCTGGATTGTCTCGCTACAGGAAGTGGATGAGGTGCTCAGTGCTGTAACCAAGTGTGGGTGTATTCTCGATGCGAGTGCACCCAAGTCCTCAACTGATCACATAATCTTTGCAGTACTCAAACGCACACATTCATTGCAGTTTGAGTCATTGTTTTTCTGAGCACAGTTTTTAAATGTTTTTAGCTTTTGCATTTGTCATCACCTCTCCTTGCAGAAACCAGGTGTTTCACTGTGTGTCCTAAACGCGCAGACAAACACACACATGCACAAACGCAGCGGGATTTTAATTTTCCAGTAGTGGTCACATAATGCCAACATTATTAGAAAAACCAATATGCATTGATTGCATAATGCATATTCCCCCATTTTACTCCCAATAGAACAAAAAAGGTTGAAACTGACACATTTTATCTGATGGCAGCAGTACATTAAAAAATAGTTTGAACAAGTGAATGTTTACCGTTGTGCAGCATCTGCTCTTCTAACAACTGTGTGTATACTTCTGGGAAGTAAAGAGATCAATTGCTGGACAAATGTGTCCCATTACTGTCTGAAGGATTGTGGCAGCTTAACAGTCTTGGTCCTCATTACCAGAGTCTTTTTTTATTGGATGCGTTTTGTGTTTTCTATTAGTGAAAGTTCTGAACAGGGCAGGTTATGGTGTCCATAATTTCCCAAAAGAATTTTTAATTTGGATTCATTTGACAAAAGTGTTTTACACTTTTTACTCTTTGTTTTAAATTAATTTTTAGCCAGAAAGGATTTCAGAATTTCTGGATTATGTTCACATATGTCTTTTTTATCAAACTAGAGCTTTGTCCTGTAGGTTTGCACTCTGAACTTCTGTGCAGAGAGATTCCTTCTGATTCTCTGAATCTGTCAATGGTATTGTAGTCTATTAAAATTTCACACTGAAACCCATTTTTCTGATTATTGCTCAATGTTTAGACATGCTTGGTCCCAGATTTACATCTGAAAAGCTTTGCCCCACTACAATATTTTAGTACCCAGTCTTGCTAATAACTAGTTGCATAGAAGTAATCCTTATTTACCCAAGTTATTCCTCTACTTCTGACCTATTACTACTTATGACTTAAAGGAGTTGGCAACTCTTAGTGGTTCACCTTCCTCAACACCTTCCTCAAAGTTTGGAGTTTGAATATTAAACTACAGCAACTCTAAAATCACTGTGCAAAATCTTTTACCATGTCTGATTAATCTATTTTTGATTCAGATTTGATTTTTTTTTTTTTTCCTGCAAAAAAACAAAAAAAAAAAAACAAACCCTTGGTCGCACAAGAAAATTAGAAAAAAATTACTTTTCCTAAAATTACTTAGAAAAATTTTTTTGTAAACACAACTTTACAAAAGTAATTTTTCTTCAATAAACCTGAATACGTTTGTCAAATAAGTAAACATATGTTCGATTATTAGGCTCTTTTTTTTTTACCAATAAAACATCAATTTGCTCTCTTTAAGACTATAAAAAAACATTTGAAATATCCAGATATGACTCAACTTGACAATTTGTATGCTTTCACATAGCTTCACAAAGCTTTTTGTAATGTAATTTTTGAAAATATTTTTTAAAAAGTGTAGGACACAAATGACATTCAATTTTTCCTGTGAATCCTAAAACTTTATTTTCCTAGTTACAAAATGGTGCATGCATTATGTGAAGATTTTATGGTTTTCAATCATTTGTGAAACTGTGAGGAACTTGAGCCTCAACCAGCTGAGCCACTTGCCACCCCTGAAACGGTGTGTACCTCCTGCAACAAAGCAAGGAATTAGATTCATCTTGGAGCCAGTGTAACATATGGGGTGCACCTGCACACATCTTGTGTAGCGAGCATCCCAGTCTTAATGGGCTAACTGCGGCTAATACGATTTAAAGGATAAACTCCTGACTTATCAGGAGTCGGAACAAATGATGATCCACTTTCACCACCAAAAAGTTAAAATGAAAGCCAGGACATATCAATATCTTCATTCTTAGTGAATTCCACATGATGTGAAGGCAGTGAACCTGCTGTCCGCTTAAAAAAAATAAACACAAATAAAAGCAAGTGATGACTTTTAGTTGTTATTATTATTTATAATGGTTAGACCCCTGTATTTGATGTTCACATCTTGCTGTGTTATATGCTACTGCTGGGTGAATGTAGGAGGAAAAGTCATGTGATTAAAGAACCCTCATGTTCCTCCGTACTGCTCATTGGTTACTTTGGTAGCAGAGTTGCTGGGAATTTATGAGCATATGGTCGCATCTGCACAGACAACGTAAAACATCTAAAACTGCATAAGGAGGGGAAAAAAGATTTTAAACAAAAAACAGCATTGTTCGTTTTGAGCTGCCTACTTACATGACAAATCAACTCTCTGGGTTGAGTCTGTCTGTAAGCAGAAAACCTCACTTCCTGTGACTGTTTCACAACTATAAAAAGTTGATTTAGACTGAATCACAAACACATTTCTACTGATTCTGCCAGTTCATAAACACTGTGGATTGTTTGTATGAGTATCAGGATTAACTGCAGGTTTATTGTTGATGAAGCTATCATACAGTGAATTTATTTTACAGACTCCATCTCTGTCGTCTTTGTGCTGCTGTGACTCTAAGCAAAGAGGAAAGAGAAACTATCAGCAGAAGTGAGAGCATCTTTCTTTGTGGTCAGGTAGTGGGTCGCCCTTCTCTTGCTGCAGAGGAAGCAGTGCGTTGTTGGGATTACATCACAAGGATTAGTGTAATACCATCCAGATGGGACCCTGTTGTAACAGATTAGACCGACTTGATTGGACAACGGGAGGAGGGTGGGATGGAAGCAAAGGTCAGGTGACTAACGGCCTGAGTTGTCCTGAGGATCAACCACCAATCCTGGCTGCGCTCGCAGAAAACATGGCAGCAGCGCTGAATGTTTGTTGTGTTTTTTGAAACAGGGCAGCATGTGGACACACTGGGTATCAGTTATTCATATGGCTTCAATGATTAATTGATGAATCTTCCACCAGGCATTTTGGAATACTGGAAAATGTTTGTCCACATGATTTTCCAAAGTTAATATTGATGTTTTACTATTCTGTTCATTGTTTTAGAAAACATTTTTTTTTTACGTTTAAATATTCACATTTTGAATCTAAAGGAATAAAATAAAATAAACCATTTAAATATTTTATTAGATCCAATATATCTCATACTTTTTTAAGATTAATTTTTCATTTACACTTTGATGGTAGGTGAGTTTTTAGTTTTGGGTTTTTTTTTTAATGTTGTCCCAACAATTTGAATATATCAACACCCACCAAGCAATTAAATTAACTACAAAAATATCCAAATTATTGATTTTTAAAAAATGAAAAGGTTGTTTCTTCCACGATTAAGGAAAAACAGTCATTGGTTGATAATTCCAGTTTAACAGCAATTTTCACAGATGTAAAATAACAGTCTGCATTAAATTACTTTAATTCAAAGAAATATTTAATAGCTGTGCTCCAAACATGACCTTTCCATTTTGTTAAATCTGTCTGGTTTTATTCCGCTCAAGTGTCAGCTCCTTCAACTTAATGATGTAATAGGAAAAAGATAATCACATCCTTTAAGCAGACCACACGTGAACATCGCAGATAACGAGTCACTTTCATATTTGATTAAAAGACTGGAGGTCAGTTGAGCTGTTCAGGAAGCAGTCGCCTTCCGTTACAGGTTTATTACCATGTGATTGAGGGTGTGTTGAAATGTCAAAAAGTTTAAAATTGCATATTCGTGGGGTGTAAATGTCCAATCTTACCTCAGACGGCGGGCAGGGGAGGTAGAGTTAAAACGGTGAGAGAGGGCAGATTAAGCGGTGATCTAACAAATGGAGGAAGTGCATGATGGAAAGAATCCAGATGTTGTGCTGTGTGAGTTTGATTTTTATGCAACAAGTCATTACGATCACTGTTTACTACTTTGGTACACTAGGAAAAACTTTACCCTGAATTACCCAACAGATGCACAGATGACATTTTAACCCAAGATGAAAATCTTACGTGTACTTTTTATAGTTTTGGGGTTTTTTTTAAATATTTTTTTTATTATTGGTTGTTTAATCAGAGAATACTGTGATGAAATGACTCCCCTTAAACTAGGTTTCATCTTTTTATGTGTGTGTGTGTGTGTGTGTAGGACTTGAACAAACGCCTGTCCCTGCCAGCTGATATCCGGATACCTGATGGTTATCTGCAGAAACTACAGATGAGCAGCCCACCCTTTGACCAGCCGCTGAGCCGACGATCCCGCAGAGCATCACTGGTAAGGAGGAGGAGGGTGAATAGAGAATGGAGATTTAAAAGAGAAATAGTAAAGAAGGGAAAAGTTGAAGAGCAATTTACATAAAGTAGATATTTAGGAGAGAAATAGAAAAATGTTTTTCAGATTTCCTCGCTGCAGTTTATCAGGGCTGCAAACCTGAAAAGAATTTACTCGATGCCTGAGCAGTTGATTTTTTTATTTCCTTTCTTTTTCTTTCTTTATTTTTTTTGTTTGATTATAAAAGTAGATCCTTCCTTTTAATATTAAAATATTTTCATGAGATAATAATTACTCAAAATAGTTGCATTTTATCAGTTTTTCTATCCATTTTCTGAACTGCTTAGTGGGGTGGGCAACTCCGGTCCTAGAGAGCAACATTCCTGCAAGTGTTGCAAGTTTCCTTGCGGCATCACCTGACTCAAATCAATGGGTAGTTAGCAGACTTGTGCAAAGTTTGGTGTCAAGCTCTTTACAAGTCTGTTAATTTAGTGTGTTTGTCAGGTGTGTTGCAGCAGGAAAACTCCAAGACTTGCAGGAGTGCAGCTCGCTAGAACCGTAGTTGCCTACCCCGAAATTAAGTCCAATTCAGGGTCTAGTAGGGAACTATAGCCTATCCCAGCAATTGACATGCGAGTGATCAATTAACCAAACATTCATGTGTTTAGACGATAAGAGGAAGCCTGAGTACCCGCAGAGAATCATCTCATACAAGAAAGCCTTTACAACCTTTACAGTTGATTGATGTTAACTGCACTGTTAACATCACCGTCACAGTTTATGCAATTAAATGTTCTGGTTGGTGCTTCCTTTTACATGACCCTTTATAGCATCTTTCAGAATTAAATATAAGAAAATAATTTTTTCAGACAAATCTTTTAAATTGGGTTACAAAGCTGCTTGTATAGAAAACTTTTTTAATGACTTTGGGCAAATGCTTTAAACTTTGCACAAGAATCAGTAAAAAAAAAAAATCAATGTTTTTCTGACAACACAGTGTGAAGGAGACGGGATGACGTCCAACTCTGGGGCTATCCGAAACAAACTTTGCACACTCTAACACAAAACCGAGACGGTTAACTTTGCTCAGAAACATTAACAGAACAAGCAGATGGTGGTTGCAGCTTGTTCTTTGATTAGATGACTTCAAACATGCAAGATAAGGCCCAGCATGTTTGTGCTGATTAGCTTCAGGACCACCAGGTTGAATTTATTATCTTCACAACAAACAGGGGTGTACTTCATTTTGTTTACTTGATGTGGGAAAGAAAAAAATCCCAAACTGCTTGAATAATTGTCCACACGAGTGCAATGTGATTTTTAAATGAAAGACATGACGGGGAAGCAGGAGTAAGAGAGTAAAGCTGCACGATGAGAAAGATGGCAGGGAGAGGCATGTTTTACTTAAATACAAATAGAAAGAGAGAGTTCCTGCTTTGCTTATAGACTGTCTAATCTCATCTCCTTAGCCTGTTGTCATGTGTTTTACATGGCACCCCGTCATTCACTTTGTCAGCAGTCCTAGTAACTGGCTTGTGATTTTATTTTAAAAGTGCATGTATAAAAAGCAGAACAGAGGAGTAACCCTGCGGCTCACTCGGTCCAGCTCATTTGCATATATGTTTTCCTGTGATGTTGTTTTACTTATGTGTTGGAGAACCCGACCTTTCAGCCCGGCACACTGGTCTTCATCCTGCTTTTAAATGTTCTGTGCTCCCCTTTTGCACCTTTGTAAAGACCACTACATCTAAATTGTTAGATTGCTGGAAGGGCTTCACCTTCTCAGTGGCCAGGAAGGGTTTGTTTTAAACTCTTGAAGCTCCAAAAGAAATGCTGGATTTGTTGATTATTCCCATAACACTAAATGAAGAAATACAGCAAATCTATCTAATAAAAACATGTTTTTTTGTTTATTTAAAGATGCTAACCAAATGGACACGGTTGTTTCCCTCTTTGTATTAATCCTGCTTTGTGAATAGTGTCTGCTGTCTTAGTTTTCTCATAAACAAGCATATTGAAAAAGCCAAACTCTGGCAGTCTTTTGTCACAACAGATTAGTTTTGTGGCATGTATGACCTCCTTAACTCCCCCCCGATGCTTCACAGCTGACACAAGAATTTGACGTGGTGTTTGTAAGCTTGTCAGTGCTAATAAAGACGTTGTCCACATTAATGCGATTTGTCCTTTTTCTTTTCACTAGTCTGAAATTGGTTTTGGGAAGTTGGAGACCTACATTAAACTGGACAAACTTGGGGAGGTACGTGTGACTGTCGACCTCGACTTTCTTTCTCTTATCTCCCAGGTGCTAATGTTCTCATCGTGTAGCGATTTGAACAGAGTTGCAGATTTTAGTTGGACCTTTGCAGCCTTTGACACCTTTTCTCCGTCTCATCCTCATCTCCAGGGTACATATGCAACAGTTTTCAAAGGGAGGAGTAAGCTGACGGACAACCTTGTAGCACTGAAGGAGATCAGACTTGAGCACGAGGAGGGGGCACCATGCACAGCTATCCGAGAAGGTAAGACACTTTATGGCTCCAGGGTCAAGCAGTAACTAAAATCCCATCCTCCAAGCAATTGAAGTAGTTACTATGAGATGGAGTAAATGTACAAAGTTGGACAGTGCAGTCATGTTACTTCACCTTCAACTCACCTTTTCTGAAGCCTGAATCACAAATGAATCCAGCTCATGTAGATTCAATTTGGAGTTCATGTTTATGCATCATATGCATCATTAATGCAGATATGAATATGGCGAACCTAATTAATGATGCAAGCTTTCTTCACACATTTACTGGGATAAAACTGGAATTTGTGAAGATTAACAAGATTGACCTGTAACATTTATTTCCTGGTGAATTTAGGCTTTTGTTTGCAGGTTATTTACTGACGGTTAATGTGACCTTTAGAGGGAGAGTGAAATTATAAACATGCAGTCTTTTTTTTATTTTCCTGATCTTGAGTTCAAACCCTGAGATAGCACAGAAAGGGACTGGCAATGTCCAATTTGTCCTTTTTTGTTTTGTTTTCAGTGTCTCTACTGAAGGACCTGAAACATGCCAACATTGTGACGCTGCACGACATCGTCCACACAGACAAGTCGCTCACACTGGTGTTTGAATACCTGGTGAGACAAGTTGAACCTCTTGTTCATGACTCCCTTGTTGTTCTCTTTATAAACCCTGAAATGAATGTATTTCACATCATCATTATTCATGCCCTCTGCAGAAGAGGCTGTGTACAAACTGTTTTACTTTCTGTGCTCGTTGCTCCTTTCTCTAACGCTCTCCTTTTCATTTAGGACAAAGACCTTAAGCAGTACATGGATGACTGCGGGAACATCCTGAGCATGCAGAATGTCAAGGTGAGCCTCCACAGGTAGCTTGTTGGGGACACCTTCATCAGCTGTGAAGACTTTTTAGCTGCTGGTGTCAAAGCCATGGACTCTATTTTTGTGCCCCCTGCTGGTGAAATGTCCACCCTAAAGAGATTTATGAAAAATCAAATCATATCCTCAGTCTTCCAAAGGAATGTGCTTTTTTATGCATTTATAGTAATATGCTTTATTAGAAGAGTAAAATTAAAAGTCTGAATTAAGACTGTTAATATGGAGTGTAATCTATAAACAGTAATCTTTAATAGACTATTGTGAATTGAATTAACATGATGTGGCAAGTTTTCTTATTTGTATAAGATAATTCAAAGAGCTTTACATGAAACAAAAACGGTACAGCAGAGAGCAGGAAGCAGGAAAAGCACATTAAAAAGAATAATTGAAAGACAGAAAAAGCTTAGTCAATAAAATGCATCAAATAAGTTAGCGTGAGAACAGTTGCTTTTATAAAAATCAGCAAATAGAAAAGCTTTTAACTTTGATTTGTTAAAAACAGGCTGCGAGTTTTAGCAAATTTGTAGTTTTTCTGGGAATTTGTTCAACATGTGAGGAGTGTAACTGAAAAAAGTAGATTTGACCCTGATGGCCTGGTTGGTTCAAATTAAACCAGAAAATCCTGAATATATTCTGCCCCACAGCCATTCAGTGCTTTAGAAACTGAAAACAGGATTTTTTTAAGTCCATTCTTTGACAGACAGAAAGCCAGTCTGAAGATCTGAGGAGTTATATGAACCACTTTGGTTTTGGGCACTCAACCCGAGCAGCGCACAATTGGCTTTGAATGTAGATTTATGATGATTAATATTTGTTTTATTAATGCTAAAATCTTCCTTTCCAGATTTTTCTGTTCCAGATTCTGCGAGGTTTGGCGTACTGTCACAGACGGAAAGTTCTCCACAGAGACCTGAAGCCCCAAAATCTGCTCATTAATGACCGAGGAGAGCTCAAACTGGCTGACTTTGGTAAAATCAGATCAAATAAATACATGATTTATCTAAGTTTAAGAGTACTAAATGTTTGTTTCTTTACTTCTTAATTTCTCATCATTCTTTTAACAGTAATGCTCTTATTTGGCTGGAAGGGGTTTTTTTTTTATATCTTATGCAAAAGAGACATTCCAAAGAATATTTTGTGGTTTAAATAAAACCTTTGATGAGAAAACCATCAAAGATCCTCTCCACATTTTGTTAAACGTGTTTTCCTTTGCATGTTTCTGCTCCACAGGCCTGGCGAGGGCCAAGTCTGTGCCCACTAAAACATATTCTAATGAGGTGGTAACGCTTTGGTATCGGCCTCCCGATGTGCTGTTGGGCTCCTCTGAGTATTCCACGCAGATAGACATGTGGTGAGTGGACCTTGCTTGGTGCGTGTGATTGCATCTGTTTTCTTATGGTTTCCATTTTAGTTCATAAGCCTAAACAGAAGATTTTCTCATTACAAATCTGAAACATTGCTGCATTATTTCATCCTATGGCTTCATTTATTTAATTTGTTGAATAAGTCCAGGTGTGAGAAGATTCTGACTTTGATTCAGGTTATGCTGCAGTCCAGCTGTTTGAGAGTTAAGGTCTTAATGGTTTTCTTATATTTCCGTGTTTTTATTTGTGATGGATCATAATCAGCCTGTAAACGTCTCTCAGAGAAGTCAATACAACAAGTTATAAGTTTTAAAATACTTCAATTAAATTGTTGTCCAGAATGTATTTGCTTTTTCATGACATTTTCTCTGTCATCCTGCCCATTAGGGGTGTTGGCTGCATTTTCTACGAGATGGCTGCCGGCAGGCCCCTGTTCCCAGGCTCCACAGTGGAGGATGAGCTGCACCTCATCTTCAGGCTGTTAGGTCAGTGCTGCCCCCTGCTGAAAGGAAACTGCTAAAACTTTTAACATGAGCAGATAATCGCATTAACCCCTGGCATGTAGCCCCCATTGCTGTGTGAAAACCCCCCTCCAGCTGGTGTGGTAAAGTCTGGCTCTAACAGGGCGGATTGAATGTCCCTCCACAGGCACTCCTACAGAAGACAGCTGGCCTGGAATATCCTCTATTGACGAGTTGAAATCCTACAAGTTCCCAAAGTACAAGACACAGGCCCTCATCAATCATGCTCCCAGGTAAGGCGGGGACATTCACACCGTGTAGTCGTAACATCTGCATGTGGTGTGTCTTTTTCCATACTCCCCTTTTATTTTCATCTGGCTACTTAAGATATGCTTCAGCTCTAAAAATGATCTAACAAAAATCCCCCAATCTCTCTCGTCAGTCCTCTTACCATTGGAAATGGGAATGAGCAAATACTTCTCATACGACCCAGGTATAGGACAACTCATGTGTAAAAACGTTAGTTTTCAGACCTGGACATTAGTGGATCTGGGTTTTTTAGTTAGGAACGTGTGCTCTTTGTCACTTCCTGTAAGGAAATCCTGTGGAATAGTTGACTCTGTTTGGCTCAGTTTCCTTCCTTACACCCGGCAGCATCTATGAGTCACCCCACCTTACTGACCCCACTCCTTCCCCTTTTCTCTCCACTCTTCACCCCCCTCGCAGGCTGGATAACGACGGAATCGACCTGCTGATGTCATTCCTGAAAGTGAGTCGTACCATATTTCCCAAGCCGAGTGACACATTCTGAAGCGATGCTAACACTGTGTTTTTGGAAAGAAGTGCATTTAGTCATGCCAACACGTCAACACATCTAACAATAAGCTGCTAACCCAATTTTTGTTTTTCCTTAATGACTTCAACTTTCCTTATTTTTGTCCCCAACTTCAGTACGAATCAAAAAAGAGGATCTCTGCTGAAGAAGCAATGAGACAGCCGTACTTCAGGAGCCTGGGGCCACGTGTGCACACGCTGCCAGAGAGTGAGTAA
Source organism: Pseudomugil tenellus (assembly GCA_037177515.1). NCBI lineage: Eukaryota > Metazoa > Chordata > Actinopteri > Atheriniformes > Pseudomugilidae > Pseudomugil > Pseudomugil tenellus. The sequence continues at coordinate 16,037,547 of JBAMHX010000011.1, forward strand.
TCGCATCGTGCTGCACTTATACCAACAACTAAGCACACCTTGAAGCTCTAGCAGTGTGTAACGAGCCTTGGTTACAGCCTCTTAGAACAGACGCAGTTCTCTTGGTGCACTGACTGAGTGATTGTGTCTTTGACAGACATATCCATATTTACACTGAAGGAGGTGCAGCTGCAGAAAGATCCTGGATACCGGAATTCCTCGTACCCTGAATCAGGTGAGGAATATAGAGTAATGAAGATGTGCCAAAGGGGGCGGCAGTGGCTCAGGAGGTCAAGCAGGTCATCCAGTGATCGTAAGGTTGGCAGTATAAATCCCTCAGCAAGACACTTCACCCTCCAGTGTCGGCATCATTCATATATAAATGCGGTCGGAGAGGCCACTGGTGCACATTAGCTGCCGCTTTTCCATTAATGTTCCGCTGACTGGCAGCTGTGGCTGTAGCTTATCATCAACTATGAATGAGGAGGGAAATGAATCGTACATTCAATGTAAAACGCTTTGCGTGCCTTGTAAAATGCTATATAAATCTAATCCATTATTATTATGTGAGGCAGAGATGATGAGTGGGCTGAAATGGACTGGTTTGTCTTGAAATGGGTTTAACGCTCAGATTTGGCTACTTGTCAACAAGTGAAGCAACAACAATAACTGTTTCTGCCTTTTTTCAATCTTTTATTTGTAAAATATGAAACATTTTGAATTTGTATATTTAATAGAAATGTTACTGCCACAGTCTATTGTCTATCATAGTAGGTTAACTCGGGGGTGTCCAGGTCTGGTCCTGGAGGGTTAATAGTCTTCCCTGTGTCCCTGCTCAAACACACCTGTCTCAAATTAATGAGTCATTGTGCAGAAATTGAATCCATTTGAATCTGGTGTGTTGAAGCAGGGAAACATCTAAATCCTACGAGGCAGGACAGCAGCCCTGCAGGACTAACTTTGTGAGCTTGACTGGTTATCCCTCTCTGTTGGCCCTGGGATGGATTGCAAACTCACCTGCCTCTTACCTGTTCTCGCTGGGATGGTGTGATGAAGAACCTGCGCTCTGGCTTACTGGCTCTGAATTAGAATAAGCAGCACAGAAAATAGATGACTTTATTTTTTTAAATGTATTTATATGATAATGATCATCGGGACAGCAGCTGACTACAATAAAAGGTATTCTGTCGTTCTCTGGAACATGTGTGAAGAAAAATAAATGTAAACGAGAACCTGAAACACGTCCACATTCTCTCCTGAGCTCATTTTAAGATACACATGAATAAAATGGAAAACTCTTCTGTGATGTGATGAAACAAAGTTGGAAACTTATGGACATCATGTCCCCCAGGCTAAAGACGAGACAGTCACAGTAGCAAACAACTGAAGTACCAGTGTTTTTACTACATGTGTCATTGACAGCGAAGGCACTTTTTAATATTGGAACAAAATTGTTTTTGAATGATGCCATCAGATGAAATCTTTTAGACGAGACGGTACCAAACCACATTCTGCACATAAAACAGCACGGTTCTGTAGAAGTGTGGGTCGTGTGTTTTTACTGACCTACCTGCTGTAAAAAAGATGTCACCTGCTGGAAACATTTGAAGCAATGTGAAACAGAATGACAGACTGACTAAAATTATTGAAAAAAAAACTTATTTTTCTTTTATGCCCCCCCCAGGCAATGGGAAGAACAGAAGACAAAGCATGCTGTTTTAAAACTTCTGGACTGGACTTCTGTTTGTTGCCTGGGCAAGAGCACTCCTCACTGTACTGTCTTGAAGATGGATCAGTACCCAGAGGTGAAAGTTGACGTTGAAGATCATGATGATCAGTCCCCATCCGCCTTCAAACTTACCTGCATTAGCCCCCCCCCCAGCCATCCCAGGTTTCGTTTAAACCTGGTTCATGAGAGACATTTATATACTGTACATCTATATTTATTGAGAAGAGAATTTGCTGCTAAATTCAACTACTGTCTAGAATTCTAACTGGCTCAGTCACTTTAATGAATACATGCAATGTGTATAGATTTTTAACTTTTTTTGGTCTGTTTTTAGATACTTCATTTTTTTTGTCAAAGGGGGTTTATTGTTATTCTCATACATAAAACTCAACCTCAAAGCTCCTGGATGTGTGTTTGTGTGTCACTCACATGCAGAGGGATTCGAGTAGCAGCTCAGATGGGTTTGATGTTCTGACTTTGCCACAGTGTTGCGCTCAGCTACACAAATAATGGAAACTGTGACCATTCACTTGGATAGTTTTTTTTAAAGCCAGCTTAGTTGCAATGGCTGATAGCTTTTATACAGACTTGAGGCTAATACAGAAGTAGTGCATTACATCTTTATGCAATGAAAAACAAATATCTTATTCATTTTAGATGCTGGCAGATCATTCCAGGATGCTGTGGTCTCAGTTGTGACCAATCAAATGCAGGGAAAAAGGCAACAAAATTATTATTAAGGGCATTAAAGGAAGAATTTGTGCATATTTAATATGTCAACAACCTCCTTGTCAGCTGTCTTTTCCCACCTTAATTTGATGCCTTTGTTGGACAGATGAGAAGCTAAGTAAGTTGCAGTGTTGAATCCACGCTGCAGACTTTGTTTTACAGACTCTTCTCCTGTTTGTCATTCCCATGTCCATAACGTGTAAAAGTTGATCTTCTTTTCTCTGGTTTGCCTACATCATTGTGATGCATGCCTGCTGTGTTGTGTGATGAAGCCACAGCCACCAATTCAGAAAGCACCTAGTCCTGCCCTTGTAAGTCTGAGTCACAGTCTAACAGTGTTATAGGAGAAGTTTTGTATGATATTCTTTATTTGTGAATAACTGTTTGTTTGTGTGGGAACTTGTTGCAGACACCCCTACCATATTTGAGTTTTTTTTCAAAGAAAATTAAATCTGAAGTTGAAACATTAAATGACTGTATAAACTTTTTTTTATTCACAACTGTTTGTTGCAGCTGCTGATACATCTGTTTTAAGTGAGAACGACTGTAAATGCTATTCAAGCATTCAATGCTTTATTGAAAATGACAAGACATTCTTCACAATACAAAAAATATACAGAATACATACTGTATGCCAAGTCCAGTATAAAAAACAAGTTACAAAGGTTTGTATTGATTTAACATCTCGTCTTCATTAAAAAGATTTAGAAATAAAGCAATAAAAAAACATTTTAAAGACAAGGCACAGCCGGTACTGAGAAGCATAGTGCATACAATACATACAATACCACAGAAGTGAAACGGCATGTTTCACATTGTGATTAATATTTAAAGAAAAGTATTTTTTTTTATTTATTTATTTTTTTAAACAATAGTAAAACAAAGCTCTACACAGAATGAATGGATGACTAGCCTGTTCCAGCTAGCATGATGTTGACTCTGGCTATGCGGAAATGTGGTGTATTTTACCACGGATGTCTCTCAGACATTGTGACGTATGGCTTTTACCAAGTGCTTTAAACCAAAATCTGAAGCAGCTCAAGTGCAAAAAGGTGAGGTCAGGTCTGTTCTGATAGAACATGACAACATGAAGGCGGCTGATGATGACCGAGAAAGCTGCAGTGAGAGATGGATGATGACGATGGGACGATTTCACAGACTGGATCAGGATTTGTGGGTAGTAGGGGACAGAAGCAGAGAGGAGGGTGTTCCTTCCAGGTTTGGCAGAGGGACAGGCATGTGTCCACTGATTAGACTGGGGAACTGTTAAGACAGAGGGACAGAGTTAGAAGGGTGACTGCTTTCTGGCAAGGAACTGTAGCATTGTCACTGCCCTGGTTTCCTGTTTTTTTTTTTTTTTTTAATTCATTGTGCCTCTTCCTTCTTGTCTCTACCCCCTTCTAACTCCACAAAGCATTAGATGTGACCAGCATTTGTGCACAAATAATCTGCTACAGTGTGTGTGCATGCCTGCAGAGGTGGTGGCGTGTGTTTTACATAAAAGAGGAGCAGCTCTCAAACCAGTCCACCCTGTTCAGACTGACTCCCCTGGGCTCAAACAGGAAGTATTCACAGGATTTCCTCTCTCGCACACAAGCACTGAAACAGGACACCTCAGCAGGACCTGCTTACAAAGTCTCAACTAGTTTCACAACCGTTGGTGTCTGCTGCTTTGCAAATAATGAAAACATTATGCAAATGTCTGCTTGACAATAAAATCTGATGGATCTCAAGCAAATGTGCCACTTTAGGCTAAGCTGATATTTAAAATACCAAACATTATTGCTAAAAATATGGTTTCTCAATATTATCAAATCTTCAATTAGCTTTAAAAGTCTTAACTTTCTTACTGTTAGTAAGAATGAGGATTTAACAGAACTAATTTGATTTGCACAGGATAACAACTTCCTCTGCTTAAGCACATCCGGTAAACAATCCTCTGAATGCAGCTTCTCTTCACTGCTTTTTTGCTCCTCTCGCTCTTACTGTGTGTTCACACCTGTGTGCATGTCTTACCTGGAAGAGGGAGCTGTGCCCCTGCAGCCGGGCCGGGCTGAGTGGGGCAACGGGGCTCAGACTGCTCCAGAAGTGGATGCCTGACAACAGCGGACTGTGAGCCAGCAGCAAACCCGAAGGAGTCTGAAGGGAGAATGACCAAAGATGGATGTTTGAATATATAAGTCAGAGAAATGAGCGAGGAGAACATTTTCTTTGAAAGATGTTTATATACAGGCTGCAGTTGGACAGCATTGCTTTGGGGGCTTTGGTAATGTGAAACATGCTGAAATGGTAAATGGATGCGCACTGGCATTTGGAAAAACAAACTGACGGAGCAGGAAGGAAGTCTGTGGTTCCCCACCACCACCCCCTTCAGAATACAGAGGTGATGAGAGGGGAGGGGGGAACTGAGAGTGAGCAAGGCAGAGGTAAGGAGTGGTCTTCAAGCATTTCAAACACCAGCAAGAGAAAAAAAACATATGAAATCAATTTCTTCTTCTCTTCCCCTCCCCCTTACTTTCCCCTGTGTCACCTCCGAGACGTGAGCCAGTGCTGCTGTGGAGGGACCCAACCCTGCTCCCATTATTAATGGAATTATTGGAGCATATGGCATCACTTAGGGCCTCTTCCCCCTCTCGTACGCTGGACCTGCAGAAGATTTCTGTAACGTTTGTTTCCCTCTGATCTCATTTTCTCGCACTCATAAACGCTGTGAGAGAAGCATTAATGCCGTTCTCAGTGTGTAGATGAACCACATCCTGATGTGGCGTTTTCTGTAACAACCTCAATTCAAACACATATTTACTAACATAGTTATTAATATCATATTTAATTTTCTAACTTTGTTTTGTTCTTTGCAATGATCCCAAAATGTTCCCGCACAATTAACCGTGGGGGTCATCCTGACATTGTACATTCAGGCATTACCAAAAATGATTTAATTTCGCATTTTAAATTTCATTTGAATGTTGATATATTACTAGAACAATTATGATTAAAAATAGCTAAAAATGTTCTGAATTAAAACCAGTTCATCCAAATAATTCTACAGTTTTAGCTTATGCATAAAGTCTCTGCATCCCTGAATTTAGAATCATTTATATTGTTTCTATATTTTCTCCTTCTGTCTTCCATGAGGAATTATTGGCTCAAGTGACTACTAAATAAATATAGCAGTAGTGTTTCCACAAGTGCATGCCAAGCTGGTTTAGGTGTCTACTGCTGCACTGTGAGAGTTTTCGGGACTTTGACATCATACTCTGAATAGATCCCATAATAAACCCAGCGAGTGTTAAAGGACGACAGACTTTGATAAGATCGCAGGATAACTTTCTCAGATATGAGTCGAATTTTCAGAAGGCTTTGTTGCAGCTGCCAGAGAGTGACAGGATCCCGTTTGTCTTCAATTATTCAGAAAGAAAACAGGAGTGGGTGTGGAAACATGTCGTGACAGGATAGTGGTGAAGTTTCACAGAAAGCTTTAAATGCTTCACCATGCAAACACACCTATCGGTAAACAAGCTGCTGTTATCAAACCACCGGCTTAAACCAGCGTAGGTCCCATCCTGCTCAACTAAATCAACTCTGGCTTGTAGATGCATGAACGGGGGGCTTCTGGGGGACGTCTTACTTGCTGCAGACTGTCAGTAGTTTGAATTTTCTGGCTGATTGTGTCATTTCTAAGGCTGGAAAGCACCTCGAGAGAATATGTGAATGAGTCAACAGTTTCCAAAGCTCCAAACTATCTGACTCATGTCTAGAAAGGAGGAAGGAAATGTCTTCATAAGTGTGTCCATCGAGCATTGTGGTATAGTTGTGCAGTAAACGTCTCACCTGTGCGGTGAAGAAGGCGGGAGTGAGGGAGCCAGAGGGCAGCGCTGGGCTGTTGAGGGCGATGGAGCCGATGTCGCTCCCTGCCAGAAGCATGGATGGGGTGGAGATCTCCAAAGCTTTGGGCTTTTTGCTTTTAGGTGGGAGTCCATCTCCTTGGTTACCACTACTGTTAGAGGAATTACTTCTACCACTGCTGCTGCTCCTCTTTTCAGGAGGCTGCAGGGCTCGCTCCCTATGCCCAGAGGAGAGGTTGAGGGGCTGAGCGCCTTGGTCTGAGTCCTCCTCATCCTCCTCCTGGGTAGCTGGGCTCCAGCTTTGCCCCCGCTGGGTGTGAGGAGAAGACGGGGAATGGGAGTGAGAGGGGATTTTGGATGGCCTGGGGGAGATGTAGGACTCGGACTTGGCAGAAGGAGGGGAGCTCCTCTCTGAGTTGGTGCCGAAGCGGATGACGGAGCGTGGCTCCTCCCGGCGCTCACGGAGAGCACGAAGGAGCTCCGGTTGGTTCTGCAGGGAGCCGATACTGAACGACGAGTAGAGACTTGAGTGGAGGTAATCACTGCGGCATTGCTGCGTCCCTAATGCTGCCAAGGTCCTCCTCTGGGTCTCCTCCTCACCCTCCTCGTCTTCCTCCTCTTCTACCTCCAGCTCATGAACCTCTCCTTCTTGCAGGGGGAACCTTCCGGAGGCTAGGCCCATCTCCACTGCTTGTGGGTCCATTTTAAGGATCTCAGGGAAGGACACAAACTTATAGACAAACTTCTGGCCAATCACCTTCTTGATGATGTTCTGTAAAACAAACAAAATCAGATGATAAAACTATTACGGATATAAAAATTAAATTCAATCCACAACAGGAATTTTTTTTGTACTGAACTTCAAACTGTCACATTGAAACTGTGTGTGTGTGTGTGTGTTGTAGAGCGCTGTGTCACAGATAAACCTCTGCTTTGTGTCAGAGGAGAAAGAGGAAGTGGAAGTTGCTATCACAGGAGATCGTGTGTTAAAAGAGAAGGACAAAGATTTTGTCATAAATACTAAACTTTCACATAATCTGTATATCTAGTCAGTTACTAAAGCTGCAGAGGAGGCAAAAGGCTTGAATTCACCTTGTCGTAGTAGTAGCGCAGCGCTCTGCTCAGCTTGTCGTAGTTCATGTTGGTCTTGTTCTTGCGCAGGCCCCACAGCTTTGCCACTTCCTCTGACTTCAGGAGCTTAAACTCTCCGTCCGTGGATGTCCACCGTATCAGGTGCTTGTGACTCTGGTCGAGTAGCAGCTGCAGCAAGAACTGCCACAGGGTGATGGCACTGTCCATACCTGCAGCAACGCATCCAAATAACTCCATCAGTTTGGAGAATATCAAGTTAAATGTGTGAGGAAAACCTTTAGTGGGTTGTTTTAATGACATCTAAGACCTTTTTTTTTTTATTTATTCCCTTTTTCCAACTGAAATACTAATTCTCGCATCAGTTTTCTGCAACGTCAGCTGATAATGAAAAGGTAGCGAGATTACCTGCACGTGTAACAGCTGCCAGATGTGCCAGAAAAAGCACAAAATTCAAACCTCCGAGGGCAACAAGCCAAGCAGCTCTTTGTAAATTCATCTGCTTAATAAACATCTGTTAAATAAAAAGGCTGCTTTAAAAAAAAACTGTTGATTTAAATACTTTTCCCCACATTTCATTCTTCACATCATGTTTTACTGCATGCATACTAAATGAGGTTACTGGCTGAAGGGGGAACGGCCTGTTTGAGCAGTAACATGTGGTATGAGGAAGAGTAGACTGGTCATGAATAGAACAGTGTGTGTAAAGAAGTATAGTGTAATGTAGCAGAAGCAGCAGGAGGGAAAAAAATATTAGGAGGAACAACAGCTCAAGCCAGAAATATGCTGTGGTTCAACCTGGCCCTCTCTCCACAGGAAGTATGACGGGCCCAGGGTGGGTTATTCCTTTAATAGAGGAATGCGCAGCCTCCAAGCTCATGTCTGCCTACTTGGAAGAGAAGGGGGTTGGGGGGGCTCTGTGTCCCCACTAATGTAACTGCAATATCACAGGTGTATTGTTTTTAGTTATGCATTTAGAAAGCTGCAGGCTTCACTCCTATAAGCTTTATTATGTGAGCTCTAAATGAATCAAGTCTAATATTACCTACATATTTTAATGGTGTAACAATAATGTCATAACTGCCGCGAGTCATCACATATCTTGTCGGTTTCCTATAATTTGCTCCAAACTAAAGTGTAAAAGCCAAAATATTGCTGGACAAGAGGACAGCTTTCTCATCTTGTGATCTTTTCTCTCCTATCTGAGGAGCAACAATCGTCTAACACCAGAAAAGCTGATAGCAGTTTTTCAACCACGCTGTTCAGAGGCCTGAACCCATTTCCGACACAAGCCATCCCAAGAGTTTTTTATCTGCCATGTGAAACTACAAACCTGTCAAAGTCAGGACTTCCTCCTATTCTACTTCCAAGGACAAATGGTGAGGAGAGGGGATCCCACAGCAGGGGAGCGCTTCCCCGATCCGGCCACACTTCCCACAAAAATCCCAGAAGGGAAAAAGGTCAAAAGATCAGATCATTGTCCCCCTCAGCGCAGCTCCACCCTTTAACCCGCTCTGAACCCATACTTTGCTTTTTAAACAAAGCAAAAGTAAAGCTTGCCAACAGGCTACAACTCCACAAAGCCGACTTAAAACATCCATCTTTCCAAGTTTCTGCACAGCCGAGGCTCAAAGTATCCAGCAGCCACCAAACATGCATCCTCCAGACCTCAGTCCATCTGGATTCTTTATCAGATGTACAAGATGACTGATAGACGCAAGAACAATGACAGTTTGATCCCCACTGGGATCAAATCCCACATTTTAACACAATTATTTGGTATCTCTAAGAACTGCTGCTCTTTCTAGGAAATATCACAAGAACATGGTGGCAGTTTGGGTGGAAGATGAGCAGCTCTGCTGCAGATGCTCTCCCGGAGAAGTCTCTCTGCTTGCACAAAGCCATCCAGTGTGTTGGCTGAACGGAAACTCCTAATGAGATTAGATGGTGTGTGCAGACATTACTTAGCCATGACTGAATCTGCTCTCTTCCTGTTCGCAGACGGTGGAAAATATAACAGAGACCCGTAAGAAACGCGTCTCTAAGTAGCAGGCACATACTCCTAGGATGATTTATCATTGCTATTTCATTTAGCTCAGTTCTTTGACTTACAGCATAAAGTTGGAGGAGCTATTTTGTCTGGATTTTTCTGCCCCACTGACTCATTTTCAAGATGTTGCTCGGACCGGAAGACCGCAGTGTGTAGCAACGACTCGGATCCGTACTATTCTTCAAACTTAAAAACGGTCTCAATCTGGTGGAAACAGGAAGCAGCAGCTTCGATACTTAATAAAAATGTAACAACTGCTACTAGAGATACATTTAAATACGACTACACTCCACATATCTCCCAGTAGCCTCGTTTCCTGGAGAGTTGCCAGTTTGTTTTACTTTACCTGCGATCTCCGACTCGGTCTTTTTCCTCTGTGAAACTTTACGGTGAAGCTTGTGGGATTCCTTGTTTTTCCATGCTTAGCTACTTCTGGTCTGCACAGTTGTGCTGGACTGAAATAGGATCCTGGGCTTTTTCTTTTTCTGAGCAGGAAGTTGGAGCAGGCAGACACAGAGCCGGCTGACTTCCTCTCCCCTATGATTCCCCAGGCAGTTTGCCGTCTGTGTAAACACACTTTTCCTCCCCTCCTCTTCTCCTCCGCCTGCCCGATGACGGCCAGCAGCAGGCCTACTCTCTGTCGGCACACATGGTGAGACAGAAACTCCTACAGCCCGTAAACTGACATCATCAGTCCGGTGGCCATCGTGGTGCTTTCAGGCACGCCTCGTTAGTCTGAACTCCTACACTACAAACTAATTAATGTGGTTTATTTTTCACCAATGATACATTTACACTCCTCTATAGCTGCCTGTCAGAAAATAGGAACGCTTCGTCGATTATTAATAAATTATTTCACTTACCTAAGGAGTTTTAAAAAACTTTTTTATTTGGCATTTGTCTTTTTTTCGAGGTTAAAGATGAGGATAGCATAACTCAAAAACCCAAAGAGGAACTGGATTGAGGAGTCTGAAACGTGAGACTTAATGTGAGATTAATGTCGATGGGCTGAGTATCTTACTCAAAGAAAACCCACGAAGAAACATTAAAACTCACTGCTAATGAAAAACATCTTTGGTAAAGTGAAAAGTAGCTACGAATGCTGTCAAATGTGCACGTGACGCAACGTAGTCTAGTCGCCTATTAGCACGTTCCTCTTCCGACTTATTACAGAACCTTGTCATGCACATTAGTCCAATTACAATTCATATTTTATTCTTAATAAATACATAAATAAAAAACTCCCCCAACTAAATATCCAACCAGGATATATAAAAAAATACATTCTGTGACATTTTCTGTCTTAATTCTTTTTTCATAGTTGTGTATTGTATGGCACTATTTAACCAATTTATAGGTAGCTAATGTAGACAAACGTGATTACACGAACTGTATTTGACTGTATAGTAATAACGAGTAATAACTTGCTAATAATGAAAGTCTGCGCAAAGCCTGAAAGTTTATTTTTTGTCATATTTACTATGTCCACTTTCTGAGATATGTGTTCAAAAAGGACCATTGAAGTGCACATTAAAAAGGGAACATCTCTGCATAAAACAGATTAATAAGGTTTTCAGGTTAATGAACGTGTATAAACTGTTTTAGTTATTGGAACCACTGGTTATGCAGAGAAAGTTTGGTCTTTTAGCATAATTCTGTGAGATTTTGCATTTAGAAACTTGGGTGCATAAATCAATACCTGTCTTTTAGCATTGGTAAGATACATGAAGATGCAACCAGCAGTGGCTGGAACTGGGAACTTTTTGGAAAAACTGAACTGGTTCAAATGAACTTATAACATTTGAACAGACTCACGGAGAGGTTTAGTGGTCATTATTAACAACTAAAACACAAACGCGCACACACACACACCACACACACACACACACACACACACACACACACACACACACACACACATATATATACGTGTGTGTGTGTGTGAAAGAAAGTTGCCTCTCCATGTTTGATTTCACCTGCGCATGCCTACAGTTAACGATGCTGGTTCATATCATGTAAAGTCATTGGTCGATGTGTGCACATATCTGTGTGAACGACATGTTGAGGTCACTGGTCCCGAGAGGTGCGCCCCAGCGAGGCGCGCCTCCCCATCCAGCAGCGTCTGATTGGTGGCCGAACGGTGTGCGATAGAAGGTAGTACCATGGAGAGCGGCGCGTAGTGCTCACTACTCCCGCGGACGCGCAATGCTTCGTTTTACTGTCCACATCCGAGATGAGTGGCTGGCCGTGCCATGTCGGGACACCTCCAACACAATCCAGTGGCTCGGACAAGAAGCACTGAAGCGTTATGTGAAGAGCAAACCGGACAACGGCGGCATTACCTCTGTGAAAGAGACGCGGTTCGTGGTGCGCAGGTGTCAGGGTTTGGGCTTGTTGGACTTGGATGACACCATCGACGATGTTCTAGAAAATAATGACTTTGTCGATCTTGGTAATAACTGGTTGGATGAACATAACACAATAAGTGGATAGTGAAAATGTTTTGGATGAGCTTAATCTGTGCGTAATTACGCATTTGATGTGGACTATGTGGCCTTCCATGTGGTAATTTTTATTGACTTATTAATTTATGTTACTTTTATTTTGCTTTCAGCTATCGAAGGAGACACAATGTCTCCTGATTTTATACCGTGTGAGCCTGGAGTTTCTCACCTGTATCCTTAAACCTGTTTAGTTTTTGTTCAATGTAGCTGACATCAAGTACTGGGTATTGTGGTGTAGAAAAACACTTTTGTGCTGCAAACTCATATTTAAAACATGAAACATGCACAGGATATTAAAAAGAACTTTTGTAATTAAAAAAGCACATTTTGAAACAAGTTATCTTCACTAAATAGTGTAAACAGAACAGCAGCGTACAAAGAATCTGGACAAGTAAGTGCCTTTTATTTTGTTCAAAATGAAACATTTTCTGTCAGAATCTCCTGTGCCACATGTAACTCCCTGTGCAGTACATTTCTTTGGATGGCAACAGCCTGACATCAACAGATCTGGTCGACTTGGGCAGAGGACTGTACAAGATAAAGGTAATGATTGATGAATTCTGTTGGTTTTTGTGGCTTGTAATCTTTGACTTAGTGTAATCCTTTTCTTTATTAACATTTTAAGCTAACTCCAGAGGCAGAGAAAAAAGTTGTGCAATCACGAGAACTTTTGGACACCATTGTCAAAGAAAACAAAGGTTAAATATACATGGAATTATTTAATAAATGCATACAGCATATAAAAAAAAATAATGATCCCATTTTCTCACTTTTTTCCTCTCCTGTTCCTTCAGTTGTGTATGGCATCACAACAGGTTTTGGCAAATTTGCTCGAACTGTGATTCCTGTCAGCAAGCTCAAGTAGGGCTATATACTGAGCTCTGTTCATGATATTTGCAAACTGATGGCAAATGAAGTCTATGTGCTAACCAAAGGCTATGTGCTGTGTTCCACAGAGAGCTCCAGGAAAACTTGGTGCGGTCACATTCAGCAGGTGATAAAATGGACTTATTATTTACAGTTTAAGGCGCTCAGTAAAATGTTTTGGGATTGAATGTGGTTCATCAGAGTTCTGCTGCGATGTGTAGGTGTTGGAAACCCACTGAGCCCAGAGAGGACCCGCATGCTGCTCGCTCTGAGGATCAATATTCTTGCTAAAGGGCACAGTGGAATTTCTTTGGAAACTCTTCATGCCATGATCCAGGCTTTCAATGGTAAGCTTCGACTATACGTCTCAGCTTCAACTGATGTGAGATAATAGCTTCAGTCAACCAACAACTTCCAATGAGGTGGTGCTGACTGTCACATGAATAATCTTTGTCTCTAACTTCTTTTAACTCTGCAGCTTCTTGTCTCTCCTTCGTCCCAGAGAAAGGGACAGTGGGTGCAAGTGGAGATCTGGCACCCCTCTCACATCTGGCCCTGGGGCTGATGGGAGAGGGTAAAATGTGGTCTCCAAAGAGTGGATGGGCAGATGCCAAATATGTAAGTTCATTCACATTTTCATGTTTGTAAAAGAACTTACATAATAGGCTACTATAGGAAGTGTACTTTTAGCCAGCAAGAGTAAAAGGTTGTGGGGTCAGATAGGAAAACATGTTTGCTTTTCGATGACCTTTGACTTTACATGTACTTTTTCCTTTCATCCCTGGCCAGGTTCTGGAGGCCCATGGACTGAAGCCAGTATCATTAAAACCTAAAGAGGTAATATTTTAAACCAAGCATGTCCTGCCTTGTTTGATTTGTCCAGACAAAATAAGTTTTGAAAACTTTTGTCATTTCATTTAACATTAAATATTTCTAGCATCCACATAAAAGACGTGTGCAGTGTTGCTTTTTTTCATTTTCATGTGCTTTTTGCTTATTTTTCTATCCAACGTCAGTGAACACTATACATGAAAGGGTTAATATGCAGCATGCATGATTTGCAAAGCACTAAAATTGCACATTTATCACTGATTTTGTTATAACTTATGCAAGAAGTAACAAACATTTAAATACTGTAGCAGACCCAAACCAAACTCTTATTACTTATTAACTCTTCTACTAGATATTGTGGAATTTGGTCTGCAGCATTATTGTGATCAAACACGTTGCTTATGGTCCATTTTGCTAAGTAATCAGTGTTGTTCTTCAGCAAAGTACTTAAAGTACTTTTTTCTTTTACTTTTCATCTTGTACTAACTCTTCATGGCTTACTTCCTCATAGGGTCTCGCTCTGATCAATGGGACCCAGATGATAACCTCTTTAGGTGCAGAAGCAGTGGAGCGAGCCCTGGCGATTGTCCGGCAGGCAGATATCATTGCTGCTCTCACCCTGGAGGTGCTGAAGGGAACCACCAAAGCTTTTGATAGTGGTGAGGAATGAATGAATGATTCTTTGAATGATTCTTTAATGACCACACTGCAAGCAGGTGGAATTTGATTTCAGTACAGCATGGTACGGTACAGGTTCCCACATATAACATTTAGACACATAGAGATGACATAAATACAGACAGACAAGAGCGACATATATTAACAAAAACTCAAATGAAAAAGCGAGGTTTCTTTACCGGCAGGTTCAAGATCTTGCCTTTTATACATCCTCGTGTGTGAACATAATATTTTCTGGTGTCCATCCATAGACATCCATTCACTGCGGCCCCATCCAGGGCAGATAGAGGTAGCTCAACGCTTTCGCTCACTGCTGGACTCTGATCACCACCCATCTGAGATTGCAGGTCAGTGGACTGAGTCAAACTGTAAAACCAGTAATAGGATATCATGTGATAATCCTGCATAGGATCAGATCTGCTGCACAATAAAAACAAATTCTTGTGTTAGACGTATTTTCATTAAGGAATTGCCTTCGGAACAGCAACACACCTGTGTGGTTGACTGCAACTCATTTAGCATTTAGCATTAGCATGGCTCAAATGTTAAATAAAACATAGTGCAGTATAAGGAGGAATAAAGTACAACTCTTGGCACCCTCAAACATGGTTAAATATGTGTGATGTTGGGGTGTTTTTCCAGAGAGTCACCGGTTCTGTGACAGAGTTCAGGATGCCTACACCATGCGGTGCTGTCCTCAGGTAATCTTAAATCAGGTCAAGTTTATTTAGATTGTTCTACAGCTCTTTCTGAGGATTATATTCCCTCTGTATGCACAGGTTCATGGAATTGCAAATGACACTATAAAATTTGTCCAGAGCATCATCAACACAGAAATCAACAGCGCTACTGACAACCCAGTATCCTTCCCCGTCTTTTAAACTAGAAAACGAATCTGCTGAATGTTCCTGAAACTGATATTTATGGGAACACAGAACTGAAACTGTGAGTGGAAGTGATTTATTTTGCCTTAACAGCCATACAAGATGGTATTTGCAGAACGAGGCGAAACCATTTCAGGTGGAAATTTCCATGGCGAATATCCAGCTAAGGTTTGTGAGGAATAAAAACACAGTTTGGATATTTGTTGTGATTGTTATGGTTTTCACTTTCTCTTCCATTACATCTCCCACAGGCTCTGGACTTTTTGGCCATTGCTGTCCATGAGTTGGCCTCCATCAGTGAGAGAAGGATTGAGAGATTATGCAACCCCTCCCTGAGTGAGCTGCCTGCCTTCCTTGTTAATGAGGGGGGGCTCAACTCAGGCTTCATGATTGCCCACTGCACTGCCGCTGCTTTAGGTTCGAGCAAGCAAAGAGTGCTGTTTGGTAGAAATGTGTTAGGTAGAGAATTATGTGTCAGTGTCAAGCCCTGTTCTTTGTTCAGTTTCAGAGAATAAAGTTTTGTGTCATCCCTCATCTGTGGACTCCTTGTCCACCAGTGCCGCCACAGAAGACCATGTTTCTATGGGGGGCTGGGCTGCCAGGAAGGCCTTGAGGGTTGTAGAGCATGTGGAGCAAGGTAGTGGGTTTCTTTATATTTATTTATTTTGCAAATACAACAGTTGGATTACAGAGACAGAAACACAAATGTATATTTTCCAAATAACTACTTTATTGTTTATGTTATATTTTCTGTAAAAAACTGTTGATCAGGAATTCCTGTAAAACTATTTACAAACCACAAAAATATCCAAGACATGAAAGAATTTCAATTGATCATGAATCAGACTACATCAAACCTTTCCAATCCTGGGCTTAAAGGTCTAATACGTACACAATATGAAGTCACTGATGTAAGATAAATTATTGTAGTGGCAACTGATGCTCTTGGTGGGAATGATTAGTACTATGGAGGACATAAGGAGCGCAATCATACATCATACATCTCATCAAACTCTTTTCTGTGAGCAGTTCTTGCTATAGAACTGCTTGCAGCCTGCCAGGGTATCGAGTTCCTCCGCCCACTTCGTACCACCACCCCTCTGGAGAAGGTCTATGACCTTGTGCGTAGTGTTGTCAAGTAAGTCAAACAGATGTGACCAAGGTACACAGATTTCAGTCCGCTGAAATGATGCACAGGATAGTTAATGTTTACCCGTGGTTCCACTCTCTTTCAGGCCGTGGATGAAAGACAGATTCATGTCTCCAGACATTGAAGCGGTTCACCGTCTCTTGCTTGACCAAAAGGCAAGTTCTTAAACTTATGAAACAACTGCAAAATGTGTTGGTTGCAAGCTGCACAAGACTGCAACTTTTAGGAATGATTCCTCAATAAAATATCTGACATTTCTATCCAGGTGTGGAATGTGGCCAAACCTTATATTGACAAATATCAGACGGAGTACATCCCAGAGTCCCGGCCCAATTCTCCCACTGCCTTCTCACTGGAATCTCCAGCGTCACCAAGGAAACGTGTTCGTCATGAGTGACAGCATGCATGCGACCAGTTTTCTTTGTTTACAGTTTGCAATAACGACTCATTCACTGAATGAGGAGCAATTAAAATCTTTGAGCATATAATGCTGACATGATTTCTGACTAATTCTATACAATATCAATATTTCTCTAGGAATAATTTATCGAGCTTGTGATTACTGCACAGCACAGTTTTAAAATGTTTCTAATTTAGTTATTAGTGCCGTGTGTCTAACTGGGCTTTATCATTAATGTAGCAACACAAACTATTGTCTGAAAAAGGTTAACAGGTACAACTGCAGTGTGCAGAGATTATTTTTCCAACCTTATATAACTACTTCTTTGAAAGATGCATCTTATTCTAGTTATTTACACGGTGACATGTCTTTGTATGTTCTTACTATTTAAATGAATGAATCCACCAAGCAACAAGAAAGAGGAGTGAACACCAATATGGCAGGCGACTTTGATTTTAGTTAATGGGAACCAAACATTTTGCTGGGATTTTTACTGTAATGATTATTCCAAATTATATCTTTTTCTGAATGTTATTAATCAGGCTCTTCAGTGATGTATAATACATCACAAATTGCAGTAATAAAGGGAAAAAATAACACAAATTTTCTAACTTTTTGTGTTAAGTTTATTACAAAAGTGATCTTATAGTTTATCGTAGTCGTTTTATTGATTTAACGATTCAAAATACAGTTGCAACAAGCAAATGTTTTTCCAAAAATAGTTTACTCTGTTTATTGATGATGGAGAATAAAAATAAAAAATGTAAAGGAAAGAGGGGTTTGAACCTATGAAAATAATTCCTTCACTAAATTTAAACATATGAACAAATGTATTATTTTTTTATCTGTGTGCATTGAATCCACTCTGAGGTATTATTCTTTATAAACCTCATTTTGTCTGTAGGCTACTTGACTGGGAGACTGGGAGGCTCATCTGCCACAATGAATCATTAAATAGTTCAATACTATCTATCAACATGGATGAGAGCTTAAACATACCCTTTTCTCTAACAACACCTCAACAAGTGGGTTTCATGTCTGCTTTAGCTTGATTTTACCGAGATATCCCAGAAAAATTTGCCTGGGATGTCTCAGTCAAGCCAGCAATGAACGAAAGCTATGATCAGATAAATAAACATCATCAACTGATCAATACAGTTTTTTAAAGGCTGAAATTCACAGAATTACACCTTTGCCAGCTGTCAAGGGACTGGTTTGGTCAATTAAATCCGGTGTAACACAGTAACCACTTACTGAGCCCATCGTAATCATCTCATTGTGTCGAGATAATGAGAGCGAGATTAAGTATCACAAGAAAATAATCCTCCTTGTTTTGAGATAATGAGAAAATTAAGTGGTTTACTCGAGATTGGAAAAATAATTACAGTCGAGTACGGCTGTTCTCTGCTTCCGTAGCCACGTTTCTTATTTTTAGATAAACATTGTCGGGTTGTTTAAAAAAAAGGTCATAAAGTGACAAATACGGAAATTTTTGAGTCAAAAAATGAAGTCTCCTTCGAGCCGGAGTCGAACCAGCGACCTAAGGATATCAGCTTGTGTACATCTACAGTCCTCCGCTCTACCAACTGAGCTATCGAAGGGACGTGAAAATTTCCCCTCCTACCGTTTGATTTATTGGAAAATAATTCCTTAGAAAACCCTGAGTTTTGGTTGAAAGGTTTTAGTGTCTCCTTTGTAATATTTGGTCTTTCATAAGGTAGAAACACCAAGCATTCATTAATCATTACATAATTTCAGTATTTTACTATGTCTTTTTCATCTTTGCAGAAATATATTGAAGACATCCCGTTTGAAATTAGCATATTGTTTTAAAATTAGTCAAAATTAGTACCTAAAACTATGACAAAAATCATGTTTAATTAATCATCTCCATATTAGAATTTCACTTGGTGTCCCTGCATTTTCTAAAATGTCATGTAGTTATATCACTACATTGCCAGCGCAATCAGATAACTGTAATGTAACAAAAACTATAACCGCGCAAATAAATTTACATTTTTGGTTTCTTGTTTTTACTTTCAGTTAGGTTCAGTTTTGACCACTAGGTGGTAGTATGCCACTATTTTAAGAAAACTCCTTGACCAAATTGATGAATATTGATCTTACACAAAATTTGTATACATCTAGCAAAGATCTTCACAATTTTTCTCAAAATGTTTTAAGAAAATTGTCAATAATCAACATAAATCAAACTTGTTGATGATTTTTGTATTTTAATTGTAAATTATTTTAACTTTTTACCTTCTATTTTATTGTATTGTGTTTACCTGCTCAGGGACTGCGGATGGAAAGTAGCTCGTAGCTAAATCTGGTACAAAGCATCTCTTTTCATTTCTTTTTCTTTTCATACAAAATTAATTTATTTGTACATGGTCCTTGACAAAAAAATAAATAAATAAAAAAATCATGTGTCATTCACAACATAATACGCTTACTAAAGCCTCTGACTTGTTCAATCACAAGAGTTCAGGAATATTGCAATGTCGCTTTAGGATTATTTGCTGAAAAAAGTGGAATAGTTTTTAACAGTACAGGCTTTATAATTTCTACTTCTGTTCATCTGCAAAAGAATAAATATTGTACCATTTAGTCTTTGAACACAGCTTTTTCTTTTTCAATTATGTAAGAGTGTCCTAATAACTGTGCTGTATCTACTTTCTTGAAATAATTGTTGGTACTACTTTTTGCATTGCTGTTAATGCAAGCGTTGCTCGCTGCAGATTAAAAAGTCACTGAGACAGAAAATAAGTATTTTGACTATTAACTCTGCAGCAATTATATTCAGTGAAAATAATTGACTAGGACATGTTTCTATGTTGCTCTCTGATATATTCATCCAGTCATTGACCAGGCAGTACGATATAAGTTTTTTTAGAATATTACACAATACATTTAGAGAAGAAAATGCTATCGCTAGACAGTAGAGGTATGTGTGCTAAGTAAAGATACCTCCAAGTTTCAGCCTGAAACACCCAAAAGATATGAAATGAGAACCAAATACAAGGAGTCTTAACTTTAGTTTCCACACCTACAGCTTAGCAGGTCATTGCATATGACATTTTTAAAAAAGGGCATGCCCAAACTGTTGTGGTATATGTGCCCAAAAATACCAATAAAAATTTAATGCCCTTCAAAAGTCACATTTTACTCAACATATATCAGAAATGCATATTGTTCTTATTCATGTCATAAAAGATTTGACCTGACAAAAACACTCTATCTCTCCCATAGCACTGTAAAATCAAATGGGATGCATTTGCTTTAATAGCTTATATGAAGGTCTTGAACGTCCACCAGCTGTTTTGTCCTCTCTTCCCTTTAAAGCAGGCTATTCTCAATCATCTTTTTTTCTACAATGTGTCAAAAGGTGATATAAAATGGAGAAGTCTAACAAAGCTTAGATGCATTGGTCTCTAACAACTGCCAGTACATCATATAAATAATTTAAATAAATGCCAGATCTGTCACATTGTCTGAGCATTTGCTGTTATGTTACAGTTTTTACAGTGTATTTTTAGTCAACAGAGACAAAATCTCAGTTTAATAGTTATCCTGTGGACAAGGTACCTTCTCTCTGGAAGATGTCTGGCCTTCTCAGAAGCGTGGACAGATTACTTGCAAAAGTTCAGTGAGCTAAAAGCACTATGTGCCATTAAAGTATAGAAAGGGAGGGAACCGTATCCTTTTACAGTCTGGAAATAAAGCTGGCCAGCAGCCCCATGTCTGTCATCTCACTGGGCCATTAGATGAGGAGAACACAGCAGGACAACTGACTGTAGGGGTCCAATTGAAGTAGACAAGGAGGTCATTTAACACAAGGACTATTTAATTAATTTATTACTGAACAAATTCCCCAGATTTGAATGCATTTCTGACCTTACTTTTAAGCCACATCTGCAGTAATCTCTGTTATAATCACAAGATGTGTGCATTTAATATGTGTTTTTGTTTGTCTGAATATGTTTAAAAATATCTGAAATAGCCTTTTACTTAACCATTTATACTATTTTTGAAATCCCAATTCCAAGGAAGTTGAAATATTGTGTAAAACAAATAGAAACTGAATTCAGTGATTTGCAAATCCCTTTTTTTAATCTATGTCAACTTAACAAACCACAAAGACAAGATATTAACCCTTTCAGTTGATATTAATTTATCTGGAACACACTCCAACAAGCTGGGACAGGGGCTTGTTTGTGTTATATCACCTTTCTTTTTAACAACATTCAGTAAACATTTAGGAACAGGGGACACTGATGGTTGAAGATTTGTAGGTGGTATTCTTTCTCATTCTTGTTTGATGTAAAACTTTGCACATAATAATGCGCAACACATTCTCAATTGGACATGTCTGTTCTGTCTACTAGCTACAGAGCCACGCTGTTGCAACACATGCAGAATGTGGCTGCTGAAATAACCAAGGTTGTACCTGAAAAAGATGCATCTTGGATTAAAGGATGTGTTGTATGAACCTTTCAGCATTAACGGTGCCTTTCCAGATGTGCATGTTACCCATGCCATGGGCACTAATACAGCTCCATGCCATCTCAGATTCCGGCTTTTGAATTTTGCGCTGAAAATAATGCTGGCAGTACTTTTCTTCTTTGACCTGTAGGACACCATGTCCAAGATTTACCCTAAAAAAATAAAAATGTGGACTCATCAGGCCTCAGCACACTTTTCCATTTTGAGTCAGTACATCTCAGATGATCTCAGGCAAAAGAAGCTGGCATCGTTTCTGGGTGATGTTGATTTATGGCTTTCGCTTTGCATGGTCGAGTTTTAACTTGCTCCTATAGATTCAACCACAAACTGTAATGGCCACAAGAGGTTTAATTCAGCTTTAATTTGGAATAAAAGTTCATTCCAGTTTAAGGAAATGAAAAATGAACACATAAATCACATAATTCTGGATGAAAATGTTAATTCCAAATTAAACTTTATTCAGAAGTAAGTAACTGGTTCATTTCCATTTTTAATCTGAATTGGTTAATTTCTCTTCCTATATCTTCATTTTGCGCTAAGTTAATGACGGTAATTCTGTGCATGCTTATTGACTTGTCCTCTCAGGATGACGCACATATTCCATGCAGTCTTTTACCTTCTTTCTCCTCCTCAGCTGCTGAAAATAGTTTAATAGTATGTTTCAGTTCAGCTGTTAAAATAATAATTAAAATGAAAGAACAAATTATACTTATAATGTGATTTTTTTATGATGTAACATAAAGAAAAGAAGCAGGAAGTAGAATTTATTTGTTTCCATTAGACATAACTATGTCATGTCTGCCTCCGTCCAATCAGAACTCTTCCCAATCCCCTGATCTAAAGTGTGTAAAGTTGAATAAACATGTTTTTCATGTAAACCTCAATTTGGAATCAATATCTTCATGTAAACCCAAAAGAGAAGGCTTTAATTGGGTAATATTTAATTCAAAATAATTCATTCTAAATTTAAAATCATTATATAACTGCAGTTAATATTTTTTGTCTAAAATGTTTCTAAAGAAATGTGGTAAATCATTTACGCAGCGATGGTGTACCTACAGTTTTTTATCAAGTGCTGCATGAGAGATCAAAGGTCACAGGCATTCAGTGGTGATTTTCAGTGCTACTTATGTGCAGAAATACCTCCAAATTCTAAAAATCTGTACATTGAGGAACACTGTTCTTAAACGGTTGGATGTTTTCCTCACCCAACTGTCCACAAAGTGGAGAACTGCAACCCATCCTTGGTTATAAATGACAGACCCTTTCAAGGGTGCTCTTATTTATACCCAGTGATGACACTCACCTGCTTCCAAATAACCTGTTCACCTGAGGAATTTTACAAATATGTGTTTTTTGAGGTTTTTCCTGTCCCAGCTATTTTTGGTTGCATTTGTTGCAGGCATCATATATAAATGAATGAATATTTACCCAAAAACTTTAAAGTTAATCTTTTTGAACATTAAATTTCTTGTTGTTGTAGTAATTTCAATTGAATAAGTCAAACTGTATATTGAATGGGTCAAAATCATTATATTCTGATTTTATTTGCATGTTAAACAAGATCCCAACTTCAGTGGAATGCTGGTTGCAGAAACACATGGAACCAGTAGTTTCAATTAGCGTAATGTAGCATATACTCAGGAGATAGTTTAGCTTAGTCACAATCTAAAACCTACAAGCATTTCTGTAGCTTAATGTCTACACTTTTTTATTTTAGTAATTCTTTTTTTTTTAAAGATTGCCAGAACATCTTTGCAAATAACTTTTGGAAGTGACTGCATGAAATGCTGTCTGGCACACGAAGCACCTTTGAAACAACAAATCACTTTGACACTTTTTAAACAAGTCAAACCAACAAGCTATAAAATACTGAAGTCGTGGTGTGTATCAGTGATGGACAAGAAGATAAGTAGCCTACAGAAAACCTGCCAGTCAGTTTGTGACATGGTGAAGAAACTTTTGACTTTTGAACACAGAAAAAACAATAGAGATGATTCTTGACTTCAGGAGGATCAGAAGTAAAAAAAAAACACTGTTCACATTATGGCGGAAGAGGTGAAGGTGGTGGAGGACTACAAGCACCTTGGGGTTCAGCTAGACAACAGACTAGACTGGAAATGCAACACAGAAGCCATTTACAAAACAGGACAAAGTAGACTCTACTTGTTAATAAAGTTTACATTATTTAAAGTCTTTTTTAAACATGAAAACTCAGAACAACATGACAAATTTTAAAATTAAATTATTAATTATTATTATAAATTATTTAACAATAAATTTTATCAATATATACCAGTATGAGTATTGCATTTTTTGTAAAGCACTCTGTCCTCAACCTTGGTTGTTTAAAGTGCTATATAAATAAATTTGATTTGATTTGATTT
>JBAMHX010000011.1:16066847-16085904 GCA_037177515.1 Pseudomugil tenellus
TTCTTTTATCTTCATTATTAAATTTATATTCTTCTCAATCTAAAGAAACCAGTGTCTTCGTCCTTGACAGGAAAAACCTACAAGTCCTACAACTTTCTTTTTAATTATTTTAGTTTAATTTATTATTTTATTAGGATTCTTGCTATGTTTTTATTCTTTTTTCAACAGCTGTAATGCTTTTGATGTTTTTATGTAAAGCCCTTTGAACAGTTGTGTACATGAAAGGTGCTATACAAATAAACCTGCCCTGCTTATGCATAAATTACAAAAATGTCTATTGTTTCTATCATCAATATTCTCCACAAGAAGAATCCAGATTATTAAAATAAAGCCGGTTTTGTTGTACAACATAAACAAGTTTGATTATCGAAAGTTGGGAGTTTACTTTGTTTTTCACATCAAACAAAACTGTGTTGTTGAACCTGACTGAATATGACTATAACAGAATCAGAACTCAGACGGAATTTGAACATTCCTTCCTCAGCTCTAATTTAATTACCTGCAGTGAACCACAGTAGGACCAGATCCAGGGGTTCGGTTGACATAATCGCGGACAGTTCTGACAAACTGGATGAGGGACTGAGTGGTTTCTGGGACTCCATGATCGGGCCACACCGTGTAGTGAAACTGGCGAACCAGCCGGCTGAAGCTCAGTTGCTCCTCCTGAACACAGACAGGAAAAATGATCTGGGAGCAGCTAATGCACAAAAAGAGCATTTCCAGCAGATATACATTTAGGTAGAAAAAATCATCTCCAAACTTACACTGCAGATTCTAAACTCTCTGATGGTCCACTCAGGCAGAACCGACTCCGACAGCATCTGAACAATCAGGTCCCCGTAGTACAAAGGGTCCTGATCGAATGGCCAATAATGGTCACACTTCACCTGGATCCAGGAGAAGAACATTACTTTGTAACTCATAACGACCTGAAGCTTCTAAACAGCCTAACAAGGTTTGTCGAAGTTTCTCAGAAACTTCAGATTCAGCAGTGGAGGTGTTTCCTGTCTCAAACCTACCCGGCCTTTCTCCACACACTGTGTGACCATCACCACGTTGTGGACGTTCTGCTCCCACACCATCTTCCAGAAATCATCCTTTGTTCCTGGCAGAGGACCCTGCGTGGCGATGTACTCACGACGGAAATTATTACCCTGAAAACACCAAGAACAGAATGAATAAAATGTATGAACTTATAATAAACACTTCAAACTAGTCTGCATACAATCCAAACCAGTCCAAATTCAGACCAAATTCAAGCGTATTTAAAACTCAGTCCAACAGTCTAAATTTAGCCTAAAGTACTTCAAAATTGGTCCAATCCTTCCACTTATTTTAAACACAGTCCAAACCAGTAATAATCTTGCCCAAAGCCATCCAAAATCACTGTAAAACCTCACACAATGAAACCAAACCTGTCCAAACTGACTTTAAACCAGTAAAAACACAATCTAAACCAGTCTAAATTATGTAATTAAAAATTATTCAGGAACTGTGTCTACTCGGTATGTGGGATTGATGCCATGTGGATTGTCCTGCTAAGAACTACTCCCTGCCCTGATTTGGGTAGATCCTGTAGTGACATTCTGTATGGTCCATTGATACGCATACCATCACGTGACCCATAGATTTCTGAAGAGTGGATTTGAAGCCAATAGGCGGGTCCTACCGCTGCCATGCTGGTGTTTCATCATTATCGGAAAATCCAAAAATGGATGAAAAGGTAGAGCTGAGAGGCTCTGTCACGGTGAAGCCAGCAGGAAGTACGCAGCTGTAACCAGTTATTGCTCTCTAACACACATCAATCAAAAGGACACGCCTCTAAATTTAAGATTAAAATAACATTGAAACCGAAGCGCTAGAAAAAAAAATCCCCCCCCCCCAGAGTTTACTTGACGGAAAATTGGACCTATTAAAATGAAAAAAGTTTTTAGAGCCACTCTGTAAACATGTTTATTTCAGCTGTGAAATCAGACATTTTAACATAAGAGTCTATGGGCATTGCTCTCTATTGCAGCGAGTCATCTAGCGGTGAGGGGTGAACTGCAAGTATTTCTATTTCTGAATTGGCATCACCATCGGCAGCCAGAGATTGCCGCCTGATTTGAACAGATTAGAGACAGATCTTCATTAGAAGACTGTTTCAGATCTACAAGTTGTTTCTGGCAACATTATTCCAAGGTGGCCAGCATGGTATCTATCTGTTTTCTCTACATTGACTTATCTGCACAAATTTTCTATTAGAAAAAATAATTCATTTATGCTTTTGTGCCTTCTCCTCCACAGGATCTGAGTAAGTAGTGGTGAGTCATGAGGACTGGAAGTCGGTTCGACTTCTGATCAACTCTAATAGCTTTGTTAAACCATGGAAGTCAAGCCTGGGACGCAAACTTCTTCACATCCTTAGAAAAGACTGTGGACAAACAATTGACAAAGGGGTTCATTGAACTAACTTAAAGCAATGTGTCTTGGGATGGAAAGCAGATAACTTTGTCAACCTGCAGTTGCTGCAGGATCAAAGATAAAAAAGCAAGCCATAAAGCCTTTCACACTGAAAGATGATGTAACTTTACTTCTGCTCTGTGCAATTCTTTAGCTAAGTCCTTCCATCTTATTTTTTATTCAGTAACAAGTGCATATTTGACAATTAGATACATTTTGTTCCCTTGACAAGGCTGATTGATGGTTAGTAGCCATGAGAGGCTGTGAGAAGGTCTGTGTTTTTGGAGGAGGTCACAGAGGTAAGTGTGGGGTAGATGGTGAGGAGTTTTGTACGTGAGCAGGACGTTTTTGTGGTGGCTGCTATCAGAGCCTATTTGTATTTGTGAGAAAGTGTGAATGCACTCTTAAAATATGTTTCTTTTTTCGGTTTGTGAATCCTGCTGCTCCCAAATAAATCTGTATTTACAGATCTAGGGCTAATTGACTTCACAGTCTATTAGTTTAGATTAACGTACATACCGGTTTTGAAACAGTCCTATTAAAGAGTAGGCGCCTCTTTAAGAAGAACAAACTGGAAAGAGAAATGTTGCATTCTTCATCTGTAGCATCACCTCCAATGTTCTTGTTCAAAACAACATTTTTATTTTTTTTAAAAAGGTGTACATTTACTTTTAAAGGATAAAGTAATCATTCAGGGTGAAAAATGTTATCTATAACGAATGTAATATTTAAAATAACATATTGATCTGTTGTCTGTGTCTTTTATGTGTTTTGTTGTTGTTGGTAATTTAAGCTGGATAAAAATGCACTAGTGTTCTCATTCTTTATATCTCTGGTATGAGTCTGTTTATTTCTTTGTCTCATTATGCTTAAGATCTGGAATAACTTTATGTGACTTAGTGCAATGCCTTCAAATGACAACATGGCTGATGTTTATATTGTCATGATTATCGCCCTCCTTTGGTTACAAGACAGAATAAGATTTTTACCAGGTTAGCCTGTCACTAAGTTCACCCTGCTACAAAAACTACAAGTAAACCTTGTTGCATGAAAGCTGAATGTAAAAATAAGTTTAAACTACATTAGATAAATTCTGAAAAAACCTCATGATGATTTTTTAGGATGCAGTTTTTGCTGCTGTTAAACTAAAATAAATTATATTCACAGAATTTTCTAACTTTTTGTGACTGGATTACTTTTGTGACTGACCCCTTTAATTTTAGGGAGCTGTACTTAATAAAATAACATATTAGTGTTTATTTGTTCTAAATTTGAGTCTTTTCAGCTGCTAGATACACCACAGGGCATAAAGGTTAGAGCTCTTTAGATTTTTTTTGTACTTTTGCATAAATAGGAGCTAAAATATTACTGGATCTTTAAAAATGTTCCGCATTTATAGTAAACTTAAAGTGAATGGATGACTGAAAACAAATCGCCTTGACCAGTAATGTATTGAGGAAAATGAAAAAAATGAAACATTGTATCTGTACGTGGTAGTCACTTGTAAATCTTTGCTATTTATGGTCTACAGTCACCGTTTATAAACTAATATCTTGAAATTTTAATTTTGCTGCTTTTAATCAGTATTTATTTTTTCATCATCATCTGACCAGAAACAAATTTTCCAGCTGTCTATTGGTTTTCTTACGATATTCATCAAGCTGCTGATTAGCAAAAATGCATCATCGTTGCTCAGTGTCGTCCTGATGGACGATTCATAAACTTATATCTGAATGGATTTTAAAACACTTAGATGCTTCCCAGTGATCTGACTGCTCAGACTTCAACATTCTGGTCTTGTGAACTCTTGGCTGAACACTTTAAGAATGTAACAATGTAAGTTAATTTAATGAGGCACCTTATTGGTGTAAATTTCAAACTGTGGAGTTAGTTCTTCAGCCTGATTAGCATACTCTTAAGTACTGTTTTGCCAGTATTGTCTTTCAACAAACAATTAGGATGACTGATGAATTCGGCTCTTTATACTGATTATATTATTGATTAAAAGCAAATGTTTCTGATTCTACTTTTAAAAGCATCTATTTACCAGATACATGTTTTCTATGATGTTTTCAACCCTTATATGCTGAAAACTGCAAAGGATTTCACACATCACAGTATGTAAATATGAATACAGCACTCAGTGCTAGATTTGTAACAATTTATTCCTTATAAAACTGCGTCAAATTAAAATAAAGCAGCAAAATATATAAATATAAATATTTCACAGCTGTTCTCTTCTCCTGCCCTCCAAGTCTTAACAAGGCAATTTAGCAAAGCATATTAAGAAGAGGAGCCCCTCTAAACTTTCTTTTTTTGCATAAATGTCGTTTGCATATTTCCTAAACGCAGCACATAAAGGTTTACTTGATATGACAATACTACATTTCTTAAAGCTCATTCTTTTGCCTCCTGGCTATATTCTTAACAAAACAAAAAAAATCTAGTAAGCTGTTTCCATTACATGTCATTTGTTCAGCTAAAAGGTATCCAAGCATTGGAAATTTAGGTCAGAGAAATATTGCATAATCGCTGTCAGTCTGAAGAGCTGTCATGCTCCTTTTGATTTGCTTTTGGCGCATGCTCAGTAATCATCTCCTCGGCTCACAACTTCTTTGCAGGTGGGCCTGAGTAAGATGGTGTGCTCATACTGGGCGGTATAGCTGCCCTTGATGTCACAGAGAGGAGGGTATGGATCTATGATGCCGAGGTCACACAGGTTCTTCAGTGCCATCAGGTACTTGCTCTCACCAAGACGGTCCAGCCAACGGCGACAGAATGCCAAAGTACCAAAGTTCTCATTGATCACATTCAGTAGATGTTTAGCCCTTGGAAGTCTGTGACACAGTAACACAGTGAGGACACAAAATGAGACAAACATGTCAAAGTTAAAACTTTCTGAATTAGCTGTTTATATTTCAGTTAAAAAACATAGAAGAGGGATTAAAGAAAAACCTTATTGGCACATGTCCAACATTGAAGTTTTTCATGTAATGTGAACACTCCATGTCATCATGGACTGCACCTCTTCCAGTGCTCCCAAATGTCTCAATGGCATAAGCTTCACCTTCCTGAGAAGCAACAACAAAAAAAAACATTATCTGTTTCCTGACTTCAAACTTAGACTTGCACTGAAAGCCTTTGGTAGGGCAATACTGATTGGATATTATGTTCCTGAAAGGACAAAGACACTGCAGAAAAAGGGCATAGAAGGAGGAGAAGGGGGAGAAGTGAGAGCAAATTTGACAAAAGCCTCAATTTGTCAGCCGTTGACATATCATGCATGGTGCATTAAGGACAGCGGTGTCCTCTCTAAAGAGGATTGTGCACGTTGATTGGCTGAGTTTCATTGGTATTTTGTGTCTCTATCAGCACGCGGTCCCTGTGGTATTAGCTGATAACACCGGGACGCCCTCCCTCACTGCATCGATAATCAGTCAAAGTGCTAGCAGCTCCGTGGCACACCCAGCTGCCACTCCAGCAGTTCACTCTCTGATCACAAAGAGGGTAATGGCCCTGTTACACCAACACACTTCAGCTAAAAATACAATGTGCAAAGGTGCCACATCAGCATCCTCAAACACACACACACACAGACACTTGTCTGCAACCATCAGGTAAAAAGCTTGATGCAGCAACTTGCCAATTAAAGTGCTCGCTTCTGTCCAAATACAGTCGTGTGCTGCAGCAGTTCAGGTGTGAGGAAGGCCCAGATCTTAGTGTGGCCTCACAGACCATAACTTCTGCCTCATTTGCAAACTCTGAATGGCCACAACTCAGCACTGATACTGAACTTTGAACACATGTTGCTACTCAGTGCAGCTGGTAATTCTATTAAAAGTATAATTAAAATGCTGATGACTGTGACTAAGAGGCTGTTTGAGCAGTGAATTAGAACCCTTCCCCAAGCCCTGTCGTAACCCAACCAGCCCGAACGTTCTTCCAGTTACACTAAAGAATTAAAAAGGTTTATTTAAACCCAAGGTTAAACAGCACAGACTGATTTCCCAATGCTCCAGTAAAGAGCGGCTGCAGGAGTGTTTTGTGTGCCACAATCTAGCCGCATTCACATTTCCCAAACTTAAGGCGATATTTGAAACTGATTTATGTACAAACCTCCATCCTAGTTGCCTCACCACCTTTCACAATAGGAACGGTCTTCCCTGAGTGTATCCTATACTGCCCAATGGAGTGACCATTGAGATTCCTAATAGGCTTCACTGCAAAGAGAAAGCCACAAACGTTTATTAGGATGCAGAAGCTGAGCTTGAGGAAAAAATGAAAAGCGATCTGATATTACCTTGATATGTTTTTCCATCTATTTCTACTTCATAGGACTCCATGACCTCCTGAATGGTCTCGCCAACATCACACAGGCGCACATCAATTCCAGCAAACTAGGACAGAGTGAAGTAAAAAAGGCAAAATTTTCTCATTTACAGTCAGTCTGGGTGGCAACAACCATTTGCACCATAACCATTTGAGTGGTTCTGGGAAATTTTCATATTCCTAAGCAAAGCAAAAGGTTTTCCTTTTGAGACCACTCTGCAGGTGGGATGTATACCCCAATAGTGCTCTGATATCTACTCAACAGTTCAAATCACTTTAAATATTAACACGTTTTTTTTTTTTTTTTAAATATAGAGTCCTATTTCAAAAAAGTTAATCTTCTCTCCACTAATATGATTCTAGATTTGGGACAGTAAAAAGTGGATAATTCAGCTTTCTGAAAAAGCCCAGTTGTTCCTCTAGAAAATTAGGTAATCTGATTACGGTGCGATTTTCTGTTAAATAAAGTTGGATTTAGGCCCTGAGTTTTTATTACTAATGAGTCATTGATTGCAGACATTTATTTTCAACTCAGTTCTTGTACAATTAAAGAACCTATATTTTGCTCTATTTGCTGTTTCAAATTCTATCCTTTGCACATTTATGATAATAATATGCATTTTGCAACATGCACCATACTAGTTTTACCATATCACTCATTTCTTGCTGCAAGGTCTCTACTCCTCTCACTCATCAGGCGTTTGCTCTGCCTAAGATTCACCCTTTTTTTTAAAGAGATAAAACACAAACTTATGGATTAAAAATAAAACTACTTCGTTGAAAAGTATATCTAACACAAATAGAAGGTTAAAAGCTCCTAAAAGTCAATTTTGCATAATAAAACTAAAGTTTAAGTAAAGTTAAGCTCCCAAACCCTTTTTTTAAATCCTTGAACATGACTTTGTAATGGCCATCCTTCCACAGAGACCATTCCCGATGAAGCTTATGTGAACAATTAAAGACCACATCCATCTATTATGCCCTGGTTTGGATGATTTTTTTGCTGTTTCTTCTGAGATATGGTTCATTGACAGGAGACAATATTTTTAGGCCTGTTGCTTTTACTGTCCTCTGCATATCCAGCATCAAAAAGAAATTTAGGGACACAAAGCACACCATTCTGAAATGTGCCTGTCTGTGGTTTCTTTGGGAATAACCTTTTTATTATCCCGTTAAAGTTGTGTGACCTTTGGAAATTTGCGTCTTGTGTCTTTGCAAGCAACAAAGTGCTTACAATCCCAATATAGAATTGTCTCTTTGTTAACTTTTATTTTAGCTCTGATACAGGATAATCCTATTCCTTAAGACCATTTATGTTTACTCAATTCATACAACTGCATGAAGTAGTTTAATAAGAACACCCCCCGCCATCTTAAACAGGTGAAAATGGTGAAAATAAGTGAAAAAGGAGATAATATTTTAAAAGATGACCATCAGAAAACCTGAAAAAAGTATTTATGAAGACCACTTTAAATTACATAACAATAAAGTCTGGCTGCTTAAAAGCAAATATAAAGAAATTAGGTGCCTCAAGAATTTTGCAAAGGATTCTATCTTCAAATAAAATTAAGCTAAGAGAAGAAACAGAAGAAAGGGAGGAAATTGTCTGTGTTACCCTGATGCCAGTGTTGGTTGCATCTCTCACAGCCTCCAGCAGTCTGTCATACTTTGGGTTGAAAGTGACGGTGAAAGCACAGTCTATTATTCTACCTGAAAGGCCAAAAGGTAAGGTTACTCAAATGCATTTGCTACAAGGTGATAATTTTATAGCAATAAAAAAGGACTATGTTAATTAACTCATGAGAGCTGTTTATTCTAGGCGGTAAAATTTATAAAGCAATCATTATTTTACTGTGTAACATTAAATGCCTAATGTGAAACGGGACGGCACAACTCCAAAAACGCTTAAAAACGTATTATTTCTCACCGTTGATGTGCGTTCCAAAGTCAATTTTGCAGACGTCGTCGTAGCGCAGCACAGTCGGGTCTCCTGCATTCGGGGTGTAATGGGCAGCACAGTGGTTTATGGAGCAGCCAGTGGGGAAGGCCAGGCCGGCATTCAGCCCATTTTCTTTAATGAGCTTTCTGGAGCAGTCCTCCAGCTTCTCACTGCCACAGTGACAGCAGAAAGACAAAGAATAAGGAGAACAATGAGAGTGCTGATGGGTGGTTGAAACTGTAAGTTTCTCCTCTGAATGATTGCAGAATTAGATTTAACAGTCTATAAGTGTTTCTGTGTTGTTCACCAGATGTCAATCATGCTCAGTCCCGGCTGGATCCAGCTCCTGACATAGGCGCGAACCTGTCTGTGCGCCTCGGCAGCCTGTCTGAAATCACTCCACATCTCCTCGTTGGCCCTATCCAGTGTCCGCTTCTCCTCGCTGGTGGTCCGCCAAGCTGCACTCCGCCTGGGGGGTTTGTAGACAGAAACCCCACAAAATGGAAGTATTTTTAAAATATTCTCATTAGATATTTGGAAATTAGATTTTTCTGCAGTAGTTGTGTTTATGCATTCACCCATCCACCAGAAATCAAATCTCAGTGTTATTTAATGCCCAATGTACATGTGTGAAGTATAGAGACCCAAATAAAAACTAGGTAGAAAAGAAGACTTCTGAGTGTAGAGGTCACGCACCCGTCTTTTGATGGGGGATATTCGCACTCCTCTCCCTTTGGAAAGTCTCCGTTGGGATAAAGCTCACAAATAGGGACTGAGGGAGGGTCAGTCTGTCCCTTCACTATGGCCCAGATAGAGAAAAAGGAGAAGCAGAGGAAAGCAGCAGGAAAAAGAAAGAACACATTTTCATTGATGTTGAACTTACAAAAATATTCTTTTTCACTTGCAGATTTAATAAAAAAGAAGATAAGAAAATGATATTCCTATTGAAAAGTACACTTTAAGACAAGCACACATGATACAGAAAAGATTTTAAGCCTTGCTTTTTGCTGCATCTGTGTTCACGCTTGAGGATCTGTCACTAATGTGGCTAGTCTGCATGACAAGCTGTTTTGTCCCGCAGTTTATTTTGCATTGTGTAACTCTAATAACATGTATTAACCAAGTCCATCTCAAAATGCAAAATAACATCAAAATCCCAAGTTTATTTCAGGATTCTCTCCATTCTTTATTGATACATTTATTTGTTATATACTCTTTGTTCTCACTGTCATGTCCTTTAGAACAGGCTGAATTGATACATTTGGCTACAATGAGAGAAAGCAGCTTACATCCTTTCTTCTTCTTCTTCTTTCTCTTCTTTTTAACCGCTGAGTTCTCTCCGTCGTCGCCATCTGTTGAACGCATCAGTAGTTTGGAAAGTGAGAAATACCAAAGGGATTTCGGCACAATCATATATGCGGTCATCAGTTCAATTTCACTTTAAAGTCCAACAGGGCTCTCACAGGCACAGGTGAAGATGATTACAAGGATGAAGGCAAGTGTGATGATCCTTACCTTCTTCCACATCCTCAGCCTTCTCTTTCTCGTCTAGTGTTTGCTGCTCCAGCTGTTTTGTCACATCACCAACACCCAAGGCATCTCCTCCGTCCCCCTCGGCCTCACTTGTCCCTGCTGCAAAGTCACACACATCGCATGTGCAGGTGAACATGCACGTGTTTGTAGCACGCAAACACACACAAGCAAACGCACACACATGCAGAATAAGCTGATTATTTGTGGTACTGAGTGATTTCAAGGAAGTGCATCCACAATGTGTGAACTTGGCAGAGCCTGTGAATAATCTCTTTTCTATACCTTGGAGTCAATATCCTCAAGGGCATATGTATCTTGCAGCATTGTGATATTTCTCCACCAAAAACAGAGCTCAGAGGAGAAGACTTGACTTAGGACATGTTGAAGAACTTAGACTTTTTGTAGATTTGTATGATTTTCTACGCTGAGCACACATAATGCAGTTATCCACATGCTTTTTGTGGATATGATCTTACTGCACTAAAACTGTTGATAGGTCATTTATTTTACATAATTGTTTGCAGTTTTAAATTTACTAAACAAAAAGGAATTCAGTCTGATTTTGAGTCAAATTCTCATATTTTGCAACCATTTTCCCCAAATGACACGTTTTCAAACAGTTTTAAGATTTCAGAAAACGTCCCTTTTCCAGATGAGTTCCCGCAGCTGAACCAGGAGCCACTCAGAGTTGGGACAGTTGCACACGCAGGAACCCTCTGACAGGTTGCAAAGTCTCTGCCCCAGCTAATTTCACACTCATACGCTACAGCGTTGAAGAATATGTGGACTATTTTGAGCTATTTTCTTTGCCAAGGATTCTGCAAAAAACAAAGTGATGCCTCTAACCTGCCGCGCTGGACCTATTCTTCTTCTTCTTTCTTCTCCTTTTCTTGACTGTCTCTGATGCCTCTGCATCATCTCTTTCTTCATTCAAGTCGTCCCCATTTAGAAGTTGAGGCTCCACTTCACGCTGGGGTTGTAGCTCCGCCATGATCGGCTACTGAGAGATGAAGTGACGCATAAGCTGCTGGGAGCCTCCAGTGGTCAAAGCGGAAAAGTGTGCTGATGGCAGCTGAGCCAATAATGAGCTATAAGACGATCTCTCTGTCTGAACAGAGAAAAGGGATCATCCTTTGTTCTTAGGGACAAAAAAACAACTTTGATTTATCATCAGACTTTCTTTTCAGCAGATGAATTAATTTAGGGCAAGCTGTAGCCTAGGTAACAGGAATTCAACTCAGATGATCCCGTAGAAGTTGATTTGCTTACATGTTCCTAATATGAGTCCTAATAAGAGTCGCATTGCAACCTGGTATAATCATTTTCTTTGATGCATTCAGGTGCTTGGTTTTAGGTTACCTGGCAGGGCGCACCTGGTTGCTGCAGCCCCCCCTCTCTTCCACAAACTCTCGATACCATATGTTATCGCGAGTAGACCTAATGTTTTGTTGGTACTCTGACAGATATCCTTTCAAAGTGATGTTACCAATCGATGATAATTAGGCTTCTAGTGCGTAACGGGAGTGTTTGTGCGGGTGTGTATCCTAGCAACAAGCAGAGCACAGTGGGTCTGAGGTAGAGGTAGGTTTTACAGGAGTGAAATTTTGATGTATGTGGTTTGTTTTTGGTACTTTACCCTGTCCTACCCCAGGATTATGGCTTCTGTTTGTGGTCTCAGCGGTGGTCCCTTGTACTTCTTTGACCAGGTGGGTTAGGCTTCTCGTTATTTAGCTACACATTAATATTGCTGACTGTAGCTTTAAAGAAACATTTATTGTTTTATCATTTCTGTGTAGCCAGCGAGACGTAACCTAATGAAAGGAACTGGAAGACTCATTTTAGATTTTAACTTAGCCATTGGAGAAGAAGTCATGCGGTAAGGTAACATAATTATTAACTTAGTTTACTTGCTTTGTTATAAACTACTTTAGTTTCTTGAGTTTCTAATACAGTTTCTCGCAAACAGTGATGGAGAAGAGGAACAGAAAGGTGAAAGTCACGTGCTCAATCTCCCAGGGGAGCTACGCGAAGATAAACTTGACCCCTCGTCGTCTGTCCGTGCTGCGTTCAAGGACCTCGATCCGATGGAAATGTACAAGCAAGCGGCCCCCCAGTTATTAGATGACTTGGCTCGTCTGCTTTCACAATACAAGCGGACAGAAAACAGGCGTATTCCAAGAGGGGTTGTTAATATTCTGAAATATTCGTGGCACGAGCTGACTGCAGGCGCAGCACTGCGTTTGGCAAGTGTGACAGTGACTGACAAACCAAGGAAGTGTAAATGTTCAGTGAACCCTGGACAAACCTGTCTCCTGGTCTCCCCCAGTGCCAAGGAGAAGTTAAAAGACAGGATCCCACGTGCTGAGGGAGATGCTGGTTCTTCAGAGGGAACACCCAGAGTCAACCAACATATGAAAAGGGGAAAAGAAAACTACAGCAGAGGTGAACGGACTTTAATGGAAAAAAGGGGGAAGCCCCCATGGAGGAATTTATAGTTAAAATTATTTTCTCAAAACCTGTAAAAAAAAGTCAATCTCACGTGCGGACAGCAAACATGGCTGAAGCTCACGGATGCATTTTCAGCTTTATTGAACTTCTGACAAACCATTTGACATCGTGTCTTCATCAGAGTCGTAACTGAACAGAATAGCCAAGTAAATAATTATAAAACCGACTTATCCATCCTTTGAAAATACCTGCAGGCAGGTGGCTTCGTACGTAGCCAACGTAGCCCGAACAATGACGTCACTGCTCTAAAACAATCAACGCGCTTCACGGAAGTAGGCTGGATTAAAATCCACACTTTCCGAAGACTCGGTGCAATAAACTATCGTTAGGTCCAGCCTTTTTCAGCTTTTTGCACAGGTGTCCTTTAGCTGTTATGAACCTGTCAGACAATTCTTTGGTGGAATATGCAGAAAATTCCTTGCTTTCATAGTTTTTTGGTTGGTTTGACTAGTTTTCATTGTCTGCAAGCAGATAGGCTACAACAAAGCATATCTTAAATTTAACTTCTCTGAAGTCTTCACCAGTGACTGTATAAATTACACACACATGTCTCTGACCATGTTTGCTCCTCATGTGTGCAGATTTGTGGTATAGAATATATACTCTATATTGGGTCATGTATTGGATGCAAAATGCAAATGTAGTCTTTTTGGTTGATAACAGATATTAATTTTTTAAATTAGATTTCAAATAAATGTAACTGTCTTTTTGCTTTGTTTCTAATCATAAAAAATGCAAACAAGCATTCTAGATTTATTTATTCAATAGATAATTACTGATTGATATACTTGTTCATTAATTGGTCATTAATAAGGGCAGGTTAATAAGGTTAATAAGGGACTAGATAAAGTATAATTTCCTTGGTAAACTTAACTTGATTTTTCCTTTTGATCCTCTTTTAATTATTCAGTTCTACCCTCTCAGTAGAACCTTATTATTTAAAAAAAGAAGAATGGATAGAACCAGATATAATTAAGAACTGAGTTAGTCATTGAAAAAGAAACAGCAGTTCCTGACTTTTTAATAGACACTTTTATAAGCTACATCCTTTAAAAAATTATTAGTCCATTAAATGCAATACCATTAGTTACTACACAAGTCTTTCATGAATTATGGTCTGATAGAAAATGGTTATGTTAATCAGGTCTAAATGATCTAAACTCCCTTATAGTCATTATTTTTCATATAAATCTTATAAAAACTCATTAAAAATATAAATCGATTAAAGTTATGTATTCTTTTCTCCCATAGCTCACATGTCCTCACCTGCCAGTTTCTCCATTTCATCCAGTACACTTAAAGATCCAGGTATATTACATCCAGCTGCAACATTGTGCTAATGTCCCCTTCATTGCTTAGCTGGATGTGATTTGTGTCCAGGTTGGATCATTCAGCCAAAGCAGCCCTCCTACGATGAGCCTCAACGGATCAGTGTGTATCAATGGGTGGTGGAGCGACTGCAGGCAGCAAGAAATCCTGAGTGTGTTGTTAATCTTTGTTTCTATAGTTGTAACAGTTGCGTGTCAAGGGGACATTTCCAATTGTAATACCTCATTGATGTTCCTTTTAAGAATGGGTGTTATATGTTTTATTGTGAATGCAGGTTTAGCTTTCAACACCTGTTTGGTGAAGTGGGTGGAAAAATGTAAAAAATTCATGGCTGGCAGACAAGAATAGGAATGGTTTGATTGAAATGTGTTAAAAGCTGTTCTTATTGAGCCCAGCAGGTAGTACAACTGAGCGAAAACTCAATTTCCTAAAATCTAAAGTCTTTATTTGACCCTTTGACAAAATTCTGAAAAAATTAACAATTTCTTTTTTGTTATTTTTACAATTTATTACCATGTGATAGGTCAGAATTATTGTAGTGTAATCTTCCGCTTTCTGGTGTTCAGCAAGTGCCAGGAGACCAGTATCACATGTGTACAACTGGATTTTGAATAAAGTTTCTACTGTAAAGTAATGCAAAATGTCACAGAAACTGTATGTATCACATACAATACAACTGACTTTAAAGGAGTAATTAAGATGTAATCGTTTACATTGCAAGCCCTCAATTATGCTGACTCTAACTAAGAACCTGACTGCTAATTTTATCTTCATCTAGAAAACAGGAGGAGGAGCTAAGCGAAACCCTTGTGCTCCGCCACTATGGTGATCTCAAGGCTAAAATTAAAAAGAGCAAAGGAAAGATCCAACCTATCTCTTTAGTCAACGGCATCCCTCAGATACAGGAAGTAAAACATCATTCAGCCCAGCAGAAACTGCACTACAGGATCAACGATGGCTCCTCGTTCATATAGTATCCTTCTACTACCATGTTTGTTTTAATGCCATTTTAAAGCCAATGCAGTTCATGTGGATAATATTTTACTGCATCTGACCTTTTGCGCCTTGACCCTGCCCTCTCAGTTACCCATCAGGCTGTGTGGCAGTTTGCCAGAGTCACTCAGGTCTGCCTTGCGGCGGTTTCTACACCAACGTGTTCAGTGATGGCGAACACCCTGTCACCCTGGCGACAATCACTGCATTTGGACACGGGGCAGTTTCACACCCTGTTAGGTGAGTTTGCTGCTGAAATGTGAGCATGAGTGCATAAAGAAAGGTGCCCGCTTGCTGATTCTGCCCCTGATAATGATTTACTCTGGGTGTTAATCCTCCAGTAAATGCTGCAATAACAAGTATTTGGGTGAGAGCTTAACAATATAGTTTTTTGAAAACAAAAGAAAATGTTCCTCAAAAATGGCTGAAATACTTTGTCTGTGTGTGCCAAGAAATATTACACTAATATCCTAAATGTGTGACCATTTTATTTGGATGCTTTTCAATATTTATTTGTTTCCCATCTGCTCATGTAGCCGTGCCATCACAGCAGCGTGGGACCAGGATGGTGGATTCCAATATGATGATTATGGAAACATAATGAAGGAGTGGAGCTGGCGGACAAGCAGCACACGGAGGGATAAGATTGTTTTGCAGGTAAATGCTGCTGGCACACCGACATGGTAAAAGCTGTAGGATAGAATTACTACGTGCTTTTTAAGCAGAATTGTATTTACATCAACAAACTAAACTGAATCCATAAAAACAGAAAAAAATTCATTTTGATGCTTTTAGCAGGTCAACATATTCACATTTTCCAAATGACTGTCATTTATAACATAGTGTTTCTATTTGGTGCATGCTTTTCTGTTTTTTTTATTACATTCATTGTTTTAAGTTGGAAATATTACTTGAGAAGATGGAACTAAATGTGCAAGAAATGATGGTAAAACAGTTGTGTTTTGATTAGACTCAATAAAGCATAAAGGATGAGCATCTGATAGGACCCTGCTGGAGTGAAGATGCTAGCGGTAGATGTGTAGAGTCAGGAGGTAGCAGAAACTCCTGATGGAGCTCTTCTGGTGTCAGAAAGATGTGGTTAGGGGTGGAGGAGGTTCACATAACAGTCAGCTGAAACTGCTTTGCTGGAAATGTAGCAGGTAAGATGGCTGGATCAGAGCAGGGACAGAGAAATGAGACTGAACCAACAGAGAAGACATTCTTCTTTTTTAGACTTTATTTGTGAAGGTTTTTGTCTTGAGAACTGTTTGATATATCTAATATTTAAAGCTTGATTAAGTCTGATTTTGTGGACTATTGGGTTTGTTTGCAGGGCGTAGGATTAGTGAATGGGTTGGTAGATGTGTGAAATGGGAGAGATAATGATTAGATGTGTTTTTTGTTCTTGATTTTGGTTAGGTTACATGCTTTATGATGTGAAGGCTTGTTTTTAATGTTATTTTATTGTTGATATTTAGTTTCAATGACTGCTGTGTAAAGCACTTTGTGCTGCTGTTTTGTATTAAATGCGCTATATAAATACTATTTTTAATTGATTAAACTTACGTCTTGTAAGACTTTGTAAATTGTAATCTGGAGTTTATGTTTTTGAGGCTTGACAGAAGTTTGATTCTGCTGATGATTTGTAATGTTTCACCATCACATCTCTTGATCACTGATAAAATCTCTTCTTATGACAGATGTATGCTTTTCTGCAAACCAGCTTACTTACCAACTCTTCTTGTAATGGAGAAAAGCAACATGTACAAGCTGCAAATAATATGATAGAATACAGATAAACATAACACTTTGATGTGATTTGCTTTTTTCTTTTGAACATGTTTTAACGAAAGTATGAAAAAAATGTGTGTGTCAAAATTCCCAACGTGTGAACAGTATGTGCATTTA
Source organism: Pseudomugil tenellus (assembly GCA_037177515.1). Taxonomy (NCBI): domain Eukaryota; kingdom Metazoa; phylum Chordata; class Actinopteri; order Atheriniformes; family Pseudomugilidae; genus Pseudomugil; species Pseudomugil tenellus. Next base: position 16,083,829 of record JBAMHX010000011.1, read on the forward strand.
AGAACGGTCTCTGATAGGACCAAGGATGTTGACAACTGACACTAATTGTCACTGAGTAGTAAAAACATTCACCTTTCATATGGCTATTGGACCAGTTTGCTGTTTTATTGTTTTATTAACCCGTAAGTCTCTTTTTTGTCTTTTTGTGGCTCCTGCAGTTGTCAGAGCTGATCTCTGTGAAGCTTTTCAGTTGGATGTCTGGTGTCCTCATCTTCAGATTCAACAACGAATATGTCCAACTTCCCCTTTCAGCAGTCCCTTATAAGAGCTGTTTAAAGCAAATGGTGATGAGGATTTTTATGATGAAGTAAATAATAATAAAAAAAACATTAAAGACTTAAGAAGAATTCCTTTCTGTAAAACTGAACAGGACTGTTTGCAGACAGAAGGGAAGTTTATCAGTGCAGCTGCTCGAGATTTGCAGCTGCAGAAGATAAAAGTTCCTGCAGGTGTTCCAGCGATGAAAAAGAACCAGAAGCCAACATCTGTAAGATATTTTGATCAATTAGAAGACATACTAGATGAAGGCATCTGAATATCACTGAAGTCTGTATTTCTGTGCAAATAAATAGCCTGCAACAATGTGTTTGACCCCCACGCTCCCCCACAGAGCTAGTTAATATTCTGCAAATGAGTCCTTATTTGATGAACAACTTGCTATGTAGTTCCATGTAATATGATATATTATGTGCCTAATGATGTATGTCACATGTCTGTTTGTTCCCAGGGGTCCCTCCAGATGCTTAGGGAAGCGGAGGGTCTGGAGGGGCCGTCAGCTTTGCGACGAAGGAATATTGGCAGGAAATTGAAAAGGCTTCAGCAAAGAGCACAAAACACAGCAGAAGACTGGTTGGATTATTATTGTGTCCACACTGGTACTTATAAGCAGAGTTTAACGTTATGTGTGCACGCACTTCCGATCTGGGATAAAACTGCCAGATGTGATTAGAAGAAAACACTGCAAATGCAGCAAAAGTGAAACTGGGCTAATCTGACCTGGTGAGGTTATTTGGGGTAGTTTGCTGAAGCTAAAATGTTACAGTATCACCTCATCTTGCAAACTCAACATTATTGAATAGTTCCATGAGGATCTTGTTCACGGTCACTCGTGTCACGTAGTGTCTGTGTGCATTTCTGAGTGACCTCTTCCTCTCCTTCAGGTATCAAGTGTCCTGACACAGAACGGATGCCAGCGGCCCTGCTGAGGTCCAGGCTGAAAAGAGAGGTACAATCAGCTGCGCTACCCTCTCTGAACTCACCTGGATGCACAGATGCTAAAGTGACCCAGCCATCGGAGCGCAGAAGGGATGAATTTCAGGAGAATCACAAACATCTGTCAACACCAGCAGGAATGCCTCCGGACTCCACTGTCCAGCTGCCAAGGTGCTTATCCACGCTCTGGAGAATTGGACGGTTCGGCCTACTGTGAGGATAGTTTTACTAATTTAAAACGGACCAAAAAGAATTTTCCGATCATGGAAACTCAAATGGTTTAACCAGATATATTGACGTGATGTCAACAACATTATGTTGAGATGTTGTGTGTGGAAGACATTATAGTATATTTTTAAAGTCTTGTTTTATTTTAATATTCATTTTTAACTGTGTAAAGTCCTTTGTGTTGCTTTATAACAGGGTTAAGGGAACCTTGGCCCTTTTCTTGAAAGTTTTTGTTTTATTGCAGAGTAATCCTGCTCCTTGAGGACTGGTATCGTGCAGGTTTTCCAAGTGTCCCTGCTCAATGACTCAAATCAATTTTTATTTAGGAGACATGTGCAGAGCACACCTGTGGAGTCGGGTGTGTTTCAGCAGAGACACTTGGAAAACCTGCAGTACACCAGGATTGGGGATCCCTGCATCATAGCATGAAAAGGGCTTCATAAATAAATACATTTGAGTTTGAATTTTGTTAGACTTTAGATTATAAAACCCAACATCACTAAGTTAATTTATCATTCAGCATTTTTCTGTATTTTGTTTTGTCCTAATTTAACTTTTAGCTTCTTTCTTTCTTTCTTTCTTTCTTTCTTTCTTTCTTTCTTTCTTTCTTTCTTTCTTTCTTTCTTTCTTTCTTTC
>JBAMHX010000011.1:16086935-16098016 GCA_037177515.1 Pseudomugil tenellus
TCTTTCTTTCTTTCTTTCTTTCTTTCTTTCTTTCTTTCTTTCTTTCTTTCTTTCTTTCTTTCTTTCTTTCTTTCTTGACCAGATGTAGACTATACTACTTTATGTCAGGTAAAGGAGCATTTCACAGTTTCCCTGTCTTCGTTACCAGGACAGCCACAAAACGAGCCAGAAAGGAGCCTCCTGTCACACGTGTCGGACCTCTCCAGATTCATGGCAACATAGAACCAGAGTAAGCGCCTCTTGTTTCCTAATAGGCAGCAGTTATTGTTAGAAAAATTACTTTTAGGGTACTTTTTTAAAAGTCATGTTTACAACCACCCAGGTCAGTGATCCTTTCAAGCAGTCCTGAATCTGAGACGTCTGCGACTCCCTACACTACAGTAAACATATCACCATTCGCCCCATCCATCCCACTCACAGTGTGCCCCGCTCTACTGAGAGCTGCCCTGCAGGGGGAGGGGCGTCAGAGAAGGTGCTGCTGCAGCACAGACCTAATGCCGGTGGTGACAGACCTGGAGTATGATGCCCTCATTACAGGCCAGCCTCCACAGAGTCAACAGATCCTTGTAGTGTGTGTTTCTCTGCCACACCACCCACTTAATACACACACCAATCCCAGCATGGATGCCCTGGAAAATTTTTACAGGAGGCAGAATAAGCACAGAACCATGCCGTGTACTCAGGTGTGAAAGTTTTCCTTGTCGACAAAAAACAAATCATTGTGCAGTACAATTCAGCAAGACATTTTTGTTATTTACTGTAATTGCTGGATGTGACGGATGTGTAATCATACATATGCATATGTAGCCAAATCTCTAGTACATCCTAGAATGCATACGCCATCAGTGAGTTGAGATTTACTTCATTCAGCAGTAATTTTATTGATGGTGAAGCATTTTTTTTCAAGGATAAAGGCCGTTTTTGCATCGGCTGAGAAAAAAAGGAGAAAAAAAGAACAAGGAAGTTGACATAACAGTCAGCAGCACTGTACAACCACAGTTACAAGTTATTTCTTTGATTCATCCAGAGTCAGATGGATTCATTTCGTCTAGTAAAGTATGAGATGTCACCAGGAAAGGATGACTGTGGATTGGGATTGAAGAACATCCTGCTGCAGCAGCGACACAACGCTGCACCTGGGATGGTCCTGGTCAGTAAAGCCACTGCAGGCTTGGCTGCTGCTCGACTCTGTGCATGTTGTCATTGCCTCCACTGAGTGGCAGTAGAAGTGCTTGTGTGAAGCAGAAAGGAACAGTTTCCAAGAAGCTAATTTATTCCAAACATGTTGTAAGCGGACAAGAATTGAGGAGTAGCAGCTTTTAATAAAAAAAAAAAAAATCAAATTTAAGCATAAAGTCATTGTCGGTGATACTGATGTTTGCTGAAAAAGAAAATTTTGCAGTATTCAGACTAAAATAATTTGATCCATTATGGTAAGAAGCAGTAGTTATACTTACAGTATATACTTGGACATCTCAATTACTGCATTACAATTGACAGAATGCTGTGCAAATGTGCAGAAAAATTTAAATCTGAGCATAATATCACCATAGTGTGGAATCAAGATACAAATAAATAACTTTTCTATGCCATTAAAATAGTTACATTGTGTGGCAGATACACTATTTTTGTATTTCTTCTTATCTATGTTCACAAGTCCATTTTCTTTGTTAAAATGATAGATGTACATCAGAGGGAAGCTGATATTTGTGGGCTACATATTCAGTGGTGACTGCTGCTTTGCCAGAGATCTTCAAAAGCACATCTCCAGAAGCAGGAGAAACTACAGATTAGGCTTGTGTCTCCCATCAGACTACAAGTTCAGGTACTGCTCCACTATCCACTCCAATCTGATGTTTTAGTAGTAAAAAAGTCATGAGGGTTCAATCCCATTACTCATCTTTTCTTGAGAACTAGGAAGGAAATGCATCATCGCAGAGCTTGTTACCGTTAATACACTACACATTTTCTGGCATGCTACATTGAAATCTTTAGAAGTTTAGTGAAGTGTGTTTGCATTTTTCTTTTATCTTTTATCTGTTACAGTGATGGTGTGAGCAACCCTGCAGACACAGAAACCAACATATCATCAGATAAAGCACTCAGATCAGAAGATTTAATCACTTGACTGTTTTTAATGAAAGAAATAGCTAAGTATAAGGTTTAATAACATTTTAAAAGTTAAATATGCTCCTTAGTTTCTCTGTATTTTTAAGAGGTTTCCAGTTATTACATTTACAGTTTAAATATGACGCCTGTTACTGGACAGCGATTTTGCTTTGTTTTAACCTTTTTTCATGTCATGTTTAGTTGATCTGTGGTTGAGCTTTTTTTTTGTTTAACCACAGTATTACTTTATTCCTTTAATACTTATGTATTACTGCTTGTCATGGTATTATTGTGTGCTCACTTAGTATATGTTATTGCATTAGGCAGGAGAAAAAATGCTGTCTGTACATTATTTAAAGGTGTTATCTGACTTCAAAAAGACATGTCTGTGTTGGAAACCAAAGTTGCTTGCTTCAGTCTCACAGTCCTGACCTGATTTTCAGGCGGAAATAAAAAAAAGAGTGATGGCATCGGGTCAAAGCATGTTTACTGAAAGTTAGTACTCATTTAAAAGCTTTCCTCCAACAGGGCCTTTTGCATCAAACTAAAAATACCTCCTGCATTTCCTCATGCTTCTGTCATTTCACACTGGGTTTGCACCTGTGCAATGATTAGATCTGCATAAAAAGTCTCCAGAGTATATGGCTGTAAGATGGTCCTCAGGTTAATGTGCAACCAGACTGTAAAAAACTCATTTAGTTATATTGTATGTTGGCACCACTTCTCGATCTGGAGTTGATGTGTTTTCGGTTAATAGCACAGTGACAGGAAAACTGAAGATGTATCATAAGAGATAATCTGAGACATGGATTTTTCATTTTATGTAAATACTTACATCTGTATTTTGTAAATAAGTAAGTGTACTATTTCTCTCATATATTTGAGCATAATAAAAAGTTAAATATGTCCAATGTATGGTTGCTTTGTTTTCAAATATAATTCAAAATGATTTGGAAATTTGACAGGATCATTCTTTTTGTTCTGTCATCCCAATGATCAATTTCCCAGTGTGGTGGCGTAAATACCCCATGATTAAAGCACTGCTCATAAACGATGCCTTTTGCTTGTGTAGTCACACTTCCTCTCAGCATGTTTGGCAATAAAAAAAACTATTTTTAACTCATATCTGTGACTTATTAGTCACACGGAGGTAATTAATATTAGAAATGATGATGTATGTGTAAAGATATGCACGTGGGATTGGAAAATTAATGCGCATCCTTCAGCCACTATTACATTTTAGTAAAGATGACAACACATGGAGCCAACAGTGGTTTGCACACTGATACAAACTCGCAATGTCATCTGATTATTCATCATTTTAACTCACAAATCATTCCCAGGTGGATTTTTTTATTACGTCGCTGCAGGGAGTGTGTGGCCCCTGAGGACCCCTAGTGGTTTGTTGATGGAAACAAAAAGAAAACACTGTGGTTACATGTAGCAGTAGCAGCTGGTGCGGCTACAGCGACAATAACTTGTTTGCTTCATCGACGGATCGCAAGTGTTCCTCAGAAAAGAGCCAAACAAAATGGCAGGTTTTTTTTCACTCAGATAATTTTCTCCGAGTGTGAGCGTGCATCTGAACTGGACATGAAGGTTTTCTTCGGACTTTAGTGAAATTAAAAGCTGCTTTAACAGAAGTCAGTATGGACTCAGGTAAGTCACACACACAAGTTTACTCTTCAGGTAAAGTAAATGAATTGAATTCACAAATGAATTGTGACAAAAGTTTACTGAGAAAATGTAAGAAGAAGGATTAAACACTTCAGGATTAATTGTTAATTAATTTGTAGGTAGTTTAATTATTATAAAACGGACAATCATTACGCAGATATGTGTTTATCTTGTGAGGCAACAGAATGTGTTTTTTATGTGGACACAAATTAAAACTTGGCGCTGACAATAAATTTTCGGTAATGGAGGTGGTCTGGTTCCATTTATTTTAGTAAAACAAAAGCAGTTAAACAACATATATGTGGAATATCTACAAGTTAAAGTTAATTACAGATTTTTGTTGCTCATGCTCAACAGGGAAATAAGTAACACCCCCCCCTCTCTCTCTCTCTCTCTCTCTCTCTCTTTTTTTTCTACCAACAAGTCAGGATGTTTTGTCCCCCACAGAATTTCTTTTTAGAACAGTTTAGCCAGTTGTACCGGTTTGCTTAGCATGCCTTGGTCCCCATCTTCCTCCCTTTCCCCCAAGTCTTTATAGTCTTTCTGTACCTCCACCGCTGCCTGTTGACACGAGCCATGAGCTGGATTATTGTTCTGTTTAGTGGAGTGGCAAACAAAAGCCATGTGATAGTTAAACCCCCATGGAGAAGTGCTTTCCAGTTGTATTACATTAAGTTCCTACTACATGTTGGGATTAGTACAAAAAAGAGAGCAAATTTAAAGAGTGAGCTTTTGGTAAGGCTACCTTTGTCAAACTGGAGGAAGTATATCACTTACACAACATAGATGTTTAGATCTGGTTTCTTTTCCTGTCAGGTTAGCATCATAATATTTTCCAGCATCTAATTAGTATCTAATTTTCTCCCTTCAGGTATGAACAGGCCACCTGTAGCTCCTAAACCGAAGCTCACCCTCTATCAGAAACCTATACTGTCACCCCAAATCCCCAGAAGAGATGTGGCCTCACACTTTTCTCCAGGCACAACGGAGAAGGTTAAGCCTGTGCCGGCTCCCAAACCCCATCTCTCAAAAATCCCCTTCATTCTGGAGTCTAAGGCCCAGCACACACCTGCACTGGAAACCACCCAGGTGTTTAGTCCGCTGAACTCTCAAAACAGAATCCAGCAAGAGAACAAAAAGCCTGACTGGGATTATGTTATTCCCATTTGCTTGTGCAGCAAGGAAATTTGTACATGCATCAGCACATCAAACTTGGAAAAGATGGAGAAAGACTTTAAAACGCAGCACAAGGGCAAAGCTGAGGCCAGCAGGAAGCCGGTTCCTTCATCTCGGAGCATACTGGATAACAGCTCAGGGAACCATAGCAATGCTATGACCCAAATGATCAACGCAATCTCCACTAATACTAATGTCACTCACAACAAACGTCTCCATAAGATTGTTGACAAAAACCTTAATACGGACTTTGATATCTCATGTAATGAAAGGACTGTTAGGTCTTGTCCTCCTCACAGAACATCAGGCAATAAGATAAATGCAGGTATGCAAGGTGTGCCTGGACGAGAACAAGAGGACAATGGTTTTAGCTCACAGAGAACCCGTGAGTCCCAATCTAAACTAGTCCCAGCAAACCCTTTGAAGACCCAGCCTGTCCCTGTACCACGGAAACCCAGAACAGCTGTTCTGGCCCATCAGGAAAAAGCGGAAGGGATGAAGGAAAAGAGTGCAAACCAGCAAAAAAGGGAAGTAAACGGCAAAGAGGTGAATATGTCATCAGACGGAAAGGGCAGCTCCTCCCTATCTGTCAGTGAACCTGAGAGTGAAAACACACTGCCAGTTTTTCTGTCTGCAAAGAGAGCATTTGCCCCACCAGCTCCTTCACTTGGGAAAAAGCTTTTTCTGTCTGACAACAGAAGAACGCCAACCTCTGCTCCTCAAACAGCTTTTCAGGATGTGCAGGATGAAGATTTGGCTTGGGACAGCAGCGTCTATGACATGGAAATATCAGTTGACAATGAAGATGAAGAGATAGAAAGAGGAGAGAATATTCGGAAGGCAGCTGACAACAATTTTGCACCTCACCCTCCTTCAAGAATATTACTCCCCCAGCCTGTCCCAATCACTGTGGCAGGATGGCAGAAAGGGATGGTTAAAGTAGCTCCAAAGAAACTCCCCAGAAACATCAGCGCAATGGCGTCGGTAGAGAAGAAGGAATCCTTGGAGGACAAAGAGGAGAAGAGAGCAGACGATTGTGATATAAAGCGAGTCGATAGCTTCCAAGATGGTGTTTTGAAGGAGAAAATGACAAGGAAGCTGCCTTTACCTTCAACTAAGAAGCCAAACAATGACTTTTTAACATCTGGAAATGTAAAACCTTCTCGCTCCAGCCTCAGCAAACAGAAAGCCAAGTCCTTCTCCTCTGCTGATATCATTCACTCTGAAGTACAGAGGGGAAGCTCTTTCAGGAAACTTCTAGAACTGAAGATCTCAAAGAAGATGGTACCTAAAAGGAATACAAACAAAAGCCAGAGCCAAGAATCTCCGGAGCATGACTATGAACAAAGCCTCCTTAAAGGCCGAGATGGAGTCCACAAATTTCCTGAACATCTCAGGGGTGAACCTAAACTCTCCTGGCCACAAATTGAAGTCGAGCAGAATGTGGATGGAGATGAGTTTCCTCCTGAACCAGAAGAAACCCTCATGTATGAAACCATCTCTGACTATGAAGAGATACAAGATTATATGAATGTGCCTCAAGGAAAGGGAGAATTGTTTTCTCCACTCTGCTTTTCACAACCCCTGCAGAGCTCGCATTATAACGATGAGGGCATTTATGAGGAGCCATACATGTCCCGGGAGAAAAAAGGACCACAGCCACCACCAGAAGAGGATGACAGGTAATAGTTTTATTTCACTTAGATGTATGTTTTATGTTTAGTGAGTTAAAGTGTGCTCTGATTAGAAAGCTGGAAACACTGCATACTTTGTGGAATGATTAATCTGCAAAATATTTAATGAATGTCAGAGTGAATGTATAATAGTAAGAAAGGAAAAGGGCAGAGAGGCACATTGTTTGTTTTGTTTTTTGTCATCCATTGTTGCCAGGGGAGTTTGACAAGTATTGTGCCATGAATGCTTGTACAGCCTTTCAGGTCCTAATGAGCTGGGTATTTAACCCAGTAACGTTGAATATATACAAAAAATCAAAGATTTTTTTTTATTCTATGATTTATGATTAATAGAGTGATATTTTTCTTAGGTAAACATGTGCATCTTTTATACTGCGTCTGGTTGTGTTACTTGTGGCGCAAACAAGGGTTTTAATTGCAAATTTTACTAATGGTTTGCATTCACTAATTGCTAAAGATGAGACTATAAATGAGGGTTTACATTTACAAACCATTTCATGCATGAGATGTTTTTAAAGGCACCACATACACTCATGACTTTAGGCAGCTGAGTTAAACCAAGCATTTGCATGTTTCTGTAATAGTGTGTGTGAAATTTGTCACTAAGATTTGACTTCACCAATAATCAATAAAAATGGTGCTCAAAGTAAATCCAAAGCACAATTGTTATCTATCATCTTAAAATGACAGATTTGAGGTTTTTTGGGGTTTTCTACTGCTGTCCATAAAACTGTTAGTCATGCCTTTCGAATTAGAATAAAGGTAATAGAAATATTGATTGTTGTTGAACATGCTAGATAACTACGCTAGCGCAGTGGTCAGAGTGTATTTTCTCCATTTATTTTACAATGTGCTTATTCTTTGTTGCAATGTTTGTGAAAATATTTGCACAGAATTTCTCTGCTGGGTTATGAATAAATGCTGAGTTAAAGTCAGCTGAAAAATAGGATTACAGTAAGCGTACTGTATTTCAGTGTTTCTGTCCTTTTGTTTGAACTGTGAACCAATTAAAAGGTTTCAACATGATGAGCAGTTTACAGACAGATCGGTCACAGTTAATTGCAAAATGTTTGTAAAAATGCCAAAATATGACCTACAGATATACTGTTCTTCACCCTCGACTTCAAGTTTTCTTCAAGGAGGGGTTATTTTTTTAGATGTGCCCTTCTTTAAGGGAATTGTAGCAGTTTAGGAAATATTGCATATTTGCTATTACGCTCCTTAGCTATTCACATGGTATTCAAGCTTAAAAGTTTTGTTGACAAAGTGTCGTGGTTAATGTCTTGAGTTTGATTGGGTTTTCTACTGTTAGGCTTGGCAGTGTTTTGCCAAACTGGTGTTTTGTAACCGGACACTGTCAGCTGTGTAAGAGTTTGGTATGTGTGACAGTAATGATGATTATCATTTAATGTTTTGCTGGCTCTTTTAAGCACCTCATTTCCTGTATGATCTATTTTGTGTTTGTTTTGTAACTCTTATTTCACCGTTCCTCAGAATATGTGCTGAGACTAGTGTTTTTATTTCAAACCTAATGTTTACCTCGTCTTTTCTAGAGGTAATATCCTATACTGTTCATTCCAGCTCTGAGCCACGTGCATGTTTAAATCTGAATCAACATTTACTGCATTTGGTGTTCTTGATAAATGGCTTCACCTAAGTCTGTCTGTGCAAAATGTTTGCACGATGTATTCACTCTCTGGCACCTGGCCTGGTTCTCTGACCCTGACATCCTGAACTTTTAACAGAAGCTCAGTTGATGAAGAGGTGGTTGTCCTGAATGAGTACTCTTGGGATGATGATGATGAGGATCCAGTGGGCAACAGCTCAGATGAGGATGACAGCAGCTCCAGCTCCAGTAAAGATGAACCCGAGCAACCAGAGGAGAGCACGGTAAGGGTTGGATGCTACTAAATTTTTTTACTTGAGTTCCTGAAAGTACTCAAATATTTCCTGGAATCGTCTTCAGTGGTTTGCTCAGTAGGGAAGAACTACTCTTCCTTTTTCCTGCACGTCAGTAACACACTGTGGCTGAAAAAAATGCTATGTAAATATATTATGATGCCCAGCATGTGTCTGCTCACCAGTTTACAACAATGAATGCTCAAGTTCAAAGTCTTTGTTTTTCCACCTTTGCTAGAGCCAGAGTGAACAGAAAAAAAGCAAGATACACCACATTGCCACAGAAATCATGAGCTCTGAGAGTGTGTAAGTCATATTATTTTCTTCTTGTAGCAGAAGTTCAATTTTTTATGTTGTAACAAAACAAGATGATAAATAAACAGTGTTGTGCAGCCCGCTACTGTTGTTGTGCTTTACATTTTTTCATGGTAAAGATAAGATTTCTGGATAAGCATGTAACTGTACCATTTCTACATGTCGCTTTAATGGTTTTTAAACACCACTTGAAATTGTGTCCATTTTACCCTTTTACACAGATACTCTTTATATTCCCATTGTAAACAAGTTTTTTTTTTTTTTTGTAGGTTTGTTGACGTCTTGAAGCTGCTTCATGTCGTAAGTACTCAAGAGCAAAGGCTGATGTTATTCTGTATGTGTTTTATCCACCACTGCTCTGCTATCTGGTTTTACATTCTCCATATGTGTTTGATTATGCTTGACATCAGGACACACCCAAAGCAAAAATATTCCCTTCAGTTTTCCTCACATTACTCTTGGATTCCCCTATATTGTTTGCAAACTGAGAGAGGTTATAATGATGATTTAAACAAGACGAACTCAGTATTCTCATGTTGATTTTATTAATTTAATCTTTGCTTAACAAAAGCTTCTCATACAATGTTTTTGACTCATGACAAAACACACTGAAGGGAATTCAGATATTTGTATCTATGTTTTAATGAGGAAGGCACCATTGGCCCTTGGCAGCTATTTCCATAAGTTTGCTGCTTCACGTTAGCTGTGTTTTTAGGCTACATGTAGCTCACCACCATTGCAGAGTGATTGTGAATGTGGAATAATTAAATAGTAAAATGAATGTGAAGCACATTTTAAATAAGCTTGTGCCTAGAAAGTAAAAAGTAGTGTTTCTAAATTTTAAGTGTTTGTTTTTTATTTTCACAATGGAAATGGCTGATTTGGATTTAGTGAAACCAGTTGGTATTGCTTTTTTTCCCCTTGTTGTGTCTATATAGACTTTCAACATCTGCTGAATCTTGTAATGTTATCAATAAAAGGTTGCAACCTTCTTTCTCAGCTGGAAAACAACTCGATCATATTGTTGAACTGACCTATTGCATCAAATTCATTATAAGTATTTATATCTTCTAAAAACTGTTACATGTTTTCCTTCTCATGAGAGTTATAATAGAAACACATCGATGTCATAACCCTCATACAGACATGCTTTATTGCCAGTTTATTGTTTACATATCGTTATTTGAGACTGGCAACTCGGTGTATGTCAAGCCCAAAGAGGAACAAGAGGTGTTTATGTAATGCATAAAAGGCAAACAAATATGCTCCAATAAAATCCGTGCTGTGTCTTCTCAAAAGTAAAGGTCTTGATTTTAGAGTTAAAGGTCATGTTGAACATTTCCATGTTTATTTAAAAAACAAAACGAAAAAAAAAAACCCAGAGCAGTCACATGAGCAGATGTTTGAATAACAAAAAGTCACAAAACCAGAATGTAGAAGGTCATTGATGAGTCATCGGACAGTATGGACAGGAAGTGCTCGAGTCTCTGTTGCCTGCAGAGGTGGATTCTTAGTAATGAAAACATTTCTATGTTTCTTAAAGCAGTTTTGAAGTGGCTTTGTAATAATTTTACATTTCAACCAAATTGTCACTCAAAGCTTATATATGTTATTTCCTTTCCTTTGGTTAATGTATCAGCTTTACTATCTTTAGTCTGGTCATCATCTCAAAATGCCAGCTTCTGGCATATACAGCACTTGCCTTTTATACAGAAATATAGTTTCGAAGGAACCTTTCAAATTAGAAAAAAGTAAATTTACCAAACTAAACCACAGCTTTTTTTTTATCTGTGCTGTTGTTGGAGTTCATCTCTCTCTTCATCAAAAATATTTACTTACTGTGAGAGCCATGTCAGCATTGTTTTATGATTTTTATCTCATGAATCATCCAGAAATTTCTCTTCCACATCCTTTTTCACACAACCCACCTTTTTCACTGTCAGCTGTGGTGTAGTAGGAGTTCATACATGTGAACCACATTACTGGGCACTCAGTCTCAACATTTTATTTGCCACGTGTCCCAATGAACCACCAAAAAGTCTCTGCATCATAAAAAAACAAGCACAAAGTTCACCTCTGGCTCTCTTGCCCCCCTGTTTAATCCTGATTCACAGTGTTTAAAACATTTAAGAATGCTTAGTGTGTGTGTGTGTGTGTGTGTGTGTGTGTGTGTGTGTGTGTGTGTGTGTGTGTGTGTGTGTGTGTGTGTGT
>JBAMHX010000011.1:16107025-16123358 GCA_037177515.1 Pseudomugil tenellus
ATATAGCAGGATAGAGATATATATGGGAGGTGTATATATATATATATATATATATATATATATATATATATATATATATAAGTATAAATGTTAATCTTCAAATGGAATCTACCCAATTTATTGGTTTCTTCATAAACTGATAGATCTGTCTACAGGTGTGTATGCCTCATGGGGTACTGATGTGAAGAACAGTGGATAAAGGTGTATGCAGTATAAGAATGGATGGACAGACACAAAGGATCCAGCTTGTGTCAACAGACAACAGCATGGCTTTAGGACATCGAATCCAGGTGATGCCAAGATCTGTGCTTCCTCTAAGGATTGTCATTTAGATTTAATTGTGTGTAAATGAGCGCATATGTCTAATTTGCACAATTGTTTAATAATCTCCATTCATTGTATGCGTATAGCGTTAACACTCCTTCATATATTCAATATCTTCTTTTAACAGATTGTAACTGATCAGCAAACTGGACAGAAGATCCAAATTGTCACAGCACTCGAGCCGTCCTCCCCTGGAAAACAGCAGTTTATCTTAGCAAATGCTGACTATTCCCCTGGTGGGAAGGTGATTCTGGCCAAGCAGGAAGGTTCTCCAAACAAGGTCATTCTGACTACTCCAGACGGGTCTGGGGTCAACCAGCTGCTGTTCACAACCCCAGAACTGGCTGCACAGCAAATTCAGGTATTGCCCAAAGATGTTGATGACTTCTTCCTTATAGCTTTGATAAACAAGCTCCTAAAAGGTCTTATGACTGAGGCATGAACATGTTTAAGCAGTCTAAACTTGTTGCTGTGCTATCAGGATGTAATTATTCTGTTGTTTTGGATTGTTTTGCAGTTTGTGACTGAAGGTTCAGACCAGTCTATTGTCAAACCTGTAGTAGAGTATTGTGTTGTTTGTGGAGATAAAGCTTCAGGTAGGAACTGCAGTTTTATAAAGTTATATGTATAAAGTTTTAAAGATTACTGTCATTATTATTGCCAACAAATTTGCAAACGTGATCATGTTTTTCCATCTTCTTGCAGGGCGTCATTACGGAGCTGTCAGCTGTGAAGGTTGTAAGGGCTTCTTTAAGCGCAGCATAAGGAAGAACCTGGTGTACACATGCAGAGGTTCTGGAGAGTGTGCCATTAACAAACTACACCGAAACCGCTGCCAGTATTGTCGACTGCAGCGCTGTATAGCTCTGGGCATGAAACAGGATTGTAAGGGACTGAATTCTGTATTCACTTTTGTTAATGTGTTAATATTTATTTATGATTAAGGCCTAATATTTTTTATTTGTTGTTTGGTAGCTGTGCAGTGTGAAAGAAAACCTGTTGAAGTCAGCAGCAGAGAGAAATCTGTGAACTGTGCAGCCTCCACAGAAAAGATCTACATCCGCAAAAACCTTTGTAGCCCCCTTGCTGCCACACCTACTTTTGTATCTGACAAGGAAACTGCTCGGTACATGCCATAACATGCCCCTTATTGAAATATTGAAACTATGTTTATAGTATGTAAATGATTAAATTGTTTACATATGTTATACTGTACAGCATCATTTTTTAAAAATGTCTCCTAGTTTTCGTTTGAACATTTGCATACACTACAGAAATTATTTTACAGACATCTCAGTGTCATATGGTTGTATCTGCATCTTTCTCACACATTTTCATATTGGTATTAATTTGGAAGCATGTAAGTGTTTTTAAAAAACATTTATCTAAATACAGTAACGTTACATATGAAACAAATTAATCGGTGAGAATATGAGAAAATGTATCTATGAGTTAAGTGTAGAATAGATGACTATTAAAGAGCCATCTAATATAAAATCTCTAATTTCAGGTCTACAAGTTTACTTGAGTCCAGCATGTTGCTCAACATTCAGCAACCCTTCTCCAAGCTGGAAAACACCATATTGATTCCAGCTTCACCTGATAAGGTGACACTGATGCAATCAAAGTACTGCTAAGTCTTTTTGGATATGTCTGATAACCGCGGCTTCCTCCTCCTCAGGATGATCCATCTCAAGGTGATCTTGGTACATTGGCAAATGTAGTGTCATCTCTTGCCCACCTTAACAAAACCAGGGAATCTAGTGACAGTGGGAATGATATGATGGGAGCTGAAACGCTTAGCAACGGTGATGGCTCAGTGACCGACATGCAAGCTGATGATCAAACTGCAAGTGATATTACCAGGTGAGAGTTGTCATATAGAGTCATTAGGCTTTGATCCACACCAGTGTTGTTTTACATAACTTAATGAGTGATACTGGATGTTAGCAGAAAGATTGAACGGATTGCAAGGGGCTGTTTTTTTCTGTTCTTTGTAAAGCTCTAATAAAATTTCCTGTAGGGCCATGTGGCTCTTGGCTTCTTATTATGGTCCTAATTAGATTTGGATAAAGCTAACCCAGAGATATGAAATTTAAGTTTATGCCGGTGTTGCACTGCAGAGGTTTAATGTGCATTATTTATACAAGGTTTTTCCTTCTTTTTTGAATATTAAATAGAAATATTATTAATAAAAAAACATAAAGTTGTCTGTTTTTAAACAGTAGTCTTGTACTGATATGCTCTGTATTTTTAGAGCTTTTGACACACTCGCTAAAGTCCTTCAACCAGGTGATGGTTCAGCAGCAGATTCCTTGGATGCCACAATGCAACTGATGTCAGGGGACCAGTCAGGTCCTGTAGTGGAGCTAGAGGGACCACTGCTTTCTGACAGCCATATCCCTTTCAAGGTAAAAAAAAAAAAAAAAAAGGCTTGTTTTTATTCTGTTTTGTTTTCAAATTGAAACTGTTGTGCATTTCTCTTCTGTCTATAGCTTATGATGCCTTTGCCTGTGCCAGAGTACCTTAATGTCAACTACATTTGCGAGTCAGCTTCCCGGTTACTTTTCCTTTCTATGCATTGGGCACGCTCCATACCTGCCTTTCAAACCCTCGGGTAAGAAGGTTTCCTTAGTTTTTATTTCACTGTTTTATTTAAATAGTGGTGGTATAGTGCATATGTGAATACGAAAGTGATATAGGAGGGGTTTCTTTTTCCTTATTTGTCTGTGAGTTTAAACAGACTACTTATTATTTCACAGTGGTCAAGACAATGACATTAACTTGATGAAAGCGTGCTGGAATGAACTTTTTGCTCTGGGTCTGGCACAGTGTTCCAACATTATGAATGTTGGCACCATCCTAAGTGCCATAATCAACCATCTGCAGACCAGCTTACAGGAAGGTAGGAGAGCTTTGCTGGAGGGTACCTGTAGTTCCAAGCTACAATTTCTTAAGTGAAACATTTTGCTTTTGCAGACCTAAACTGAAATGATTGAAATGGGATTTAAACTGTAATGTTATTTTTTTAATGGTACAATTTCTCTTAAATGTGGCAAAACCTATGTTAATCATTTACCCCCCTTTTATTCTGCTGTGCAGACAAACTTTCCCCAGAGCGAGTAAAACTAGTAATGGAGCACATATGGAGGATGCAGGAGTTCTGTAACAGTATGTCCAAGCTGTCCCCCGATTCATATGAATATGCCTACCTCAAAGCCATCGTTCTGTTTAGTCCTGGTGGGTTGAGACAACTGCCCATTTTGCACATTAACAATGAATTTAAAATTCTTGATTTTGTGATAAAAGTGGAATCTACAGCGTGTGCAGCTGGTGGTCATTAATCACTTGCTCATTGCATTCTTTCTGTGCTAGATCACCCAGGAATAGATAATACTCCACAGATAGAGATGTTCCAAGAAAAGGCCTACATGGAGCTGCAGGACTACGTAACCAGGACCTACCCAGAAGACTCCTATCGGTTTGTAGGCTTTACCTTAGCACTGCATAATGTTGGCATATCTGGAAAAAGAGTGGTGTACTTGCACAAACTTTTTATTTAGCAGGATAAATCGGTGTTATCACAGATGTTAATGCTTGCGTGCTTGAATTTCATGTCTCCTTTCTCGCTCATTACATCCAGGTTATCCAAGCTGTTGCTGCGTCTTCCAGCCCTGAGGCTGATAAGTGCAGCTGTGACTGAAGAGCTGTTTTTCGCTGGGCTTATTGGAAATGTACAGATTGACAGCATCATCCCATACATCCTAAAAATGGAGTCCACTGATTATAATAGCCAAGCAGTCTCTGGCATCTGACGAATGGTCCACTTGTGACAGCAATGTTGGATTGTGAAAACTGGACTGAAAACCATTCAGAGCTCACCAGACCAGTTACTGAATGGTTAAAACAATACTGTATTTATGACTCGTTATCTCTCATTAACTCTGTTTTCTTTTAGTTTGCTCGTTTTGCCTGAGTCCTCAGTAAAAAGTTAGTAGAGCTCAGCTCATAAAAAAGACAAATAAGATCAACTCGGAGGCAAGCAAGCCTGCCAGCATCTGCTTGTTCAAGAATCCACACTTGAAACTTGCATAGTAAATTGTGCTTTTTATTGAATTACATTTTATGCTTTATAACCTGCAAGCCTTTCTTTTTTTTTTCGCAGAACCTGTTTGTACTTTGAGTGAATCGGCATGGTTTGTTTATCACAGCTTTTCCTAAATGGCCATGTTTTTTTTTTTGTTTTTGTTTTTTTTGTTTGTTTTAACTAATAATGGGCGGAAGAAAACTGCTTAACATAATGTGAATTAATCTGAGAGATATTAACATAAAAAGTTCTAACCATTATTTCATTTTTGTTTGCCACTCCAATGGACTGGCCGCATCATTTGTCAGGTATCGGGCATCTATGTGGATCTGAAGTAATTATTTTGTACATAGATTTGTATATAAAATGCACCAAGAATGCTGCAATGGACAGCACTTGGTAATTTGTGGATTCTTACTGTTTTGGACAAATGAATATGAATAGAAAATGATGGTCATGTTATGTGAAAATAAAAACATCTTTCAGTCATGTTATTTTGGCAGATTTTATTTCGGCAGATAAACTTCAGTGGCATTCGACAATAAGACTTAAAAGCAAAGTTATTGTGCATTTATTGTAGAAATATATTTTTATATAGTACAACATGTTAGATTTGTTTACATGCATATTTATCTGTTATATACAAATAGGATGCTTAATCAGGAGAACAGGCATGGCTGAAAGTTTGTTACTCATACTGGTGTCATGTTAGGCAAAGTTAGGTAAACGTGACTCATAATTATTACACGATTATGTATAAAAGAAGAACAACAGATTAGATATACAGCAAATATCAAATCAGCTTTTTGCCTGGGTCATCTAAAGTCTACTTTTAATCATTTCAGATAACTTAATAATGTATTATCCACTACACCATTACATTAAATGATTCCTTCTCCATGAAACTAGTTTACTCAGTTACTTTATGGCATCACTGAGAAATATCCAGAGCATTTGAGAACATATAGCAGTTTGTGTTTCGAAGTTTTAAGTTTTTAATCATCCCTCTCAGAACTCACCCTTGATTCTGTTAACAGCAGATTGTTTACAAGTTCCCTCTGAATTAATAATGCAAAATCTGTATCTGACCTCCGAGACTTATTGCTGGGTTTCGTGTCAAGTAACATGAGGTGGAAGTAGCAGGATGCTGTACAGGGGATTAGACTTTCAGTGTGCGTTATTAGCTAATGAATTTTTCATTGGGGCTCTGCAGATGAGAGCACAGTGTCTATAAGCTTCCCTTTAACTGTAGTTACTCTGCGATCATATCGAGCTAATTAAAGACACTGATGACAGCATTAAAACTTGAACAGATGAATAATATCGCATGCTGTTTTTAGAAGCAGATCTAGTGGCATCTTTAGGTGACGTTTCCCACTCCCGTCATGGCACCAAATTGCTATATTTGCCCTCTTTGAACCGCAAGTGTCATTACATATTGGTCCAGGGTGCGCAGAAATGAGCGGATTCTCTTATCTCTTGAAAAGCCATCCATACAATCTAGAATTGCAAAAACAACACTCATTGTAACTGTAAAGGGTCAGGGATTTGTGAGGCTTTTGTGTTAAGGCTACAAGGATTAGTTCATTCCAAGCTGAATGAATGTGAGTGGAAGGACTAGTTGAACTGTTCCCAGGGCCTCTTGGGTGTTTGATTTGGACTGCTTGAGGGGATATTGGATAAAGTGTTACAAAACAAGATGACAGAATTGGTTCTACATAAAAATAAAGAAGTAGAAAGCTCTTACCTTGAGTTTCTCTCTTTAGTTACAGGAGCCTTGGTGACACTGGACAACCTGTCCACGGTGTTCCCTGTTGGGATAGGCTCCAGCTACCCACGACCCTGAATTGAATGAAGCATTTAAGAAAATGGATTGATCGATGGATGATGCATACTTGTCATCAGACACTAAATTAAAAACAATAAAAAAGAAAATTATAATGTTTTATATTTTAAAAAGACAGAAACAGATCATAGTTGTTAATAATACAATCATATTTGTTCCAGTATCCACTGGCAAGTATGCCTTCCTGTCTAGGAGCCCATCTGAAGAAATCTCAGGAAACACACTCTGTTGTAGCGTCACTATGTTGAGTAAAGGATGTTCTTTTTTGAACAATCAGCTCCAGAGTAATAATTCCTGCCACACAACCAGCCTCTGCTGCCTCAGAAAATATGGTTGCAAATCCAATCACAGACCTATGGAAGATAAGACTTCCTCAAGAAGTCTGACCTGCTTTGTCCTTTGTTGTAGATGGCACTGGTGTTGCTTTTCCAGTCTAGTGTGTTGGTTAGCTGAACTCATAGGTATCCTTCCACTACCCCCACCTCTTTCCCAGATTACAATCTGGGCTTTGTTTACTTTCTCACTCACACAACCCAAAGCAATCTCCAATTTTATTTATGTTTAATATGAGGTGATTTTTCTTTGCATCAGCTTACAAATTGATCGTTCAGCTGAATATTTCAATATGACATGACTCAGCTGCTGAGCCATCACTTTTTCAGATGACAGGATTCATGGTTGTATCGAACATCAGTATGGTTGACGAGAAATGGTAAGCTTACACTTCCCTGTGTTGGTTCTGTGTTGCAGGCCACCTTCTCAGATACACAAACGGTCTCACAAGCTGTGGTCTGTTGGTAAGATGGTCATAAATCCAGGCAGTTATGGTATCCACCTGAACCTTCCGGACCTTCTCATTTAACAATGTAAGCTTATTTATGATTAAAACACTTGAGAAAACAAAGAACGTGCTCCTTACAGTGCTGTCTGATATGAAATTGGCCTGCTTAAGCAGGTATATGGTTGGAGCATGGGGATGCTGTAGAATACACCTTGTTCTGGTTCAGTCTCTCCAGTTTCTTTTTCTTCTTATTGTACGAAACAAAGAGGAGGAAGTAAAAAAGTCAGTGTGTCCTGATGTTGATGCAGATGTGAAAGTCTATGAGTGAGCTGCAGGGCGACAGGGTAGAGCTGTGACAGCAACACTGCAGTCTTCTGAAATCTGTGAGATCTATATATCAAGGCAGGGGAGGACAACAGTGAACGTTGTTCTGAAACTTGTTGAAGAACATGTTCAGTTCATTAGTTTGGTCCAGACCTCCATCAGTGTGATGTCCCTTGAAGCTTAATTCAATGCAAGACCGCACATCTCTAACGTTATTAAAGTTGTATATAAATGACTGCAATGAAAAGTAATTTAATCAAGAACTGTTCATAAGGTAAATTTAGGGAAATTAAAGATACATGTTCCTGTATACTCTGGCTACAACTAGGTAACAATCTTGGACCAAGAAGTTTGTTTGTCTTTGATGCACTGTAACTTTTAAACATAAAAACCCTGCGTTCCTGAGTATTTTGATATTTATCATGGATATTTCTGGAGCTGTTGCTTTATATGAGAATATTGCTAAAATAAAAATAAGACATAAATTATGACCTCTTGACCTCTAGGGCTCATGTCAGATGTGTCCCTGCTGCTACACACCTGATTAAAATGAAAAGTTGTTATTAAGGCTCAAAATGGCACATTAATTTGAGTACGGTTTCCAGCAGCAGGGAAACTTCATCTAACTCTACCTAACCTAACATGCACTGACCCTTCATGCCTGAGGTTGGTGGTTATTTTGGAGACCGGCTGTAGCTAAAAAAAAAAAAAAACAGTCATCTTTCAATCGGAAAGTTGGAAGATTGAGTCCAGGCTTCTTCTGATATCTTGCTGAAGTGTCCTTGGGCAACACACTGAACCCCAAGTTGCCTCCTGATGTGCTATAGGGGTGTGAGTATAAGTGTGTTTGCTAATAGGTGAATAGGTAATATGTTGTGTAAAGCGCATTGAGTGATCAACATGACTAGAAAAGTGCTAACACATGTCCATTTACCATATTCCAGTAGCGTGTGCATTAGACATGCCAGATATGACCACTTTATGGCCATATTATCACATTTTTACATCCATCCATCCATCCATCCATCCATCCATTTTCTATACCTCTCAATCCAGTCCAAGGCCTTGGGGAAGCATACCCCAACAACTAGCAGGTGACAGGTAGCCAATCCATCACAAGGCCAACACAGAGAGACAAACAACCATTCATGCTTGTTTTTATGACTAGCAGTTGTCTGGAGGAAAAACAAACTCCAACAATGAAATGCATAAATATAGCATCAAATATTTAATTGAGTCAGTTGTTTATAGAAAAGAGAAAATAAAGACATTAAATAAATACTTCAATAACTACTTAAATGTGTCATATGAGTTTACAGTCGTGTAAAAAATGACATGTAATATGTGTAGATGTTGTTGATCAGTGCTGTTACTGTGTCAGGTGGATGTCTGTGGTCTTAATGTTGTTGCTTTATGTATGTCTATGTTGCATTTGTACATAGGAAATACTAATAAATTGGAAATAAATATTACATTTGTAATTAGTTACTTAAATATGCCAGTAAATGATAGACATTGTATATAAATAACCAATTAATTAAATGAATAATTAGTTAAATGTGTTTTTAAGTAACAGTAATACATTAAATTACGTTAATTTCTTTGTCCACTAATAAAGTTTTTTTTATATAAATTTTGAACCACCGATTATATTGTGCAGAGTAACGAGGAAGGTGTTTGTTAGAAGTTTTATCTGGTCGTGAAAGGCACGTGTGTTGTAAGAGTTAAGCCCTCCCCCTCTTCCTCTCTGCACATACAAAACGGCGGAGTTTGTGCTCACACATAGTTGTTGTGTTTCAGAGTCCGGACAGAGCCAGACTGTGCGAGGAGAGGGAGCGCGCGAGAGGCAGAAAGGGGGAAACTGGTTCTAAATGGGTTTAACATGGATGCGAGTTCAGGCGTTAGTTGGAAACTGGTCTCGACTGCGAAGTTGAAAAAGCGTTAGCTTGTCTCTGGTTGCAAACCGGAGGTTACTATGCCCAGCGTAAACGTTTCGGTGCGAAGTTTGTCTGAAGTAGAGAAACACCTCAGCGGCCGGATGGTGAGTATCACGACAGGGATTTTTATGATGTATTGTTGTGTCACAAGTCTCCCACACTGTACCAGAGATGTCTGTTGGGCTCCACGACGTATGAGACCAACAGCTGCGTTGCTTTGAAGCTTCACGTTTCTCCTAACAAAGAGCTTTAAACAACCCGGTTGTAGGTTTGGGCGGATAGGGCAGAAAAAAGACGCATGCCACCAACGATAGTTGAAGCGAATATTAACTCTAATTACGCGAAGTGTGTGTGTGTGTGTGTGATAGAGGAAATATTGGTCACACCCAGAGTTTCCTCGAGTTATTATCGAAATGATTTCTTAGTATACTGTTCCAGGATGTTTTTGTTAGCACAGTGACAGGTGCAATGAAATATGTAGACCACTACTAGTTTTCTATTGATTAAAATAAATCTGCATTTAAAAAAATATATATTCAATCTGTATTATGTTTGTAACTAACAGTTTTTTAAATATAGGAAAATAATGGCAGTTAATCCATTTTATACCAGTTATGTCTTCATACCTTTATTTTTTTATACCACTTGTTCCACTTCAGGGTCCCAGAGAAGCTGGTACCCATCCCAGTAAGTACCAGGCCATCCTGGACTGGTTGCCAGTCCAGCTATTTGTTTATATGAATTCTCATACGTTGTATGGCATCTGTTATCATTATCGTGATATAGTGTACACACACACACACACACACACACACATTCCACACTGTCTTACAGGTGTTTATTTTCAGGGTTCATTTCCTGACCCAGTTTTTCCGGGTAAACATCACCATCTCCATCTTTTTGTTTAAGACACTGAAAGCTGGCTGCCCAAGTCACGTGTAAATGGATGAATGCATTAAATTTTACATTGTGTAATGTTATTCTTACAATCATAAATCTTTTGTACTATTTTGCAACATAATGATCATGTAATTGGTCATTACTAGAACAGAAATAAAATGTATCTAAAATTCAATTACACAGTATGATAGGATTAAATTGTATAAATTCTAGCTTTTAAAAGCATTAATGACATTATAACAGGCTGCTTTTGTCTCTGATAAGTGAGTTATTCGGCCTGTGTGTGCATGTTGTTGGCATAATTATCTAGCTACAGTGTTGAACTTGCTTCTTTTTTTTTAGAAACTCACATTTGAATACTCTGACTTCCCCCTGACAGCAAGTTTAATCTGAAACAATAACAGGTTTTGGACCTAAAAGCTTTAGGCGATAGAAATGTATGATAAGGTCAAAAGTCCCTTTTTGGCAGTGACAAACTTCCTAAAGCATGCATATAAAGTAGATACCCTCCGGGCTAGTGAGGAAAGAGACTGTATGATTCTTGTAAAACCAGAAAGTCTTCTTTTCTGTAGGAACCTTCAGGTTTTAGATTACTCACTGTTAGTCTTTACAGGTGGAGCATAACGTTTTAGCCTGCTTGACCTTTTGTGCTTAACTTTTATTTTACACAATATAAAAACAGAACGATGACTTTTCTGATGGAGGTAGAGGTCAGAACATACATTTTCATGTAATCCGAGCTGGCTAGCAGCTACATATAGTCACCAAATTAGTATAATGAAACCGCATCTCTGATAGTTTGTCTGGTTTATTGTCACTGGACATAGTCTTTTCCTCATTCTGCTGGCCTTAAGCAACATTCCTGATTTGTTCCTGAAAAAAGCCATTGTGCAGCTGATATAGTAGGTTAGAGGCCAGGGATGATGCAACACTTGGGATTTCAAAATGGTCTTTAACGCAACTAAATGCGGCCTCTGAGATGTGAATTATGTTTCACGCTGCACATTAGAGATTTTAGTCAACACATTTAAAGCATTTTCTCACATGTGCTTGTATTTTTGTACCCATTAAATTGGCACTTTTTTCATGTAAAACTAACTTTTTGTTTTTGTGAGTTTATTAAAATACTTAGTCCCTCCTTCCATCAACATCAACTTTGTTTATTTTATTTGGATGCAATACCTTGAAAATTCCTGCATATTTGCTGTTAATGGGTTATTGGTTTAGTCCTGGATTAATTTGTCCATCAAATAAAACTATATCAAAAGTTATTTATTTGATTTTGATATATTGTCTTGGGAATTATGAATTTAGTAAACTTAAGACTTTGATATAAAAAACTGCTTGAGGCACAGCTGTTGTCAATTGAGTCAAGAAAAAAGTCAAAGTTAAGCTGCATTGGCAGCTGTGGGATGCAGATGAGAGGTGGAGGAATGGGAGGAGGTGCTGGCTCAGCTCTGGTTAAAATGAAAGATGTGCTCCCTGTCCCTCTCTGTTTCGTGATTCCTCCCCATCTCCCTGTGTGAGTCCTGGCTGGGAGAGTGTCTGTATCCATGAGGATCAGCTGGAGGGAATACCAATAAGTGCCGCAGGCTTCTTCCCCTCTGTGGTTCTATCCTCTGCTGAAAGGACGGTTTTGTTCCATCTCTATGAGAGTGCTCTGTTGCCTTGTGTGTGTGTTTTATTTTTCCTTTTTTTCCATGTGTGATGACACACCATTTAGTTGGGGCCACTTTATGTGCCACACACTGAGGCTCCTTTCATTCGGATCAAATTTCTTCAGACCTTTGCAAACACCTGTGCTCGTATTTGCATGTGTCTGTGTGCCCACATGACCCGACCCTGTGGTTTCAAGAGATTACAGCTGTGATTGTGAGTAACTACAAACGTAACTTCCTTGTCATTGGGACAGTGTGTTTCTTTTAGCACGAGAAAATGTGTGTAGTTCCAGTAATGTACTTTCCGTGACAAAGTGACTTTATATTCAGTTTCTTTAAATTCTGCTAATCCCAACAAATATTTATTCTACCGTTACCTCTCAGTGTTTAGTGAACACCCACTGTGTATCCACCCAGTTGCTTGCTGACTGCTTTTATTTCTAGTGTTGCTGCAGCAGGATGGAGAGGTCTGCTTTTGCATGAAAAACTGAATCACTAACTAGATCATTGATCCAAGGAAGCGAGAGAACACTGCAGTGTAAGATAAGCAGCATCTGCAGGTTTTATCTACTCTCTTGGCCCCAAAATGCAGCACAGATTTGGGTGGATTTCCCAAACAGCAAACATTTTGCCTCGTTGGTTTGAGATTGAGGCTAACGCAGATGGGATGAATCTTTATGTTATGCTGTCTAGAGAGGTCCGAGCATATTAAGTGGGTCATGATGCTGGACAGACGCTGTGTGCTATGTAGGTCACTGAGGGTGACAAGGGGCTTCTAGACATCCAGAGAACATTTAGGGGGGCTCCAGCAGATCATGTTGCTGAATAGGATGGTGCATACTCATCTTTTCCTTTGCTCTCATCTCTTGGATCTGTATTTCTTACTTTTTTTATTTTGCTCTTACAGTTCTTGGGTGTAAATATCAAAGAAAAAATGTCGAGTGTTTGAGAGAAAACATCTCAAATTTAGTCATATTTATAACACAAACTATATTTCCAAGACTCTGATGCACAAAGTGTAGCTTTTCATTAGCATTACTTGCACTGAGCCCATTTTGTTGGGCTCAGTGCAATCATCAAGATGTTTTTAATCACATGTGCTTTAATCATCAAGATGTTCATCTTGATGATTAAAAACACCAAGCGGTCTAGATGGTACCTCCATCTCATCACACTTTCCTCTTGTTTCAGTCACTGACCTCTCAGTTAATAACCCTTCATGTAACTAGACTTAACTACTGATGTGCTGTAGCAGCCTTTGTTTAATTATATGGTTTTAATAAAGTCCCCTTCATCACCTGCCAGAAACCTTCAATACCTGCCATTATGTAGTCTGCTACCTCTATAACCCTGGAGAACGGCTGCGTAAGTGTGAAAAGTAGGGCAGCTCCCTAATGCAGATTTGAGAGGACATTTTCATAAGTGTGTGGCTACTTTATCAGCAGAAGCACTTATCCAGACAGAGTTTTTGATTGCACCTGCAACTGGACCGGGTGAGTGGAAATGTTAAGTTGCAGCGGGGGTAAGGGGGGGGAGTGTGGTGTCTGTTAAGTTGACATGGTGCAATTTCATCAAATCTTTTATCATAAATTGGCTGATACACAATATTTTAATTGTTGGGTTGTAGTTTGTGATGAATTACTTGGATTGTGTAATTCCTGTTATGTGAGCTAATCCCATGAATTGGGCCGCATCTTGTCAAAGTCCACCTTTTTTTTTTTCTTTTTTTCTATTAGTGTGGCCCTCATTCTAGCTGTGCGATACAAATCCAGTGAGGAATCCTGTCCTCCGGGTCCAGTGCAAAATACCGAGGATGTCTAGACACCCTTCCATACATAATCCACTCTCGTCCTGGTCTGCTTATTCTGCAGGCCAATGGTTCGACAATGGTTCCCAGATGGCTATTTGATTTCTTTTGCACCATAGACCATATCCATGACATCCCAGAACCTTGAAGTGGTGAACTTAGGTGGTCATAGTCCATGATTGACCCCTAATGTGCAGAGGAAAACATTTCAAAGAGACTGCAACTGGTTGGATAAGTGCCCAAGGACTCAGTTTAGTTCCACTGCTGCAGAAATAGTTTGCACTTTATGCTGTCTGGTTGAACAAGCAGTTCTTTGTGTTTGTCATTTGAAAACTGAAAAGAGTTTGTAACATGAGCAACATACACACCAGCCTGCCTTGCACTTCCTGTTTTTAGAAGAAACATCGGGGTTCTCTTTCTTCTATATGGAATAAAAGGCAGCTTACTGTATGAGTGAATTGTTTAGATAAAGACTGTGCTCTGGGCAGAACTGGATTGTGATTGGACACAGCCTCCCTCAGGCTATACGTCAGGCCAGTGAATCCATATGCAGCAGCTCGGTCCTGGACAGCAGAGGTAGGAGATGACAAAGTATGCTTTTTTTCTCTGCACAGAGAGAGTTCTGTGCTCAAGACAGACAGATGCCAGAGAGGGCGGGATGAAAACGGGGTGAAATACCCCAGGCGTGCTTGGAGAAATGAGCAAGGCTTTCTTTTCTTAGACAATGGATATGGAGATATCGAAGCTTTGTTTGTACTGTGGAATTATTAGCACGCTGAGACTAATATGACTCTGCATTTGTGCACAAAGGTGTAGTAACAAGTCTGGAGCGAACAGCTGTGCTAGCATTTTGTTTTAAAAAAATGCTTTTCGCTAAATAATATTTCTGCCGTGGTAACTGTTGAGTTTGTAGAGGTTTTTTTCCACCGGACATTAAAAGTGTGTCTCAGCATTGGGGAATATGTATATCCAACATGTTAATTTTTTATGATTGGCCAAATGAAATTACAATGTCTTAATAAAGGCTGTGAGGGGAACATTTTGTTGTTTTATCCAGATTATAACTGAAGGAGAACTTTGTTGAAATTAGTTGGTATGGTCCTTTTTTTGTAAAATTGTTTATGTATTTTGTGTTGCCAGCTTTACCTGCATTGTCTGCAGTTGAGATATCTCATCACACAGTGACGCCTTTGTTGGTAAATAAATGGCTGGTAGAGAATTTATGTCCACATCATTGCTGTTATTTTTTGTTTCCTTCTTGTAAACTTATTGCTTCCTTTTAAATATTGTTATTTTAGAATTGTTATGTTTTGATCTTATTTTAGAAATTTTATTCTAGAACTATATTTTTTTATAATCTTGTTTAACTTAACTGTGAAGTATGCTGAGATGACAGAAGATAATAAAGTGCGCTTTACAGATATTATTATTATTATTATTATTTTTCAGTCTGAGGACTAACCTCTTCTTCAGTATGTGTACCAGTCCATTTTAAGTAATATAAATCATGTTCTCAGGGCTTAGATCCCTTGAGTTTCACATGACAGTCATCTGTTCAAGAGCGTCATTATGTGGTGAACTTCAGATGCATTAGTCAGATGTGAAGATACTTAGCTTGCAATATGTGGGTATTGCATTCATGTTGATGTTGCAACACTAAGAAAGATCGAGTCCTACTTGAGTTTGCTTTGCGTAGTATATTCACGTGAGTGGAGGTGTTACATTTTGTTAAAGATTAGTACCGCTCTGTACTCCCTGCGGTGCTTGTTGTACCTTTCACTTAGGCTTTATCAGCTTACACCTCCTAACACTTTTGGTGTTTTGTGATAAACCTTCAAGCTGCAGAGGTTTATTGATTTGTAGTTTGATTTCACTTTTACTTTCAAATTCGAAACTTGTTTCTAAAAATATTAAGAAACCAGACTGAATTCATGCTCAAGTTGTATTAGTTAATTTCCTCTTTATGGGGTGCATTTTCGTTTCCAACCAGGGTTAAACTTGCTGACTGGAACCTTTTCATGTTCTGCTTCTGCTTTTGTGCTGCACTTAATTCTTAGCTATGTATGGTTCATTGAACTCTAGATCAAGTAAACAGCCTGTTGCAGAGAATAACATTGTAATTAACTGTAAAAGTGGGGGACAGTGTCTGGAAACGGGATTTCAGGAGTCTTATTGCTTTGTGTGACATTATCACTGACCTACATTAGATGCACATGCTCCACTTCTTCTCACGTTTCATAGCTGTAATCTGAATATTTGTGTTTTATACCATAAACAAACAGGATTAAAATGTTCTCTTAAGAGGCAGCAGATGTGCTAAATAAGAGCATTAAGGTCACACCCAGATGGCTTTATAGTGACAGAAGAGGGTGCAAATGAGAACTCACTAAGTGAATGTTGTACATGTGCAAATTTAGATATCAGTTAATTCACACAGTGTTAAAGGACTTTCTTTCCAATTTTTTTTTACCTAAAATTGATATCTTAGCACAACTAAACATGTTTACAAAGAAGAAATTCATTTTTGTCTTTTTAATTTAAGTAACTAAACATCAAGTTTATGTCCATTGTTTATGTTTAACTATTTATATATATATATATATATATATATATATATATATATATATATTCCCACATTACCGTTACATTTTCTTTTCGTGTAAAGTGAC
>JBAMHX010000011.1:16140570-16151383 GCA_037177515.1 Pseudomugil tenellus
ATATATAACCCCTTTAACTAACTGCTTCTGAACTAAACAGTCACTTTTTGTATTATTTAAAAATAACTTATTATATCAGTTGTAAAATGAGAAACCGCTCTTTGCTACATTTGACCATCATAACATAGATGTGATCTCAAGAGAAATTCTTCCTCCCCAACAAGCTTGTTCCTGTTATCTTAACTCCAGGGACCCTTTTCCTTTCATCACAGCCTGAGGCATACTTTTAAAACAGGAAATTTACTGCACAGTGATGGCAAGACTGTGACTTTAAGTAAAATGAATCCTAAAGGATTCACCAAATATAAACAGGCATACAGCATACATAAACTAAATTGAACAACAGCTAGATATAATTGGTATCATTCCAAATTAGATACCCATGGGACTCTGAATGAATTAAAGTGCATTTACTCTCTGATGACTTCTGGAGCTTGAAATCAGCAATAAAGGCTCTATGTTTAATGAGAGAAATGACTGTTTTCTAGTTTCCACTTCCTGTGGGGAATAAATTCTAAACCATTCAGGACAAACACTTCTAAAATCTCTTTACACATGCACCATCAGGGTATACAGATGCTCTTATACAAAAACATGCTCCCGTTAATCAATAAAACATCATCAGAGTTGCACTTAACATGTACAAGCTGTCTTCATAACATTCTGATGGTGCTACCACTTACACAAGTCACCTAACATTTCTCTCTGCATGCTTCTGTGTTCCCACTCAGTTCCCCTCTTACAGTTGTGATCCTCTGTTCTCCAGCGCCCACACACCCACCAACACACATGCACGCATACACATGCACGCACTAACACACAAACCTTTGCACCTGGCAGCACCATCAGCCCACACAGCATTTCTCTGGTGTCCTCTCCAGTGTTGGGGCCTCATGCTGTAAAAATCACAGCAACAGTGATACTTCCCAAAGATACACAAAAAGGACTTTTCTTAACTTTCTGAAACTAATAAACAGCTAAGTTGCTGTTGTATGTAAACTTTGTAGATACTAGAGAGTGTTGAGAAAAAACAACAAACGAAACAAACGGTACACGCTTGTACACAGTCAGGAATCTCTAATCCTTGTTTCTCAGTTTCTCACGCCTGAACACTCTTCCCAATATGCTTTGAAAACAACCCCCTTGACAAAACTGCATATGTTGTTCTTGGTTTCATGATGGAGCATTCTTTAAACTCCCAAGTGAACAGAGAAGGTTTTGAAAAAATGTAGCTCCTTTCTGCTGCTTTTTTACTTCAACTTTTTTCCTCCTTCGTAAAACTGCTTGGCAGTGTATAGCTGTTATTAGTGCACCTCTTCTCACCCCTTGAGTCTTTATCCTTTTTTGGATTTTGCAGGCTCATTTTGAGCTGTGGCATCACCTCTTCCCTCTGTGATTTAGGTGATGTAAGGCCTTCCAGAGAGGTTGCTTTCAGGTGGGAGGCGTTGATTTGTGATCAAATGGATTATTACTGCATCCCTTGTTTTCAAGATTTGTTCTCTGTCGGTATTCACGTCTCCTAATGGAAATGCTACACACTCCCTACCACCATGCAAACACACATTTCTGAAAACCACATTTCCTGAATAAATCACCTCCACACTCACACAGTTTCTGTGCATGTTCATTTAATGAGGTGAAATTGCAGAATGTTCTGCAATGCCTGTGACCCACTTTCCCTTATTCCCTTTGAGTGCAAACATGGATTTTCCATTTAACTAACACAAGGCCTGATTAAGTCAATCCAAATTTTGAGTGTGTGGTTGCTGTTTCTGTTATTTATTTATTTTTGCTTGTTGCTGTTTTCCTCATGCCCAGGCTTAAAATACACAGTGAAAAATAGATGAACTAACATTAACCTCATGGGAGCGCTACTCCGTTTTGTTGCTCCTAACAAACTTGTCTAAGTTTGGAATCAACACATTTCCTTGAAAGGTGATCTAAGTGAACAGGCTCCATGACAAGTTCAGCTGATGGGCTCCCTCTTGCTCTGCTTTGGAAAATGAAAACAGAGAAATGTCTCCATGGTAAGTAGCCTGTGCACAAAAAAACCCCAAAAAACAGATTTATTACCGTGGAAACTTCTATACGCTGAAGTCTTGGATGTTGGTGTGCAGGGGTCATCATATAAAAAAACACAAAAACCTGAGGATTTGGCACCTGATTCCTGTTAGCTTCATGAGGATGATTTCAGCATGTGAACTCTTTGCAGAAGCCATGTTTCTCCTTCCTTGGATCATTTATTGTTTTCTCCTCTATGCCCCTTTTGCTCATGCAGCCTATTCCTTTTTTCCCCTTAACTCCCCCTCCCTATCCTGAAACGTGTTGCTAAGGAAGTGTGCCAGTGCAGGGGGAAAAGCTACGTCAGAGCTGGATTGCTTTGAAAAAAGGATAGCAGGGGATTGTGTGCATTATGCATGTCCTCCTACACAGGGATTCATAACTTACATTCACATGCTACTGAATGTATGCAGCTCAAATGTGGCTCTAGGATCATGCATATCATATATAGTAGCAGAAGAAAGAGTAAGAAATCACACTCTTATGATCAAATGGCTAAAATGATGCCAAATCATTCACAAAAACAGGTGTAACATCATACAGGAGTGGCCACATGCGGTATATATGTTTATGTACAACTTAAAGCACATACATCTCATGCATGTATGCTCACCTGCAAACCACTAACATTGCCACCAACACTTGTCTGATCCTATTTTCATGGTTCAGCATAAGCGCAACAGCAAACAACACCTGTGATAGCCTCCAGGTCTGGTTTTCAGTGAGCTGTTGTTGCTTTTCACAGCTTCACTCTGTCCCACAGCACAATAAAATTAGACATCTTACTAGGACTGAGGGAGAGATGAGATTAGAATTAATGTAGCTTTCTGCACATATCATTTCTTCTGAAAGATACTTTATGCCAAATATAATAAAATATAACATTGACTGGATATAACAGTAAACTGTAAGGATCAAGACTGAGGAAAAAGGGATGATAAAACAGAATTCAAATGAAAATAGTCTTTTATCCAAAGAAAATTTTATGTAGTTTCTAGAGCAAACTTTTTCCATAATGGATTTTTTTTATCCTGCACCTTACAGGAGATTTTTCAAAAAGTTGAGTTATTTAAGCTTTTTAAAATATTCTTGAAATGATATAAAATCCTTATCTTTCAAATAAAACAATGTAGCATGAATAAGTGAGAATGTTTTTTCATGTTTTGTTTTGGTGTTGCAATATGTAGACGTTGCCTGCGCAGTCGCACACCAGAAGGCTCTGCAAAGCGCAATACACAAGTCATAGGCGCTGTGTAGCCTCATAGTAAGAAGGTTGCTGGTTCGATCCCCGGCTCGGACAGTGACTTATCTATGTGGAGTTTGCATGTCCTCCCCGTGTTAGTGTGGGTTCTTTTCGGGTTCTCCGGCTTCCTCCCACAGTCCAAAGACTCCTTGGTGATAGGCTGATTGGAGACTCTAAATTGCCCATAAGAGTGTGTTTGTGTGTGTGTGTGCATGGTTGTTTGTCTCTGTATGTTGGCCATGTGATGTACTGGCAACCTGTCCAGGGTGTACACTGCCTCTCGCCCTATGTCAGCTGGGATTGGCTCCAGCCCCCCTGCGACCCGTTCAGGAATAATCGGTAGATAATGAATGGATCAATTTTTCCATTAAACTATCACGTTATAACTTGATATGGTCCCAAATTTATTTTATTGGGGTGACAGCTGTATGCTTCCATAGGTATTAGCTGGGAGTAAGCTTTGCAAGATGAACACAACTCGTGATGGTCTTGACTGATCAGTGGCAGGACTTACCAAAAATGAAGTTTCTTCAGTTGAGAAAACAGTGAAAAAGTGAACAATGTGTTGCAAAAGAGATCTAGTGTAAAATTTTCTAAAACATTACTTTTCCTGGAATTGTTATGGGATTTTTATTTTTGAGATGTATTCAAATGGTGAAAATGTTTGCAACCTGGTGTTAGCAATGAGCTAAATATTCTCTTTAAAGATGATTTGAATGACTTCTTATACTTTATACAAGTATACTTAAAAGAAAGAAACACATAATCATCAAAACCAGCCAGGCATATTACTGCTTCTCCATGTGTCTTTGTGGGACATCATTGCTTTGGATGCTACAGATCGTTTGGAACTAGTGAGTTAAAATTGGGTTACTGTGGATCAGGTGTGGTCCAGTTGTCACTGTAGATAAATAAAGTTTGGAATCAGCTTGTTAGACTCAGCTGTAGTCCGCCGTCATCGGCATGGGACAGAAGTGAGTAAATATGGAGGGGAGGTGCCTCTGGTCTGGAACAGCACCTTGGCACATGTCAAAACAACACGCGCATGAATGCCAAGATCTAAGTTTTCCCAGAAGAATACTGCATTTTTATGCTCTAGTTGATAAATATATAACAGCAGGATTACATGTTCCTCTTTGAAATCACGTGTATATCTTAGGTAAAAACCTCACTCAGCTATTCAACTCATCTGAGGGCAAATTTAATTACATTACTCACTTCCTCACTGAGCATCCAATCAGAGACAAAACAAAGAGCTGGTTTCACCTCATTAATGTTTAAATTCAATCTCAGATAATTATTCTGGGATGCTGACAGAGAATACTTGGCTTGTTTGTTTTTCTTTTCTGTAGTGACATATTGTTTGCACTGACATAGCGAACGTGTTTTGCTGCAATGTGATTAGGAAGGCATGTGTTGTGCATAGATAAAGCCATCCTTTCTTTGGAGCTGTAAAACTCCTCCCGAGATGACTCTTCTGTCCGTCCCTGTGCTCATATGCATGCGGCATCCATGTCTAATGCAATTCCCGCATGACTGAGGACCAGCACTGTGCCAAGTGTGCAGTGGAGTGTTCACAGGTGTCACTGTTGCCGATTCTGCTGCACAGTATTTTTGACATTCACTTGCAAGGGCAAGTGGTAAAAATTTCTCAAAGAGGAGAATGATAGACAGTATAGGTTTATTTATATACCAGACATTTTAAACACAGATGGCATTCAAAGTGCTTTTCATCACACAAAGGTGGAATATTAATTAAAGAACCGTCTTGCTGGTTTTAAAAACGGATTCAAGTAGAGACCATGATGGATGGATAAAAGACATTTTACCTTGTTTGGGTTGAACTTTAGATGCCAGATTAGTCCCTGCAGGTTTAAAACATCATTCACACTTGTACTTACATGCCCCTGTCATGCGTATGCATGTTAGAGCCTTAAAGCCCAGAATAAGTTTCAGTATTTCTTAGTGTGTAAGTATTAGAAAAGGAGTAATGTGTTCATTGCACTGTATGTGTTTTTCAGGGCTCTAACAGTAGCTATTTGCATGAGATGAAAATGCCTCATGGCCTTATTGGGAAGGGGAGCAATGAGAGTTTTACAATAGTTCACGCTACAAAACTTTTTTTTTATATATTAGTTTTGATTTGAATATCCTTAAGAATGGTTTAATCATAGCTTTGAAATAGAATTTGAGATTGCTCAGTTTTTGGTTTGTAGTTGTCCATCTAAGCTTTGAACAGTAAACTTTCTATTTAGACCGACAACTGTCATCATATAAGTCAAGCATTAAAAATGAAATTAGTTTTGCTGCATCTGTATGTTTATTTTTCAAAGTATGGAAATAGGAGACGTTAAGAAGTGTTGACATAGACAGACAGATGTGGGTGCCATCTACAGAGTTGTGATAGGAAACTCCATTGTCTTGGAGAATACTACAAGGGGAAGCAAGTTTAGGTTAAAGAATAAGGAATTTTTTTAGGGACTTCATTGCTGTCCATTACGTCTCTCAGAATTTAAACTAACCTCATATATCCCCCTCTCATATGCTTTGTTTGTAGTTGCAAGTAGTACTGGTGAGAATCTTGAGATACATCAAAGTTATGATTCAGATGGCTGTGATGTGAAACTGGTTCAACTAGCTGAGTCCAGGCTACAGCTTCTCAATGCAGCTGGCATTACTTAACCTGAGGGCCCTTTACTGCACGTCATTTTCCACTCACTCTGTCCAGTTACTGTCAAATGAAGGCCACTAGAGCACAAAAATTCACTCCCCTCCCAAAAAGAAAAAACACATTGGGTTTTAACATCTGTACATATTCTGATTCATCCACATCTCTATCATGACAGATTAAAAAACCCAATATCCCTCACCCCCTATTACCTCTGTCTCCCAATGTCCACTTACCACTAGAAAACATGTACTGATCCATTTCACAGAGTAAAAGAGTTTGGTAATTGAACCAATGAAAATTATGGTCAAATGCAGACTGTACCATTTTGATGATGTTATACAACAGAAAAAGAACTGTTGGTTAAAAGTTAGCTTCCGCTTTGATGAGGTCTTTAACAAGTGACTTCATCACTAAACAAGGATGAAGTGTCAAAAAAGTTACTCAGAACAGGAAGAATACACCAACCAATAAAAGTTCATCTTTCCACATCACATGCTTTCTGTCTTTTTAACTATGACCCAAACCTCATAATAACTATTTATGAGAGACCCTTTTTCATAAATATTTCATCTTTTAGGATTTAAAACCATCAAGACTGGTTTTCTTACTTATTAAAATATGTAAGAACACCAGAACTAGTGGATACAGTATCTAATGCAGGGGTGTCCAAAGTCCAGCTGCGGTCTGGCCAGTTTGTGATGTAACCCTGTTCCAACACACCTGGCTCACATTAAATAGACCCAACAACTTATGATGTTCTGCACAATGATCATTTAATTTAAGTCAGGTGTGGGGTACAGGGATACATGGGAAACCTGCAGGGTTGTGGCCCTAGAAGACTGGAGCTGAACACCCCTTATCAAAAGCCTTTATGCCAGTGTATTTCAACCCTGGTCCTCGGGGAACACTGCCTTGCATGTTTTTGTGGTAACCCTATTGTAACGCACCTGACTCAAATGAACGGCTCATTAGTAGAGCTGCAGAGAACTTCATTCAGAGAACTTAATAAACCTGAATCAGGTATGTAGGAGTTGGTAGGAATCAAAACATGTAGGGCAGTGTTCCCTGAGGACAAGGTTTGAAAAACTGCTTTATGCTGCCCTTTATGAGAGCAGTTTCAGTGTTGTAACATGAGCAGAAACCTGGGTGAGAGCTGTCAGAAATGCTGTTACTCTGCAAAATGTAGTAATTGGTTTGATGAAAACATCCTCCTTCGTAGTTTAATTTCTGTAGGGAATGTTTGAGCTGAGCCTGTAGTTACATATTATTGAAGAATTTGGGTATTTAGGAGATGCCTGGCAACTGTAGATTTTAATGATGCTGGACGTGTTCCAGAAATGAGAAGCAGAAGTGATACATTTACGGTGTGCAGAGAATCTCTTTGAAACTCTCTTCTAATGATCGGGTAAATGGCACAAGACAAACATTATGCTTAAAACTTACAGTTTTAAATGTTTACACTGTTGATGATGCCCTTTCAAAGTCCTGGTGCTAAAGTGCAGCAGGCACCATATGAAATAAATCTTTTAGAGAATCATACCCTGAGCGAGACATCCTAGAGGATTTGGAAGTGAGTGATATTCAGTAGGAAGTCTTTTGTCTCTTGATGGCCTTTAGCTGCCGCTGGCTATACAAGCAGCTCTGGCTCACTCCCTGCTACAGTGTTCCAGCTCTCTTCTTTATGACTAACTCATTACACCAGCATCAAAGTTTAATGACAAAATAGCCCAGTGCTCATGAAACTGCTCTCATTCCTCTCAGGGGCTGCATTGCTTGAATTAACCATATTATGAGATAGGATGAATTAAGGCTCTCATGGATAAAGAATGAAAAAAAGTTATATGTGCATGGCAAGGATGGAAACAGATACAGCTAGTGAAGGGGGAAATAAAACATAATTATCACAAGAGATGGAAAGATCCCTATGGACACGATTACACCGGTGTGTAACACTCTTAATTAGGTAGATGTGTAGTTAATACATTAGTTCGTCCCCTGTTACACCGTCTTTCCCCTCTGCTGTCATCACTCTTTCTAGTTTCTGAGGGCAAACAGGAGTTTTAAGGCACTTGAATGCCACTCAGTCACAAATGTGCAATGCTATACACCCATTTATCTCTGAGATGGACTTGACCCTGAAGGGCATGTTATTGAGAAGTGTGAGCAAAATGATGGCAGGTTGGTCTGCGTGTGTGGTGCAAGCACCAGGAATGACTGAAATTGGAGTGCAAATGATCTTTTAACTTTAAAATCTCTTCTTAAAAAAATATGTGAATATATGTGCTATTTAACACAGTTTTCATGCCTCACATGGTGTCAGATTTGTTAAATGAGGAATTACTTCAAATGGGAATTAGCCATTATGTTGTTTCTCTGTTTCTTTTGACACTTTTCTATTGTCTTGTGGGTTTCCGCATTTGTGCATTTCTGCTATTTTATAATCAAATCAGGTTTATTTTCATTATATAATGAGTGTTTCATTTGATTATAAAAGGGGATATTAACACCATCCATCCTGCTTGCGTTAGAACAGGCAGAATCAAATAGAGGATTTTGATACAAAGAAAGAAAAGAAGATAAAACCTCAGACAACTATGTAATACCAGAGAGCATAATATGAGAAACATGTGTGTCATCTCTTTTACTATACACGCTAGCTCGTGTTATTATGGACTTTGAGGTGCATTGCTGAGTGGTGAGTCATAGTGATTGCTTCAGCATACTGGCCCACCTCCCCCCATCCTTCTCTTGCCGCATTGTGTCAGCTAACTCACTCCACCTACTGGTCAAATATCTAAATTCAAAGTGCAGATTGAGGAATGTAAATCTTTTTGATGCATGTAACCAATAGAAACCATGAAGTGGCTTTAAAACATTTTGGATAGAGTCTTGTTAACATCTGTATAAAAGGTAATGACAGATAAGTTTGTTTGGTCCTCAACATGCCTGCTTTTCTACTGTAATAATCAAGACATCTTTCCAACAGATGACCCCAGTGATCTGAAAGCTGAGAGCAGCCCCATAATGGACAACGAAATAACAGCTAAGGAGAGAGACATCCTGCAGAACAATGAGAAGGAGGAAATGGATCAGGAGAGATGTCAGGAAGATGAGGGTCAAGAAAAGAAACTGAAGGAGGAGGAAGGTGAAGGGGAGGAGAAAAGAAAGGAGGAAGAGCCACTGACTGAGGAGCAGGAGCTGGAGGAGCTGAGAGCTCAGGTGCTGCAGCTGTTGCTTGAGCTGGATGAAGCTAGGGAGACGTCCAACAAACACCAGGAGAGTTTCCATGAGTTGCAAGGTGAGATGTTATTTTCACAGTTTGTTCATCATAGTGTCATCAATTTTTCTACGAACACAAACAGGCGTGTGATCTTATTGCAGCGTCTTTTAAACTAAACATTTGTAGTTTATCATACAACCACATATGCTAACACTATTTTTTCTGGCTTTCAGACATTTTCCATTATGATGAATAGTTTACATGAAAAGACAGCATATGTTTTGTACTTTTGTTGCCTGAAGATAATTTCTCCTAATTGAGGATTAAAATGATCATTTAATAATCATTTTCAGAGCCTAAGATAGATAAATAGATGAATACATTGGCATTTGTCAGAACAAATTAATAATTGCTTTCATACATGCATTTTTTACATGGATCTATCTTGCAAGCTGCAAGGAGACCAACAGGCAAAGATACAAATAGGAGGATACAAGGATTTATATTTAATCTGTAGGGAATTATCAGTGAAGAAAATTGAATCAAATAACATTGAGAGCCTTCCTACATTCATCAGCTTAGCTCTCAACTCGAGTCATTTTTTATCACAGTTTAGCAGTGAAACATTTAGAAGTCAAGCTGTTTATATGTGGTCACTGACACAATCAGTTGTTCATAGTTACTGAATAGAGCTTCACATCACACCTTAGAAATGAGAAACCTATTGCTCAGAGACACTGGCAGTTGAGTAAGGCCATAGGTATGAGACTACCGAGCTCAGTGAGTGTTTATGAGTGTGTGTTTGAGCTCAGTGGTTTGTCTGGCAGTGGTGGGGGCATTCCTCAGACAACTGCATAGTTGCTGATGGAAGCTTCTAGACTGAGTGTCCTAGATCCGAGATCATAATACAAAAACACTATTGGTCAAGTCTGTGAGAATAATCAGATGTTTTAGTTTTACTTGCAGTTAAAACATTTAGTTCCCCAGGATAAAGGGATTCATTTTTAATGTTTAAAGATCGATTTTTTCTAGAAAACAATATAGGTTATATTTTGAACAAACCCACTAGGAAATAACTAGTTTGAATAGATATTTATAACTATAACAGAGTTAACCAGCTGAACATAAAACCATCACAGGTGGTAGTTTTAAAGGCTATTAAATCATTGCATTTGAATAATTAGAAAAGCAATCCAAGTCATAGATGTTGAGATCAGTATTCAGTTCCACACAAGCAGCTCCGGAAATTAGACTCTATTGTCATACAACCATCAAAAAGACATCTGATCTTTACCATGGCGATTTTGCTGCCATTAAGATCTATCTTCAGCCACTGTAAGGACAACAAAGGGTGAAACACCACAGAGCCCTGATCATCGAGTCAGTCTTATATCTACAGGCAGAAATAGTTAAGAACTAAGGCAAGAAGATTCTGGGAAACTCTTGGAAGAGTGCTTGCAAGCATACCTGGAAAGCAGTGATAATCTTCTACGGCCTATTTTTGGAATCTTGCACTAAAAATATGCTATTATTTAAACACACACACGCGCGGGCGCGCACACACACAATATATATATATATATATATATATATATATATATATATATATATATATATG
>JBAMHX010000011.1:16151483-16168932 GCA_037177515.1 Pseudomugil tenellus
CACACGCGCGGGCGCGCACGCACACAATATATATATATATATATATATATATATATATATATATATATATATATATGCATGCATAAAACAAAAACATGAAAAACTCTGGTAGATTTCCAAACTCTATAAAATCAGAAAGAGAGAAAAGGAGGAAAATATAATCATGCTACAAACATACATAATGTCAATTTGAGGAGATATTTTTAAGGTAGCCTCTCAAAATACACTAAAAATAACAGCTAAAGCTTTAAACTTTGCTCTGTGACTTCAGTTGAATTTCTAAGTTGTTCAACCTTTAGGTAAACCATCAACATCATCCAACAACTATGACAAGGTGCTGCAGTATTTGTCCACCTAAGCGTAACCGGACAAGCTACACCTGTGTCTAATCAGATAATTAGTGTGTGTGGCACACAATATACTAGAGGCAGGTGGCAGTAATTGGCTAAATCCCAAACTGCCCCCACACAGTAACCCTTCACTACTGACTGTCACTCCCACTGAAGTCACACTTGCTGCAGTGGAGGGCACTTTAATTGGAGGGTGAGGGTATAAAAAACATGGGGCAGGAGTAGGATGCCCTCTTCCCTCCAGTGGAAAAGGAAAGCACTCATTGCCATGGCAACACATAGATGCCCCATGTGTATGACGGTCGATCTGTAATGCAGGTTGTGAGGTTCACTGATTACTGCTGCATGCAGAAAACAAATATGTCCCAAGTTTATTCATTTTTGCACACATAAATTTGTGAGACAGCAGTTACCTGCCGGTTTGCAGTATATCAGTTTACTCTTGTCTTCTTGTTGGTGGTTACTGATCCAAATATGGTATCTCTCTCAGAGATTTTAGAGATGCAATTTGATTAATATGGGGGGATAATAAATTAAATGATACATTTACAAGTTACTTCATCTCCTTTTGATTGACAGGTACCTGATATCCAGTGTAAGAAGGCGGATGGTAGCACAACCACTGTTTTAACCTGGCTAATAAAGCACCATTGCTTTAGCCCACCTGCCTCTGTTAACCTGTGAGCTCCGGGTTAGCTCAGTTAGTGATTTATGACAACAAAAAGGAAGAGAAACAGACTTAGCTCATGGGTCTTTGTACCGCATTAGGAGATGACCCAGAAGGCGGCGTTTAGAAATGGTATCTTCTCAGTAGTTATACATGTAGTTTGGTAGTTTGACATTGCAAACCCTCCATCCTCCCTCTGTCTACTTCCTCTGGTATCTTCTTATTCCACACATACAGGTAAATAAGCCTCATACAGTTGTTAATAAAATAGCTACTATAAATATTGAAGAAATTTAAAAAAGAAAGAGAAACTTTGCATTATTAGCATCTTAACCAGATTTATCTGGTTGAGTCCTAGCACTGACGAGGGAACATACAAGCATTTTTTGCTCTGTTTTTGAGATGTTTAGAAGTTTTTCTTAAACAATTCTTTATAATATTTGGCCACGGATATATCCAAATAAGTATGGTATTTGATCAGTGAAGTATGATTTATGATTGTTTGGATAAATTAGATACACTGAGCTGATTTCCCTCAAATTTCCCTCTCAGTGACACAGCTATAGGGATTCAATAGCAACATAAAAAGCAAAAGGGCAGAAGATACCATGTCTTGTTCCTCTAAATAAGTAGAAAAATTATTGTTTGTCCTGATTGGAGCATGTAAATGGGTGTGCATCAGATCCACCTGCAGGAACAAAACTAAGGTTTTTTCTTAATTCTTAAAGTCTCTGAGCAGACATTTATATTCAATTCTGTTAAAGACTTTGTGAGTGTCTAGTCCAGTGATAGCCTGTGGAAAATCATTGCTACTAGAGAAAGACATTACATTGCATATAGTCACAATAGCGAGGTCATTGGACAAGACTCGCATTGCCATGGGTCCTTAACCTTCTGAAATGACAG
Organism: Pseudomugil tenellus; assembly: GCA_037177515.1. Classification (NCBI taxonomy): domain Eukaryota; kingdom Metazoa; phylum Chordata; class Actinopteri; order Atheriniformes; family Pseudomugilidae; genus Pseudomugil; species Pseudomugil tenellus. The sequence continues at coordinate 16,153,407 of JBAMHX010000011.1, forward strand.
GTTGTGTCATTGTTGCATGAAGGGAATTCACTCCAAAGGCTTCATCATACATTTTACATAAGAGAGGGAGCAACTTAGTTGTGTAGTTTTGATCAAATTAAATTGGGAATCCATTAGACCTTATAGCTTTGTCTCATTTAATTTATCAAACTACTTTTTCCATCTGTTAGCTGCAAACCACCCACTAAATATAGGAACCTTGACCTTCCGAAGGAATTTTCAACCACTTTCTCTCCACATTGTTCAGAAATGTATAGCTCTTCATTAAGTACTTATGGTTGTAAAAAGGGTGTTTTTTTCTGTGGTAATGTTACTGTTCTTACTTTTAACTGCTGATATGTAATTAACTGCAGCCATTTGCTTCTGCAGAAGACTTAACATCCTACTGGCCCTTCTTCTTTTCTGAAAGTAATGCTGCAGCAATTTCAGATGCATAGGCCTTTTATCCAGCAAGAGGTCAAATTCAGCTTTAAAAGTAGTGAACCTTACATCCATTAATCTAGCTGATGAGACTGCTTGACATGGATCAGTTGATTTTAGCATGTCACTAATATCTGCTAAGTGTTTCAGTTTTCTTAGAGTGACTTATACTGTAGAAAATATATTTGATCCTGTTTGAAAGTTTTAAATGTTTCTCATAGAGGGGAATAGCTTACTTTAAGTAAACTTTGGGTGTCAAGGAAAAAGTCAGTTTGTTTGCTGATAAATTACACAGATTCTTCAACCATCAGAAATCTTGCATTTACTTCGCCATGACAGCTTTGAAGAAGCCTTGTCTGGAAAACTGAAAATTACATGACTGCAGTCTAACATCACATTACTTTCATTGTAAACTGCCTTTGAGAAAAGGAAGATCTCTATGGTCCAGTATAGTGAAAAATCAAATCTAGTATTATTGATGTAGTGGAGAAAAGAATGAGAGCTGAACTGTTCCAACTTGCTTAGCAATATTTTTTTTAGCGGTGCAGCTGCCATAACGTCAGCGAAGTCCACCAATTAACAGATAAATAATGATTGAACCATGGGAGACATTTTCAATGAAAAATAATTATTTAAAAGTATTATGTTTTGACTTTAAAACCTAAAGGTTTTGCACAGTAATTGTGTCTGCTTGTTTGTGTCTCTGTTTTGCCCCGTTATGGACTGGCGACCTGTCCAGGGTGTACCCTGCCTCTCGCCAGATGACTGCTGTGATAAGCTACAGCTACACGGATCTATGAATTGGATAAAGTGGTTTAGAGAATGGATGGATTATGCACAGTAATAATTATTTGTGACTTGGTTTAATTGATCGTTCAAGATTACATAGACTCATCTGACCATCCTTTGCTCTGAAATGAGTGCTGCTGTTTATTGATTAGAACCACCATGAAATCTCTTAACTCAGGTGACGGGTGTTTGGGAATGACACGCTGTACTAATTGGAAATCAAAAAAATAAATGGGAGGTCTCAGAATAGAAGCAAGTAAACCAAAAAAAGAGAAAAAAATCTCATTACATTTTTATGTCAAATATCTTTTAGAATCATAATACCAAGGATGGAGCACATTAGAAAATAAAGCCTCATCTTTGAACAGCTTCTCAACTCGTCATCTTTCTACCGGTCTACTGAAGTGATTTTCCTCTTTACCTCTCCACCCACTTCTTATGTCTCCTCTCCTCACACATCCATCAGGTCTGTTGGAGGATGAGCGCCTGGCTAGTGCTCATCAAGCTGAGGCCTTTACACGTCAGATCCAGAATCTACAAGGTATCGACGTATTACAAACCTCTACAAATCCATTTATGCAGTACTAACAGCTTTTAAGATCAGAACTTTTATATCTTTTTAAGTTAGTTTATCTTGACAGTTTTTTTGTTGTTATGTTTTATATAATTTTTTTGTTATAAGGTGTCAAGTTTTAGTTTGCAAAATTACTCTAAATTATATTGTACCTGTTTGGTTATAATTTTATTTGATTTCAAAACATTTTACCTGACAGTTATCACAGGAAAACAATTTTTCAGCTGAATTTTAGTCAATTTTTCTTTTTATGGAATACTTTCTAATACAAGATTTGAATTTGCATTTTTATTAATAATTGTATAAGTTTATGATAAAAAAAAACACATGTTTTTCACAGGTAGACAGAAATTTGAAAAAATATCTGAGACACAAGTTTCGTGAGTAAAATTACTTTTTGAAGATTTTAGCGACATTTGTTAGTTTGGATGCTACCTTTTCATCCAGTTTTGTCTCTCTTAAACAAAATCTTTAACTTTAAATTTTTAAAGAAATTTGACATTTCTGACTCACTGTTAACAACACATCTTTTGTTAAAAGGGCTGTATTTTTCGATATACATTTGTACAGAAATTGTTGATAATGCCAAAGCTATAAAAAAGAAATAAAGAAATGTGTAAATTTTTAATTTCTGTTAACAATATAATAATCTATTTTATATATATATATATATATATATATATATATATATTATAATAATAATTTTAAATAGTTTGTTTTAAGTCTCCATATTAACTAATGTTTTAAATCTGTTTACTGAAGAATTTTATGTTATTAATAGATTTTGAAAATAAAAAGCTAAATTGCTCCAATACTGGAAGTAGAAAAATAAGGAAAAACAGAATTGACTCATAATTTGTATAAGTAATTTGTGTAATCATAGTTTTCAAAAACCAAACCAAAGAATAAAAAAAAAAACTGAATTCTACTTGTCGAAAAAAGTTTTTCCATCCTGACTTATAAACTAATAATTTATGCTGCGTCCTGCAGAAACCTTCTGTTACCTTCAGTTACATCAGCTCCTCTCTCAAACAGTACCTACACACAAACGCACACAGACAAGAACATACTAACATCTCTCAAACCACAGACGGTAAGACTCAAACACACACAGGCCCACTGCTGTAAACCTCAGGTTAGATTATACACACTCAAGTTTTTATTTTTTTGTACACCTAGGTTGACTTTGCAGTCTCATCCACACATCTCATAGAAAAGCTAACATTTCCCTCTTCTTACAACAGCCCAGCTGCGTTCTGTGCAGGAGGAGATGGATAGCCTGGAGGAGGAGAAGGAAAGTGAGCTTTCCGAAGCCCAGGAGGAGCTGCGTGTGGCCCAAGAGGAGATAGTCTTGCTCCAGCAGGCGGCGGAAGAGGCGGCTGCAGAGCGGGAGAACGACATTGCGTCCCTGCAAGAGGAGTTGTGTCGCAGGCGAGCTGAGTTGCAGCGCCTCAGTGAGGAGACCCAGGAGTACGAACTGGAGATCACCACACTGAGGGCCGAGATCAGCATGAAGAGTCAGCGCAGGGAGGCTGAAAGAAGAGAGGGTGAGGCATTAACATGGAAGGGCGACATCAGTGTGGTACAAAAAGTGAAAAACACGTTGGTCAGATAGAGATAATAGAGATGTCAGAGAAGGAAAATTAAAGGAAGAGAAAAAAGAATAATCAATACACTGTGAGTGAGTAGCTGTCAATGGAAACAATGTCAGCTACAAAGACCTGTTGTTTCTGCTTATATTATGGAAATTATGCTGCTTTTTATTTTCCACAAATAGCATGTGATCAGTCATTGTCGCTGATATGAAAATAAAACACACAGTTATAGATTGTCTTATTCGTTCACATCATGTCAGCACCTTGCAGTATAAAACGTAGATTAAAATTTTGACTTTAATAAATCACAAATGACAAAAGTGTATCCTGTATGCAACAGAGGGTGTGGAGTTTGTTTGGATACCAGGAACATGAAGTCATGACAGGGAGGGACATACACTTCCAACATATGATATCACCACTGGGTTTTGCAGTTTAGCCTTAGGTGGAACATTAAGAGTGGGGTTGCATTATTGAACTAATGTGCTCTTTCATGAAAATATTATAAGAAAATACATTTAATATGCAAGTAAACTTCAACTCAGACTTGACATTGATTAAAAATAACAAATTTTACTTAACAGCATTGTTGGTTATGAACTTCCTTTTTAATTTGTTTTCTATATTACTCATTTTAATGGCTGATGGCTGCTACTTCATATTGAACAGACAGATGTCTGTCAAGGTTCTTGTATAACTCTTGGCAAAGAAGCTCTATCAAGTCACCAAGGCCAAGAGAAAAACTAAAGTAACCGACTCTCTCCAAAAAAAAAAAAAAAAAACTAACAAAATACCCATTTTCTTATGTTTCTTTTAGTTGCCTGAAATATTGTAGAATCACATGAGTGTGTTCACCAGATTGTCTAGTCATAGGACCTATCAAGCTAATACATATGTCACCAACTGTTTTCTTTCATTTAAGAAACTTTACATAACAAAACACATTTTGCAAATTTGACTTATCTCTCAGTCAAATGTTATATCTATTCAAGCTTCTGTTGTAATTTAAGTATCCTGTCTAAACCTAAATGACAACAGTTGGACTGACAAGCTAGCCAAACAATATGAGCTTAGCTTGCTAATAGGTTAATTTTTTATGGAGGTCTAGGAGGGTCTTTGGAAAATTAATACGGCATTAAGTAAGTAAGTGAGTAAAATGTATTTATATAGCACCTTTCACAGGTGCTATATAGGCTTCCTGCAAACTCCCTTCAACTAAATTCTGAAAAATTTAGTTGAAGGGAGTAGAAGTAGAAGTAATTGTGAAATAAAAATACTGACTGCTGAAAAAAATTCCAATTTGACAATTAATTCATACAATAAAAAGATAAATTTGCAGTGTTTTGTAATGACTTGCATGAATTGCAAATTGAAATGTTAAATTAATTAAATATTGTTATTTGTAAATGTATATTCAAATGCTAATTCTAAAAGGACCATAAACACAAATTTTAAATTTGGTTAGAAATACAATTTTACTTTTTATATTTAAAAACGTAATTTTAATTTCCATTTCCACTTTCTTTTCCCCCCTGCATTTTCAAATCCTTTTTGCAATTGCATTTTCTTAATGGTTTCATTTACAGTTAGCTTTTGCGTGTTTCTTTACCGCCTTGAGCAGTGAAAACCACATTAAACCAATAACAGCTAGACCTCGACTGCAACCTGTTAGCAAACTGTTAGATAGCTATTAATTCCTCAAATCAAACATTCAAGACAGTGTGGCTGTCTTACCAATGAGCTACCAGGTTACATTTGAGGAGTAGCTATTATTCAATAAGTATCATGAACTTTTTAATACACCCTTTCTCTGACCTTTCCTGCTCTGACAGGTGACGTGGACCTACTGAAGGAGGAGTGCCGTATGCTGAGGGAGGAGTGTCAGACCCTGAAGGAGGACAACAGGCGCCTCTCTGAGAGGCTGCAGCTGCTGCAGAGACAGAGGACATGGTGAGAGGTCAATGGCTGCTCACTCATGAGCTGTGCTCATAGAATCAGCTGGAGGGGGATACCTTCTGGAATACTGAACCCCACCACAGCCATGTGTCATGTAAAAAAATACTAGCCACCTGTTTAACTACTACGCTCAATTTGTAGTATCATGAAAGGGGTTGTGTTCAAGTCCAGAAGCTATCTGATGATTTGCTCATAAGCAATAAGACCTTATTTTCAGGTTAAAGGTTTTTAATGACATTTGAAAAAAAATACTACACTTTAAATACTATATACTTATTTTTTGATGAGAAGATTTAGCAGACAAGATACATACATAGCTGGACCTGAGCTCAAATTAAAGGCTGTGTATGTCAGAGCCAGAATAGGAATAATAAATGATTTTCTTACTAAATAAAAAGTTTTGTGTTAAAAAATAAAATATTAATCACGTCTGATTTTTTTTAAATAAGATTTAAGCTTTTTTTGTCCTGCATATCATAGCTCCAGTGTCTACCTGTCACTGAAAGAGGAAGACACAGAGGAGGGTACAGAACGAAAGGAGATGGAGACTGGTTCAGATGAAGTTATGACAGAGAGCTACATGACCATGGTTCAGTCTGACAATTGCCGCCTGGTGGATGCTTCTATCCAGAAAAATATTTCATTTGATGGGAAGCCGATGACGCCCTCAAACTGGAATGGAGGGGTTGGGGAGATCTTCTCACTGAGAGACCAACTGAAACAAGCAGAGGAGAAGGCCTCACAGGTTCAGAGGGAGGTACGGTGCCTTAGTGGCTCAGTTATGCTCTGAGGGGAAAATTCAAGAAAAGTGGTTTTGGTTAGAGTGAAAATTTAATGACTGACCGTTTTATCTATGTATCCCTCAGTGTGATGGTCTGAAGATGGAGCTACAGGAGCTGCAGATACTGTATGACAGCAGTCAGAAGGAGAGGGAAGAACTGGAGGAGGAGCTGCAGCGCTGCAAGGCAGAGTTGGAGAAGCTTTCAGTGGGGACTCAGGTAAGAGACCAGAGACCTCGGGCCCTAATGGGGAAAACATGATGCAGTGTTTTTTTGTTTATATCAAAATTCTCAGGATTTAAATTTAATGGCTATATATATTCTTCCTTGCTTGATTTTCTGTTCATTGATGTGACATGTATGTATTTTCAAAACAATATCCAATTGTATTTTCTACATGATTAAAGATACTTTTTTCTTTTCAGTCACATTGTCAGCTAACACAGAAAAAACTCACATTGCACCCTGCTGTCTCCTGTGTATGTTGATTCCACTTTTTACATGTCCCATACTGCTGCGAAACGTGTTGATATGAGCTGACCTGGCCAGTCAGTCCATATCAGTATTTATTGTGTGCTTTGGGCTCGGGAACATTTCCCCCCACTGTCTGTGTCCTGACCACTCTGTCTCTCAGAAATGATTGAGTACTGTTGATGGACAAATACAACAATTATTTAAAAAAGAGAATGAAGGTTTAAGAGAAATAAAGGTTATTGGGCTGCTAAAAGCACGCAACAGACATTAATAGAGAAAAAGAAGCTTTGATCCATATATTTTTTTCATAGTTTAGTTTCAGAGTTAGTCAATTACATAATAGTAATGATGTCTTATTCAGTATTAAAAATTTATTTAAATCTTATTTAAATCGTATTTACTGTTAAAACGTGATTGAACACCTCCTAATGTGTAAAATAGGAAAAACTATCCATCTAAAAACCAATGGAAACCTTAAAAATATGGTTTAGTTTAGGAAAAGATTAGCAGAAAACTAACATAGCTAACTAAGAAATGATCATAAACGGAAAAAAGTGGACTAAAACTCTAACTCTGTATTTTGTCTACAACAGCCACGATGAGACATGTCTGTCTTGTGTCGAACTGTCTACCTGTGCCTGTCTCTGATGCTGTCCTTGTTCTCTGAATGTCCATGACCTCTCAGCCTTTAGGACACCAAATTTAGTCATGAAAAGCAAATGATCCCCCCAAAAAAATGAGGATAGAGAGACTAAAACACGCCCATTTTATTCCTTGCCCCATTCATTCTGCATGTCTTGTTTCTGGCACCATAGCATCACACACTGACAATAAATGCCACACAATCCTGTGCACACATACTCACATTGAGTTGACGATTATCTCACCATAAAGTACTGCATTGTTTGTTTAATAGGAAATATGAATCACTACATCACCACCCTTCCTCTATAAATCACAGCCATGATTCATGTCACACTTTTAATTTATTGATTTTTGTGGTGTGGGTCTGTTTTTCCTTATCTCTGTATTTATGATTTGGCTTCTTCAGTCCATCATTTCATTCATCCCCCCTCATCCCCATGGTCCTTGTGTTTGTTTTTGTTCCCTCCTCAGAGATTCATCCATCCGTCTGAGCACCCTGTTCTCTCCATCCCCTTCATAGGAATGATTGTAATTGTGGCTGTGGTCTGGTGCTGGTTGTCGGAGCTGGCGTCCCAGAGAGCAAGGTATGGGAGAACAGTCTAAATCTGTCTGATGCATCAGGGTTCTTACAGTCACAGTGGATTAGTTCACCTTAATTAAGAAGAAAGAAATCTTTATTCCCCTAACAAGTGCCTGCTAAAGCTGCAGTTTTGCTAAATATAGATAAAATTTGATTAGTACCTGATTAATACCTACTGATGGGGTTGTACATTGTTTAAAGGGTATACTGAGGTACCCTGTCAGTCAAACCTTTAAATACACATTAAATCCAATGGAAGGTGTTTCCAAACTTTTGACAGGTAGTGTACATATGTCTTTTAAAAATCATGCTTCTGTAAACATTCCCTATAGTGAAAGGTGAGTAATCTGGCTTTCAAATGATGCATTTCAAATGAGAAAACACAAATTAATAATAATATTTGGGAAAAATAATTAAACAAGCACAAATTATGTTATTTCTTGTGTTCAGTGTTTATACAACTTTTTTCTGGTAGAAATCAATTTAGGTGTTCTGCAGTGATTATCAACAGCAAATAGTTACATAGTTTCAGTTGTTGTAAAATGCTTACACCATCTAAAAAGACACATTTATTTACGTCAAACATCAAAATGTAGAGATCAGAGGACAAAGTGTTTAATTATAGCACTTACAGTTAACTGTTGAAAAACTTGTTTTTTATGGATCATTAATTAAAGAGCAGATTACTTCATGTTAATGGAGTGTTTACTTTGTAGAAAACCTTTCTGCATGACTAATAGCACCAGAGGCAAATATTGTTTGTTTGTTTGTTATTTGGCTGAACTAAGTCTTTACAGTTATTATCAGGGGTCCTTGTGGCGAATATTCATGCAGTTAGAATGGGGAGTCTAAACTGAAAAACTGTCAATAATGGCTTGGAAAAAACTATAAAGATGTCATCTCATAGTTCATATTAAATCATTTATGAAAAGGTCAACATGATACGATGGGTGGGCAGTTTGGTTAATTCCTGTAAAATCTTCTTTGTTTACTTGTTTGGAGAATAGTTTAGCACTTTGGGAAATATGCAATATTTCTTTATTGCCATGCTTTATAAGCAACTTAATATTACTGCTGTATACTACTGTATTCAAAATTTGTTTCCACTTATAGTCTAAATGAAAAGATTTGCATGCTTTAGTTCTCACAAATAATTATTTTTCTCATTCTGTGCATTGCTGAAAGACCTTTTGTCCCCATTCTGCCAGGAAAGCTTAACATAAATGCCTCTATAGAGTACATCTGCATCATATCCAATTAATAACATAAACAACTAATACGAAATAATAACCTAGAATAAATTATAAATTATACTATACTAAAAGGCCAGACAATGAAAAGTAAGAAACTAAGAAAAGTGACTAGACAAAACAGATAACATTAAAAAATGCAATACAATGCAATACAATGGCCAATGAGAAGCATTTGCCACATAACTTTACTAAATGAAACAGGAAGCTCTTGTAGCAAAACAGATTAACCTTGAAACCCAAGAACAGACTAACAAAATCTAAAAAAGAATTAAATTTATGAAAGCCAAAACTGGCAGACCATTACATAAGGTGAATTAGATCTAATGGATGCTCACAAAACACAGTAATAAGATAGTGATGTACTGAGTGAAGCACACATAAGGACTTCATGAAGTTTTAAGCAGCTATTTGAAGGAACACAGCTAGAGATGATGAAAAGCATACGCCGGATAAGACACATACAATGTGCTAAAGAGTCTTTGTTGTGTTTGAGTTTATGCACAAACAGAAAACATAAACAATTGTTTGTAGTATTGGGGGAATAAAGAAGACCTCTCCACAACCAATGGAGACAAATATGATAATTAAGTGCTGGGCATAATTTTGACCAAAAATTACAGTATAGGACTCCTGTAATTAATTTATTTGTGGTTTGAAGATACTAGATGCAGAGTGATGTCTACACTTATTGTCCAACATATTTCTTAAAATGTGCAACTTTTTTTAAATGGGACAAAATGTCTATCTATGGGAGGCAGAAAGCCTCCACGGAGACTAAACACTCCTTTTTTATGTCCTCTCTCAGGGGAGTGAGGTAGGTTGGAGCTCCATTGTGACTCTCACTGCAGCCACAGCTGTTCTTCTAGCGATGGCTAGCTTGTTGAGAGCTCTCGTCCGATGCTGATTGGATGGGTAACAACTGCACAAAGACAGACGTCTGCTCCTGACCAGCCTTCGTTGTCTCCTGCCACATCCATAGATCAAACTGGTATGAGTTAAACACAGTGTAGTAGAAAACATACGGGAGGTCAGATCTCCAAGGTACTACATGAACACATGGACTGGGACTGATGCTTGAGAAAGAAAACATCAGTACAATGAAACGATTTGCAGGGAGCCCACTTGAGGATGGATTTGTCCAATAAATGTATGCTTGTGTTGTGTCATTCCTCCACCGTGTCAGTGAATGTGATCTTATTGTCTTTTAACGATGTGATAGAAGGAAGGCTTTGTTTAATATTGCGCACTAAAATTGTTTTATTTTATTTAATCATTATTTATTTTTGTTTGTCAGACTATTGATCATTGGTGTCACTAATAATAATGACAAAGATTCAGGCAATTCACTCAAAATATACATCAATCTGTAAAGCAAGTTGCAGTTAATCCTCCAACTCACAAATATTATCTTATCAGTCCTGTTCTGCTCCTTCAGGTGTCACTTATCTTATTTTTTAAACCAGTAATGTGCAATCACAAGATACACAGGAATGTCTAACTAAATTATTCCCATTCCAAGCTTATATACTGAAGGCATGTACCCTTTGTTAGGTTGAATAAACTCTGCTTCACCTGTAGTCAACCAACAGAGTCCCTGCAGTATAACTTTGCCAGCTCACAGTTCACCTTCAATCTTAAAGCTGCATTACAATCTAAACTGATTTGCTGTGATGGTTAAAAAGTCTTTTTTAGCAACTTTGGGAAAATATTCTGATCTGGTTGAGCTTTGTCATCAGGTTTTGATACATTTAAACTCCATATCTATGAACAAAACTCTTTTCCTTCTGTAAAGTTTTTATTAGCTTTTTTTTCAAAGGGACTTTTACAAATGTTGGAACTGCAGAGGTTGGAAAACATGATCAGCTTTAAGTGTAAAAAAAAACAAACAAAAACCCCAGCATGTATAAGAAATACTAGAAGTTTCCAGTTGCAGTTTAATCAAACAACACAGGCAGTATGGATTTGCTTCATTGGGAGGGTCCAGAATGTGTAAATAAGAAGTTGCAGAAAGGGTCTAAGCATTAGTTAAGTAAAAAGTATTTTATTTGTTAAAGGAATCTGTTTACATTTGTGAAATGTTATATTTTGTGGCAATCTTTTAAAACTGAAAAGCATGCTAGAAAATGTAGAAGCACAATATATTATTTATGTTTGTTATGTGGATTCTGTTACTTTGTATTTCATGTAAATAAAAGTGACATACAGTACCATGGGAGGGGTATTTCTGAAATCCATTTGTACTAGCTTTGTAGAAAGTTTATTCTATTTTGAAAGAGCATTGTATATTTGATAGCCAAACGATATACTATGTAAAATGTTTATTTATGGTGACGTTACTCAGAAGAGTCACTTGCATTTGTAATCATTCTCAGTACCTCTGTGTTCGAAGGTGTAATTGTTGCATGCATTTAGTTTACAGTTTACAGCAGGACAGGCTAAAGGGAAAACAGCTCTATCCCACTGGCCAGATCCCAGTATATGACTCCTTTTTTATTTCTCTCTGTTGAATTTCAGTAATGCATTGACAACTTCTCTGAAGCATCAGTTATTAAATAAAACCCTGATTACATCCATTTGGATGTAAGCATTAAGGACGTAACATGCCACTCGACAGTACATGTCATTACTTGATCAACTTGCAATAGAAATTTTATTCCTATGAACTACATTCGTACAAATTGTCTGAATTAAGGCACTATTTGTAATTATTTTTAAGCTTATTTAATGAATATCTGCATCATGTTTCATAAGCTTCTTATTTCAAAGTATGTTTGCTGTGAGCTTGCTGCTTTGCTTAAGGATAACATTGTTGTTTTCAATATACTCGTGACTATTTTGTTACTTGGAGGTCTATTTTGCACTGTAAATGACTTAGGAAAATAAATATATCCGGCTTACTTGATGTCTGACTGATTTCTTTTCTTGAATGCTAGCCTCATCAATCACATGCTTTAAGGTCACTGGGATTCCCATTCATGAAAACATCCAATCTGAGTGAGAACCATCTCTTTACTGGCATCGTGTTGCACGGTTGTATGGATATTAATAACCCTCGCACCAGAGACATGACATAATCTCCCAGACACGACTTCTTTACAGATGGCAGGAACTGGTGTGTCAACGCTTTTGATCATGCCTTGAAGTACTCACACTGTTTGCCCACTTTTAACCAAGATTAAGTGCAGCTAATTATCCAGCAATATCCTGGATATGAAGCTTCATGTAAAACCTTTTAATGGGCAGACTTCTGCTACTTTAGATTGAAAGTAAATTAGTTTTCAAAGTTCAGAAATACTCCCTTTGGATTTCGAATAAGGCTCTTGTCTCATTTATCTGCCAAAGTTATAGCTAAAGGAATGAAAAGTATCTTAATGGATGCTTGTTCCAGATCACCAGCATAATCTCATCAAATATCCTTCAGCCTAAGGGTTATCTGTCCAGCAAATTTACTCCAAATCCCTTCTTAAATATTTAATGTATTCAACCAACAGGCTAAAAGGAAAACAGCTAATTAAAAAAGGTGAAAAGCTGATTGTAAAACCAGCCACGAGCAATCCCCAGAGATCTAATGTCAACTCAGCAGGATTCGCAACAGCAGTGATTTTACTTTTGTTATTCATCCATATTTACTACTTATCAAGTCCAGGAGATATAAATATATTTGAAATGACATAGAAACTTGCTTTGCATTCAAAGATTGAATTATGGCCATTTTTAATAGAAATTATTTCCCTAATCTCTGAATAAAAGCATTCATTACTGAAATTTCAAACATGTTTCCTGCTACAGTTAAGTGTTTATTGTTTCATTTTGTATATTTCTATGTATTCTAAGGAAATCTCATAAATAAATTTATGACCACAAAATACATCAACAATTATCGTTCTTAATGTTTTTTCTGGTCTTAAGATCTCAAGTTTACACATTTTAGTTTTCTCACTGAAGAATATTCGAATATATCTTTCTGTCACAACCTAAATATTACAGGGAGGTGAGAACTCTGTCAGGAAGCAAACTAACTATGAAAAGGTTGACAGTTGGATGTTCACTTAGGTTTCCAAGAGACTGACTCAGTTCCAGCAACAAGATCATGTGTTTACAACAACTTATGCTATTTATTTTGTATGTCAAACAGTTAATGAACGAATAGCTAAGAATACCTTTTAAAGGGATCTTTTGAGTATTTTATGACATGGTGAAGGATCACCCGGACCTCTGCTGTGACCACAGAGGGTATCCCGAGAATGCCTTCTGTGTGTGTCACAGTTATTCTTACCTCCCACCACTTTATCATGGCTAGTCCCGCAGTTGGTGTCAGTGATTGCTGAGTCACAAAATTTGGAAAAATCTGGAGTCTACAGCACAATGCTTACTGATTTCTTTTCTTCTTATATCTTATAGTTGCAAATAATCCCATTTCCAGCAGTTAAGTTCTGATCTATTTGTTCATACCAGTTATACAACAAACCACCTCAAAGCAAGATAAGCAAGTTCATTAAAATTATTTACCTGTTCGATACAGTATCTCCTCAAATTTAAAGATCAGAGGAATGAGAACAGATATTTTGGAAGACGAAACAGAAACGTTGTAGCCTACATCTGAATCCCTATAACAACCAGGCTGGAGGATAATTTAACAACCCTTCCAGGAATACAGTGACGTGTTGCTTATCAGAGATGCATTTCACTGAGTGATGGCAGATAACATAGAAACACGTAATGCAGCAGCTTCCCAATGTGACTTCATCCCAGAAAATGTTTGCTGAAGCACACACGTCAAGTCTGTTTGGGACCTTTTCCAGAAATGAAATGTATGTATAAAATATATTATATGCTAAAATTATCCTTTCTTAGTTCAGTTTTTCAGGCACTTGGACCCTACAGCATGACACACATTTACAACAATCGCCCCCCCCCCTCTCAGCTCCCCCCTAGTCTCTCAAATAGGAGTGCCTAAAAATAAGGTGCATGCCACAACTGTTGCGCTGCGCGGGGTCTGACCAATCACCACCCCATCCTCCCAGTAAACTGACTCCCGTTATCCTAATGGATTAGCAAATAGACTATGATCACAGACTCTGAATGACGTGGCCTGGGGGGTCCTTTATAAACCCATCTCTTTCCTCTCTCAACATTCAAGTCAACTTTAGCAGTGCTTCTCCAGATCACCTGCCACAGACCTCCGCGTTTCACAGATCTCCAGCTCGCAGGGCCAAAACAAACAGCAACGACTTACCAAGAGAGTGCCAAATAAAAAACAGAACAAAAAGAACAACCAGCTGCCTCGTAAATCGGATATTTTAATCAATCACTGTCCTGACACAAGTGGTCTCTTCGCAAGTACCTCCGAAGAATCTCGAGTCTGCTTTTAAAGTTTGGAACTTTCTTCCGCGAGCGCGCGCTTGCCATCGACCTGTTAAAGTTTTCTGCGCTGCTTCAGCAAAAAAGTGTCACCCAGGTATAAAAGTGGACACGGAAAAAGCAATCATGATGAGCAATAACTACGGCGACGACCAGCTGCCTCCCCAGTACTACCAGGCCACTGACTTTGGGGAAGAGGAGGACGAAGAGATGCCAGCAACGGAGAAGGACTTGGCCGAGGATGCGCCATGGAAGAAGATCCAACAGAACACCTTCACCAGATGGTGCAACGAACACCTGAAGTGCGTCAACAAGTCCATCACCGACTTGCAGAAGGATTTCAGTGATGGGCTGAAGCTCATTTCACTCTTGGAAGTATTGAGCCAGAAGAAAATGTACAGAAAGCACCACACCAGGCCCAATTTTCGTCAGATGAAACTGGAAAATGTTTCTGTGGCGCTTGAGTTCCTGGACAGAGAACATATCAAACTGGTCTCAATAGGTAAGATTAAACACAAAGCTTTAGATGTGCAATAAAAAACTTTTCATATATAAAAAAGGGACAAACATGTGTGACTAGATTGTAAATAGATTTTTGACACAACTAGCAAACATAACTGTTGCAATGTCATATCTTAAAAGGCATTCAGTTATATTATCAGGGCAGGAGTCAGCCATCAGGGTGACATGACTTCCAGAAGCCTCTGGAAACTTGTGTTGAGTTGGGGTCAACAGCTTATTGGAAACTTACTGCAGAAGTGTCACTGAGGTCATCCAACTGGATCAGGGCCAAGATCTATTGGTTTCCTACTATTGCTTTAGCTAACTCCTGCTGCTGCCATGGGCTTCACTTGGGTCTGGAAATTAATTCTATTGCTAATGAGACTGAAACAATTTATGTGGGCAGCAGTCACAGACACACACACTTTACTTGATCAAGCCAGAGACAGTCAGAACAAATCACTGGGGTTGTCAGAAATTATCAGTTCCTCCTATGCAGGATGATTTGTGGAACAAATTGTGGTCTGTCTGTCTATCTATCTATCTATCTATCTATCTATCTATCTATCTATCTATCTATCTATCTATCTATCTATCTA
>JBAMHX010000011.1:16169032-16194376 GCA_037177515.1 Pseudomugil tenellus
TCTATCTATCTATCTATCTATCTATCTGTCTGTCTGTCTGTCTGTCTGTCTGTCTGTCTGTCTGTCTGTCTGTCTGTATCTGTCTATCTGTCTATCTATCTATATGAAGTCACATTAGCTTGGGGTGAATTTGTTCATATTTTTATCAAGCTCCCACGGAATCCTAAAAGAAAGAGTCGAGCTGAAGTGAATACAGTTTGTTTTTTATATTTTCAACATCTTAGAAGAAATTGGGAGTCTCATTGGAAAAGGGGTTGATATCGTATGATGAACAGCAGCTTTATTACACACTGCAGTTCATGCAGGAAATAGTTATTAAACTTTGACAGAGTACTTTTCTGTTTAAGTGTCTAATGATCCTGCCACACACTTGGGCGAAATTCCTGGCAGGGTTGAGGTTTTGGTCGTTGGACTGTGAAGACCACATAGTGGCCACACCCCACCCCCAGAAAAAGCAATGTGTGTGTGTTTGCTTGAGCATTTGTTTGTGTGCTGACAATGTGGGAAACTTCAGATGGCAATATCCAATCTCAAACAGTCCCTCGCAGGAGGGCAAAGGTCACAATCACAGATAATACCTCACCGGTCATTCGTCTTGGATAATGAGTCTGGGACTTAACATGCTGGTGTATGTCTGGCACAGTTGTCGCTGCTGTACAGACACACACTAGGTCAGACTGTTTTGACAGAAACAGGGCGTGATAATAAAAGTCCTGGCATTTTACTTCCCAACTCCTCTCTTTCTTCACGTAGCTCTAGTGGGTCAAGGAAGCCCTTCCAAGATAATGTCTCTGCCTCGTTGCAGCAGGGACACCAAACAGAATACCAGTTGCATATATGTCACACTGTGTAACTAGATACCATTTGATGGATGTCTCTTTGACCATGCAGTTGCCCTTAAAGCCGGACAGACATTGTGTCACCTGCCTCTGCCAGTCAAGTAGTGGCACATCAAGCATTACCCTCTGATGTGTTGCGCTGATCTGCACAAAGCTGATCAGTCCTCGGTAAAACATTCATGTGATAAACAACTGGCATTCAAACTCCCCGCCTTATTAAAATTTAATTAATTTAAATGTGTATCCTTTAAGATTAGTCCATGAAACATTAAAGCCTACCACTCCTCAGAGCTTATTCATTTGGCTTAAAACGCTGAGTATCAAAATTAGACCAGATTTTAACAAACTTATTCGACAAACTTTTACTCTGAGGTCTTCTGGAAATTAGTAGCATACTCACTGTCAATAAATCTAATCTTCTATTTGATTTATCACACTGTAGTGCTACATGATTTGGAGGTAATTGAAATCCAAGTGGTATTAATGCAGAGAGGGATCCATTTCCACATATCCTCAGCTGTCACTGTCTTCAGAGGACCATTGTGACTGGATGACAGATTGTCAGGGGTCTTCAGCCAGACAGCTGTCTAAGAGAAAGGCTCTCGGGGGACGCAGCGAGGAGCACTAGATTCTTGTCTCCTCAGCAGTCAATCATCATTGTTTATATTTCTATCCAGAACAGCATAGTCAATTCTGAGCAATTGCAAGGAAGAAAAATTTTGATACATTGCACCTTTGTTTCCAGTGATAGCAACAATGAAAGAAAAGCAATCTGCTGTCAGGAGATTTTGCATTTAACAAGTATATCATAAAATGCTGAATGACATGATGCATTAGGTGAGCTTTTGTCTGTTTTTAATCCCAATGAACTATGTTCTCCTCTGTCGTCTTACCACAGATAGCAAAGCCATTGTGGATGGGAATCTAAAGTTGATACTGGGTCTGATCTGGACACTCATCCTCCACTACTCCATCTCAATGCCCATGTGGGATGATGAAGACGATGAGGAGGTGAAGAAGTTGACCCCCAAACAACGCTTGTTGGGCTGGATTCAGAACAAGGTGCCGCAGCTGCCCATCAACAATTTCAACCGTGACTGGCGGGATGGTAAAGCCCTGGGAGCTCTGGTTGACAACTGCGCCCCTGGTAAGAAGACTGTAATGGTGTTAGCTGACTCTTCACACCAGATGGTAAAAGTGCTGAGTCAGGATATGTGCAGTGGCTTGTTGACAGGGTTTATGTATATGGAGGTTTTCCTTGGTTGGACTGTGGACTTAGGGGTCAGGCACATGTCAGTCAGCATATCTGCCGTAGTATCAGTTTCTCTGGAGAACTTGTCTCATTTGCTTCTTATTTAAACATCTTGTGTTCTTTGAGCACCCACAAACAATCATACGTCTAGGTTCATGCATCAGTAAATGTGAGTTGTCTCTTGAGGGCAGGTTATG
Source organism: Pseudomugil tenellus (assembly GCA_037177515.1). NCBI lineage: Eukaryota > Metazoa > Chordata > Actinopteri > Atheriniformes > Pseudomugilidae > Pseudomugil > Pseudomugil tenellus. Next base: position 16,171,321 of record JBAMHX010000011.1, read on the forward strand.
TTAGTGTGTTGTTAAAAGGTTGCTGATGGCAAGAGGATGTCTCTGCCAGCTGTCCTTCCCCGATTAAAACCCTTGCTGTCAGTGTTTCAGGCCCAGAGGTCCAAGCCTGGCTTTAGTGTTTATAGCCTTGCTGCTACACAACACCCCCAAATTTGGGCACCATTCTTTTTTATCCATCAAGGGGGGTGCTTGGCCCTGTATCATAATGCAGAATAATCTGTCACAGGGAGGTGCTTAAGCCAGAGATCCAATGACCACAAGGTCACTATTTGAGTCCCTGCCAGCTGAGATTTCTGCTTCCAGCAATGAACATTAGAAAGTACTACTTCTAACTGTACTTTATAGAGCAAAAAGTGGGGGAGTAGCAACACCGTGTTTAACTGTGTTTATGTGAGGCATTGATGTGAGTGGACACATCTTTCAAACACTGCGCTGCAACACTGACCATACAAGGTTATGTTGCCTCATCAGCTTTTACTAAACAGCATGGTGAAAGTAGATCTGTTCTGAAGCACAATGTCTCTGATTTGACTCTGGTACAAGCGCATGAAAACAGGTTTACTGGTCAGACCAATATGAGAAACCAATAATTTAGGCAGATGGCAACAGCTTTTCTAAGAAGATTTACAGCTGTGCTGTTGTTGTGTACATCTAAATCAAACATCACTCGTGTAAAGGCTTGTGAAGTTTGGTCTCCATTGCAACTGCACGCTCATTTCTTCTTTTCATATGCATACAACCTCAGCCCTGTTTATTCAGTAGTTGTGTGTCTATATTAATTGGATAATAGTATTCTGTGGTGTGCTTGTATGGGCCTTTTGAGTGAGTGGCCACTCCATTGCCAACACTAATCCAATTTAGGCATTAGCAGCACAAAGCAGGCAAGCCTCAGCTACAGTGAAAGCACCACTGGCTCAGTCGAAGCTGCCTCTTGTGAGTTGTCGACAGAGACATTCATTGTCACACATACAGAATTTTCCGGAGCTCAGCGGTGTGGGTAAGGCCGTGTACTCATGTAGTTGGAAGCGTTGGAGAGATAGCACTGACAGCCTAAGTGGCCTTATTATTAGCAACTGCAATCTAGCTATGCCTGTGTTAACTATTCCAATCTATAATTGCAAATTTGCATGTTTGCAGGTTTGTGTCCAGATTGGGCAGATTGGGACCCAAACCAGCCAGTGCAGAATGCCAGAGAAGCCATGCAACAGGCTGATGACTGGTTGGGTGTGCCTCAGGTAATACAACATCGCAAAGTGCGTCTTACTTTGTTGTCATGCAACTAGGTGGGGCTGATGTCATTAGTCAAAGGCAAGTGGTTAATAGTGGTCACTGGTTACCTTAAACATTCAGCTAGCAAAAATGAACTCCAAGCTTCCAAACATACTCACCAGATACCCCAGTGAGACAACACTGAAATGGAGGAAAAAAATCAGTTCTATGTAAGACAGGGAGTCCAGTGTTTTCCTAGTTATATTGTACTGAAGGGTGAGATGAAATATTTATTACCCAGCTTGCCTTTTATATTTCCATCTACTTTATTGTAGCTTTCAGTAAGTAAGTGTGTTGGAGATTTATTTGGTAGAATTTCTGTATTTGTAGAGGTGGGAGATTTCTTAGCAATTTCCAAGCCAACGCTTGAAACAGAGGTGTAAAATATGCCTGCGCTCATCAGAATAACAATGCAAACAGGCCGAGCATGCACTGTTCCCAGTTCCATTTGATTTGCTGTATTGTAATGTGCACCATAGATGTTGTTTACTTTGTTGTCTAAGACACGAGGTTGCTTATTCTCCATGAGGCTTAGCACAGGAAAGATAGCTGGGGGTGTATGTCATGGCTCTACAGGCCTTGGGGGGCTGGATTCCAATGTGGTGTTGTTAAGGAGATGCAGAATAGGTCTGGCTCAGGATAAACCCCCCCTCCCACTGGCTTAACCCTGCAGTCCCGAGGTTAAATATAACTGTTGTGAAGCACGGCTTTGTGCCACTGTGATAGATAGGCTAACAAGTGCTTTAAAAGAGAGAGGAGTCAGAGGTGCAGAGAATAAATACGTTTAATCCTTTTTAAATCCCGTTCCACTATGCTTTAACAAGGGAAAGTTGCAAAAAGAGTAATCCATAGCTTTGTTGCAAATGACAATATATTTCACTTAAAAATAACTTTTAAATGATTTTGTTTGCAATAAAAAAATATACAAATACCGTAAAAAAGTTTCTGTGTTGTAGGTGATTGCTCCAGAGGAAATTGTGGACCCAGATGTGGATGAGCACTCTGTCATGACATACCTGTCTCAGTTCCCCAAAGCAAAACTGAAGCCTGGGGCTCCTCTTAAACCTAAGCAGCTGTTTCCAGACAAAGCTAAAGCCTATGGACCAGGTTGGTTGCCCAACATAAACACCTGCAGGTCACACAAACAGAATGACATGAATAATAAATGCTTTTCACTTTCTTAGTTCTACATATCAAAGCAGTGACCCATGGAACTAGTCCTAGTGATATATCATAGTTTACTGCTATTTATTAGTTTTTTTATTGCTTTATCATTTCCATTATGATTCTTATAAGTGTTACATTTTTCTCAAACTTCTCAGAGAAGAAATTATTTTCTGTTTTCGCCCGCTAGTTTTTTTTATTCTAGATTTTTTTTGTTTGTTGCTCATGACCTTTCTTGCCCATTTTATTAACTTAAAAATGGTACTATGGAAAAATAACTTTGTTAATTAAACACTGTTTTTATTTTGTTGCCATTTACAAAAATCATTTATTGAATGAAAACCTTTATAAGCAGACAACCTTTTTTGTTTCTTTGCATTTGCATTATAGGTATTGAGCCTCATGGAAACAAAGTTCTGCAACCAGCTGTGTTCACTGTGGAAACCTTGGAAGCTGGTAGTGGTGAAGTTCTGGTGTATGTGGAGGATCCTGAAGGACACAAGGAAGAAGCAAGTCTTAAATATTGCTGAATGGATATTTTCATGAATTCTAGTAGCTAATTTCTAATTTGCTAAAGCATATCTTAACCCCTTTGAATTAACATTTCCATCTTTCCAGGCTAAGGTTAAACCAAACAAGGACAAAAACAGAACCTACACCGTCACCTATGTCCCAAAAGTTGAGGGTGTCCACAAGGTTATGAATTTCAAGCATATTTTGTACATTATTCACCCCATCATAAAGAGACTGCCTTTTTTAACCACAACTTGTTTCGGTTTAATCTCCAATTCCAGGTTAAAGTGTTGTTTGCAGGACAGGACATCGACAAAAGCCCCTACTCTGTGAATGTGACGAAGGCTATGGGTGACCCGAAAAAGGTCCATGCCAGGGGACCAGGTCTGGAACCTACAGGCAACATAGCCAATAAACCCACCTACTTTGACATCTACACAGCTGGTGAGTAGGGAAAACATCTGCCATTAAACAGATCTGCACACATCAAGCACTTGCTCTGACGAGTCAGTGATTGAAAACTAAGGAGTGACTTAAGCTTTATGGATTTTGGTGCCAAAGTAAGATGGATAATTATTTCTCTGACTTGCTAAGGTGCTGGTCACGGAGACGTCAGTGTGGTCATCGTTGATCCTCAGGGTAACAATGACACCGTGGAGCTCATCCTGGAGAACAAGGGTGACAGTGTTTTCCGTTGCACATATCGCCCTGTGCTGGAGGGTCCTCACATTATTCATGTGCTGTTTGCTGGCCAGGAGATCCCCAAGAGTCCTTACAATGTCAACATTGCAGAGGGTAAGTCATCTGTCTGCGCTATAAATTACTGTCAGAAAAATCTGATTTCTTAACATGCTGTTAATATCAAGGCGGTCCATCCATCACAGGATACATTCACCTTTGTTTCCCCTGGGAACAGCCGCACTGTTCAGAACGTAACCCTTCCTATCTGTCATTTCTAGCTCCAACTGTTGCTCCTCCCATGGGAGCACCACTGCAGATAGCTCCTCAGTCAGTGCGCGCCCCTCCGGGAGCGAAGGGCGGGAAGGGGGCTCCCCCTCCAAAACCTGGCCGTCCAAGTTAGTATATGTCTGTTAGGAGGAGCTTGTGTCCATTGCTCCTTCAGATTACGTCATTGCCGTTCCTCCTACGCTGGGCCCTGTACATGTCCTCTCTGTGCTTTCCCTAAGATTAGGGTGCCGTGGCACAATGCCATGCTTGGTCGCCTGCTCGTTCCTCTTCCTGCTTGATGGTTTCATTATGTTCTGACAGAAACAAGGTGTAATGTTGTACATATAGTCCTTAGATGATCCCACTTTGCATATCTGTCAGTTTCTTTGGTCCACTTTGTTAAATATCTCTGCTTGTGCTGTTGACATGTTTGTTTTCATCATGTCTAAATTTGCATTTGCCAGCGCTCAGTTTAAAGCCTGCCCTCAACATTTCAGAGTGACACTGAAATGTTTTTGGATGCTCCTTGGATGCTCTGCAATGTTTTCTGTATCTTGTTCAGCATTGTGTACTTTGTTTAATGTTTCATACAAAAAGCATCATTCTTTTTTCAGGTTCTGTCTGTGAGTGTTGTGAAAGGATTCACGTGTGAATTGGAGTCTGTTACTAACATTGCTTTGAACTGCTGGCTATTCTCAGTTTTTTTGTATGGTGCAATAGCGTTTTCTTTAATACTTAATGTTTTTTTTCTTTCAGCCATAAACCCAAATGCATGCAGAGCTACTGGCAGAGGGCTCCAGCCTAAAGGTCTGAGAATAAAGGATGTTGCAGACTTCAAAGTTTTCACCAAAGGAGCTGGCAGCGGTGAACTCAATGTTTCAGTCAAAGGACCAAGTGAGTCAGACTGCTCTCTTTTCTCTGCATTGCTCCTAAGTCAAACTTTTACATTTCTGGAATTATTTTCTTTCTTTGTGCTTTGTTTCTGCAGGTTGCATTCATATTTGCATATGATATTATGCTAAATAAAAAGCAGGAAGTGTGCTGATAAGAATCCATATTGACAGTGTTTTTTATTCTCAGCTGGAGCAGAGGAACAAGTGAAAGTGCGAGATGCAGGAAATGGAGTGTATGAGTGTGAATATTTCCCCCTAAAACCTGGTAAATACACAGTAAGCATTACTTGGGGAGGCCAGCCAATCCCACGCAGGTAAGATCCTAAAAGTACAGCTCCTCTTTAACAGGGTGCACTCACATCTACACCAGGTGATAATGATGTGTTCTTGTGTTGCAGTCCCTTTGAAGTGGAGGTTGGTGAGGAGGCAGGTGTTCAGAAAGTGAGAGCCTGGGGTCCTGGTCTGAAGACTGGCATGGTGGGAAAATCTGCTGACTTTGTGGTAGAGGCCATCGGCACTGAAGTTGGAACACTGGGTGAGATGTACACAAACGATAGAGCTCTTAAAAAAATTCATTTGATTCCAACCCAGTGACGAAGCCAGAAAATTTGCATAGGGTGGGCCTACAAAAAATAGGCCGGACCAGCTTTTTCCAGAGCAAAATGATTACTTGTCAGAAAATAACAAGACATCTAACAAGAATATCTCATTCTTTATTGGATAAAAAGCAAATCTACAATAACTTGAAATAACAATCCCGACTTTACATTTTTTGTTTGAATGTTTCAGATCGTTCCAAAATGATTATTAAAAAAATAATAAATAGGGAACAGTGCATAACTGTGTCAGGGCGGGCCTGGCCCTGGGCCAGTCAGAGAAGTGGGTGGGGCTAAGCACATCCTGTCCCATAAATGGCTCCGCCCCTGTTTCAATCTCAAATCTAAATGTATGAATCCTACTTTACTCAGGCTTCTCCATCGAAGGCCCATCTCAGGCTAAAATTGAATGTGATGATAAGGGTGATGGCTCATGTGATGTACGCTACTGGCCAACTGAGCCTGGAGACTACGCTGTCCACGTCATTTGCGATGATGAAGACATAAAGGACAGTCCCTTCATGGCTCACATCCTCCCTGCTGTCAATGATGTGTTCCCTGAGAGGGTATTTTCCCTTTATTTGATTAAAAAATAGTTTACCATAAGGCTCAGTCTGATACATATACTAAACAGAGTGTTTACAGGTAAAAGCCTACGGGCCGGGCCTAAAGCCAACTGGTGTTATTGTGAACAAACCAACTGAGTTCACCATTGATGCCCGCATGGCTGGGAAAGGTCACCTCAAGATCTACGCACAGGTATAGCATACACAAGCTTGTAGAATCTTCATTTTTTATTTATATGAATGCATCATTTATATTGTATGAGGCTACACGGAGCAGAACTGACAGAATTTTATATGTGCTAAGGACGCTGAAGGTTGCACCATCAATATCAAGATCACTGACAAGGGAGATGGCACATTTGTGTGTGTGTACACTCCTGTCAAGCCTATTAAACATACCATCATCATCACCTGGGGTGAGGTCAATGTGCGCAACAGCCCCTTCAGGGTAAGATACATGAGCAGCCACATGTCGATGCACTACACACACGATTATGTCAATCTGATATGATGATACTTAACCGGATATAGACAAAGTAAGAGCACTACGGCCGTGCTTCAGTTAGTTGCTTCTGCTTCAAGTACACTATGAATTCATTAGGTGCTGGTTGGAGAGGGATCTCATCCTGATAAAGTCAAAGTATATGGGCCGGGAGTGGAGAAGACAGGGCTCAAAGCTAACGAGCCAACGTACTTCACAGTGGACTGCAGTGAAGCTGGTCAAGGTGAGTCTGCACAAGGCACGCACAAAATGAGAGTAGTTACAAACGCACTTAGTTTGGTTGATCATATAATTTGCTACATCCAGTGAATATAAAAAACACATGGGAGCAGAAACTTCGGAGGGAAATTTGAGGCTGAGCTGCAGTGTTATTTGAAATGCATAATTACACTAAAATGGATTCAGATCATCTACTTTTGAATAACCTTTGTGCACTGGGCTCATTTTTATGCACCATTAGGCGACATTAGCATTGGAATCAAGTGTGCCCCGGGGGTGGTTGGCCCTGCTGAGGCTGACATAGACTTTGACATCATAAAGAATGACAATGACACCTTCACCGTGAAATACACTCCCCCCGGTCCAGGGCGATACACCATCATGGTCCTGTTTGCCGACCAGGTAAAAATACATTTTCCAGTTGAGATGAGACTGGGTCATGTCAAATCACTTGTCAAATAGGAAATTGAGTGCTTTATTATGGGTCTTTTTCAGGAAATTCCAATCAGTCCATTCAAAGTCAAAGTGGAACCCTCCCATGATGCTGGCAAGGTCAGAGCAGAGGGTCCTGGACTTAACAAGACAGGTGAGACTTTAAAAAGTTAGTTTAATCAAGCATATATATAAGCAACAAACATCCACTAGACTGCTTTCATGTTATATGAATAATATGATTTCACTAGTTCTGGCAACACGGACCAAACGTGTGTGTTTCAGGTGTGGAGGTGGGCACTCCAACCCACTTTACTATTTACACAAAAGGAGCTGGAAAGGCCAAGCCCGAGGTGCATTTTTCAGCATCAGGCCCTGGAGAGGCGGTTCGTGACTTTGAGATCATCGATAACCACGATTACTCCTACACTGTCAAGTACACTGCTCTTCAACAGGTACAGCAGGCCTTTGTCCTCTGAGCAATATTATTCACGATAATGTCTCTCATCATCAATTATTCATTGTTCCTCCGCTGGTAATTCAGGGCAACATGGCAATTTCTGTGAGTCATGGAGGTGATCCCATTCCCAAAAGCCCCTTCCACATCACAGTGGCACCAGCCATTGATATTAGCAAGGTGAAAGTGGATGGGTTAGACACCAGTAAGTTAAAAATACCAACTTTTATGCTTCTGTGCACACTAATAAAGGGTGTTAGCTGTAATGGTTATGCATTTTATTTGTAATTTTACTTCCAGAAGTGGAGGTTGGAAAAGATCAGGAGTTCACAGTTAACACAAAGGGGGCTGGTGGTCAGGGCAATGTAGGTGTAAAGATGACATCTCCCTCTGGTCGTCCAATCCCATGCAAGATCGACTCAGACAAAGACAAAGGCACTCACAGTGTGAAGTACATCCCCCCAGAGGAGGGACAGTACAAGGTTGATGTCAGTTATGATGCGAATCCTGTCATGGGAAGCCCTTTTGGGGTTGAAGCAGTCATGCCAGCTGATTCTTCGAAGGTAAATGCTCCTGAAAGCTGCACTTAGGTTACATGTAAGCCAGACTTGAAGCTCATGCGAAAAACATATTTTGTCTTCTTTCTAAAAAGTTTTCAAAAGTATGTTTCAAAAACTGCTTTATCTGTTGCATCACAGGTGAGAGCCTTTGGCCCAGGCCTGCAGGGTGGCATTGTGGGTAAACCAGCTCCATTCACTATTGACACAAAGGGAGCTGGTGCTGGTGGGCTAGGTCTGACAGTGGAGGGTCCCTGTGAAGCAAAAATTGAATGCCAAGACAATGGTGATGGCACATGTTCAGTAACCTACCTTCCCACTGAGGCTGGTGAATATGCCATCAACATCCTGTTTGCGGAGCAGCACATACCCGGCTCCCCCTTCAAAGCTGCTGTTCGCCCAGCCTTCGACCCAAGCAAGGTGACAGCCACCGGGCCGGGTCTGGAGAGAGCCAAGGCAGGTGAATCAGCCAGCTTCACAGTGGACTGCACCAGAGCAGGGGATGCTGAGCTCACCATTGAGATTGTGTCAGAGACAGGAGTGAAAGCTGAAGTGCACATCCAGAAAACGGCTGAGGGGACCTTCTCTGTCACGTACATCCCATCTTTCCAAGGCTCACACACCATCACTATAAAGTATGGTGGTCACATGATTACCTATTTTCCTAAGGTCCTGCAGGTCGAGCCCTCTGTAGACACCAGTGGAGTGCATGTGTATGGACCTGGAGTGGAAACCAGAGGTAATAACAGATAGAATAACTAAAGTGTAAAATTAATTCACCCTTTATTTTAAGAAGAAAATCTGTGTCAATTGTCACTTATTTAGTAAATTATGCTGGTTGAGTCACCGCTGAGGCATAGATAAATTAGTATCACAAATAATACATGATGTGTCAGTGTTACTGAGCCTGTTTGATGTTAGTATTGGGCAATAAATCACTTGAAGTGCTTTCTTTGTTTCAAGGAGTCCTCAGGGAAGTTACAACCCACTTCATTGTTGATGCGCGTGCTCTCAAGAAGGTGGGAGGTGGTCACGTAAAGGTTCACATTATCAACCCTTCTGGCGCCAACACAGACACCTACATTACTGACAAGGGAGACGGTACTTACCGAGTGGAGTATACAGCTTTTGAGGATGGTAAGAGCATTGAGAAAATATTGCTTGTAGTCATATAGCAGTGCTGATTGATGCATTTAAAGAATGAATGTTCGGCAGTACGACAGTAACAGAACTACTTACAATTACAAAAATTTTATTTATAAAATGCAGATAGTTAATTTCAGAAAGCAAGAAATCTTTTTAAAAAAAGAGCCTACAGTCAGACAGAAAAATCACTAACAGGTGCTTATGCTGGGCGCCATTTGGGAATAAGGCAAGAGAGTGGGAAAATAAAGAGCGAGCGAGAGAGGGGTATAAATACAGAATGATGCAGTCGAGCAATGATGTGAGGGGCAAGGAGCAGGGAGGCAGAGAGGCACACAGCCTCTGCTTTATAAATAGTATGCTCTGGAACAGAAGCTCTTAACCAGGCAGGTATGTGTGCTGAAGGCTGCCTGCATGTGGCAATACAGCATGGGAGTGACAGGAGATATTAATAGAGACCTAAAACACAAAGCTAAGAGATCACAGAGCACTTCACCACCACCAGACGTTTCCTAATATCACAAGAGTGTGGCTGGAAATCTGGCTTATAGGCCTACTGAGAGCGTTCTGTCAGAAAAATGTTGTAACAGAATAATGAATTGGGAGCAGATGTAACATCTTGTACATTCACCAGAGCGTCTGCACTCTAGACGGTGTCTTTTATAAATAAACAGATGTTTATCTCCCTAAAAGGGAATTTGTCTGGCTCATAGAAGCAGTACCAGAAAATATTTGAGAATAACTGAGACAAAGAGGTGCAGCATCAGTGAACAATGAGCTGATGAATCTGCTTGCATGCAGGTATGCATCTGATTGAAGTGCTGTATGATGATGCGCCTGTTCCAAAGAGCCCCTTCAGAGTGTCTGTAGTTGAAGGATGTGATCCCACTCGGGTTCGTGCTTACGGTCCCGGTCTGGAGGGAGGAATAACCAATAAGCCTAACTGTTTCACTGTGGAAACCAGGTACCACCCAGATGAACAAAATAATAGGACTTTAATTTAAACATGTGCATCTTTTTTATATTATATTGTGTCAGAAAACAAACAGATATGGGGGGTAATTCTAATTGCTGACGTCTCTTTTAGGGGTGCTGGTACAGGAGGTCTGGGTCTGACCATTGAAGGAGCCTCTGAGGCCAAAATATCCTGCAAGGACAACAAAGATGGCAGCTGCAGTGTGGAATATGTCCCATTTACTCCTGGAGACTATGACGTAAATATTACTTATGGAGGTCAACCAATCCCTGGCAGTCCATTCCGTGTGCCTGTGAAGGATCCAGTGGACCCAAGCAAAGTAAAATGCTCTGGTCCAGGACTGGGTGCTGGAGTGAGAGCCCATGTCCCCCAGACTTTCACAGTAGACTCCACCCAGGCTGGACAGGCTCTGCTGGATGTCAAACTCTATGGTCCAACAGGTGAGGACATACTGTGTGGAGATTTGAAGGAATAAACTTTCACATGTTGACTGAAGAGAAAAAAAGCAAATATGTGTCATGTCATAATTTACAGGTACTGTAGAGCCTGTTGGTGTAAAGAACAATGGCGATGGCACCCATACAGTTCACTACACCCCAGCACAGGATGGTCCCTACACTGTAGCAGTCAAATATGCAGATCAGGAAGTCCCACACAGGTGCAGTATGAAGCTTAGGAATTTTAAATAGCACCCAAGTTTACATGTGCTTCTTAAAACTCTAGATTTGAGAAAAAGAAAAAGTGCATTTAAGCATATTTTCTGTTCCTATTTTGTCTTTTCTCAGACTGGGCTTTTTTCAATTATGCCTCTCTGTTTCCTCCCCTTTCAACAGTCCTTTCAAGGTAATGTCTCTGCCTGGGCATGATGCCAGTAAGGTGCTTGCCAGTGGCCCTGGTCTAGACACCAAAGGAGTGTCTGCAAGCCTGCCTGTTGAGTTCACCATTGATGCTCGTGATGCTGGAGAGGGACTTCTCACTGTGCAGATTCTGGTAGGATCAGCTACTATTTATAAAGTAACAATCTCAGCTAAAAGCCACTCCTTTAAATAAACTTGACATGTCTGCTGCAGGACCCAGAGGGCAAACCAAAGAACGCAACTATCCAAGATAACAGGGATGGGACCTACACCGTGTCGTATGTACCTGACTCTACAGGCCCTTATACAATCACTATCAAATATGGAGGAGATGAGATTCCTTACTCTCCATACCGCATCCAGTCCCTGCCAACAGGAGATGCTAGCAAATGTCGCCTCACAGGTAGAAAGCTACACTCAGGCTGCAATCTCTTTCCTAAACTCAATAATTATTAATAATAGAACAGCCATTTTATTTATTTTCACAACCTTTCTTTTTTAATTTACAGTTTCAATTGGAGGACATGGTGTGTGTAAGTAACCAGGACTTTTTTTTAAATTTTTGGTACAATACAAGAGCTTTCGCAAGAACTTAACAAGAAAATGTACATTTTTGCAGCACTTTTTACCTTCCATTCATCTTTCATCTCATTCATTAACAGCAAATCTCCAGAGGCTGCAGACCTCTGAAGACACCGTTATCACTGTGGATGCAAAGGCTGCAGGGAAAGGCAAGGTGACTTGTAAGGTGCTGACCCCACAGGGGATGGAGGTGGACATGGATGTGGTGGAGAATCATGATGGCACCTTTGACATTTACTACACAGCCCCTGAACCTGGAAAATATGTTATTACCATCCGCTTTGGGGGTCAGAACATCCCAAAGAGCCCCTTCCAGGTGGTGGTGAGTAAATGAACACTGGATGATCGTTACAGTTGTGTGTGAGGCAAACATTGGTTCTGACATTTTGTCAGAAAAAACAATAATTTTCCTCCCATCTGAATTGACAGGCTAGTAATGAGCCGGTGGTTCCCCGTGATACTGTAGATCCTCTCTTCCGACCTGTTAACTTCCTGGTGCCTTTCACGCCACAGCAAGGAGAAATCACAGGTGAGACTAATCCAGCACACACACACACACACACACACACACACACTTGCATTTCCTGTTTTTTCAAGGTCACTGATTTTCAGATGTGTTACTCGTCTCCAGGTGAAGTGCTGATGCCTTCTGGTAAGACTGCTCGTCCACACATCACCGACAATAAGGATGGCACCATCACTATCAAGTACCAGCCCACAGAGAGAGGTCTCCATGAGATGGACATCAAATATGATGGAAATCACATCCCAGGTCAGCAAAGCATCATGTTAGCAGTGTGGGAAATGTGCTCTATTTTCTTATCTTCTTTTGCACATGACAAATCAGAACCAGAACTAAATTAATTATTATGCTCTTTAGGAAGCCCACTGCAGTTTTATGTGGATGCTGTGAACAGTGGAGTGGTGACTGCTTTTGGTCCAGGTCTGAGCTATGGCATGGTCAACAAAGCTGCTACTTTTACAGTAGTCACAAAAAATGCAGGAGAAGGTAAATCAGCATGGTTTTTATTTTGTTTATTTGTTGTTTGTTTTAAGTAGTCTGCCTTCATGAAAACAGTTTTCAACAAAAAAAAAAGAGTTTTCTTATATCCTTTCTCACAGGTGGACTGTCCCTTGCAGTTGAAGGTCCGTCTAAAGCTGAGATCACCTGTAAAGACAACAAAGATGGCACCTGCACTGTTTCATACCTGCCCACAGCTCCTGGAGATTACAACATCATAGTCAGATTTGACAACAAACACATTCCTGGCAGTCCCTTTACTGCCAAGATTACTGGTGAGGAAATATATCATGTGTCCTGCAGGCTGTTTCCCTTTCTCCATACAGAGTATTTGTAAATCAGTTTTTTACGGGGCGACAAACATCTAAATTAGCTTTTTTATGTCAGGGGATGATTCCATAACCAGAACATCCCAGCTGAATGTTGGTACTGCAGCCGACGTGTCCCTGAAGATTGCAGAGACTGATCTGAGCTCTCTGACAGCCAGTATCAGAGCTCCATCAGGCAACGAAGAGCCCTGCCTGCTCAAGAGGCTGCCCAACAGACACCTTGGTGAGATATTTGCTTGAAACACAAAATAATAAGACTAGCAGAACTATGATAAGCCACAGTATGTGGAAATATATTTCCCCTTCCTGGTTCGCTGTATGATTGTTTTCCCTCCCTGCTCCTGTTACATTTCCAGGCATCTCTTTTACCCCTAAAGAGGTTGGCGAGCACGAAGTGAGTGTGAGGAAGAATGGCATGCACGTGGCCAACAGCCCTTTTAAAATCATGGTTGGCCAGTCAGAGATTGGTGAGGCCAGCAGAGTGAAGGCTTTTGGTAAAGGCTTGGTTGAGGCACACACTTTTGAAATGGCAGAATTTTTTGTGGATACAAGGAATGCAGGTGAGCTTTTGAATTCTTTTATGTTCACCTTATTTCTTTTTTTCTTTCATACAAATAGAAGATAAAGCCAGAAAACTAAGCCAGATATTTTTTTGTTTAGGTTATGGAGGTCTAGCATTGTCGATTGAGGGTCCAAGCAAAGTTGATATCAATTGTGAAGATGTGGAGGATGGGACGTGCAGAGTGACATACTGCCCAACAGAACCAGGAAGTTACACTGTTAACATCAAGTTTGCTGAAAAGCACATCCCCGGTTAGACTCTTTTACCCTGCAAATTTATAAATACTTGAAACATTTAAATCCTTGAATAAGCTTAATCTCAGTTTTTGTGTGAATTCTCTCCAGGAAGTCCTTTCACCGTGAAGGTGACTGGAGAAGGGAGGATCAAGGAGAGTATTACCAGGAAGAGACAGGCATCTTCTCTTGCCTCAGTGGGAAGCACATGTGGTCTCAACCTCAAGATCCCAGGTGAGCGCAGGAGGTGGTTAAAGGGCAGCGGTCAACCATTTTAAGATGAATTAAGCTGCTTTGCACACATATTTGTATTCTCAAAGTGTTTTCCTTTCTGAAGGAAACTGGTTCCAGATGGTTTCGGCTCAAGAGAGACTGACCAGGACATTCACCCGCAGCAGCCACACTTACACTCGTACTGAGCGTACAGAGATCAGCAAAACCCGTGGGGGAGAGACTAAAAGAGAGGTCCGAGTGGAGGAGAGCACCCAGGTGGGAGGAGGAGGAGGAGGAAGTCCCTTCAGAGATGTTTTTGGGGACTTTTTGGGCAGAGAGAGCCTCAGCAGCTTTGCTGGAATCACCGCCAGACCTGAAGGTGAATCCTAAGACAAAGAACATATCCCATTTATATTTTACAGATTGTATCTAACATGCTTCTTGTCTCTGGCTGACCAGTTGAGAGTGGTTCCCAGGCCATGACCGCTCAGGTGACAAGCCCCAGTGGGAAAACAGTAGACGCTGACATTGTGGACGGAGGGAGCAGCACATACAGCGTGCGCTTCATCCCCCAGGAAATTGGACCTCACACAGTCAATGTCAAGTACAGAGGCCAACATGTTCCTGGTAGTCCCTTCCAGTTTACTGTTGGGCCCATGGGTGAAGGTGGAGCACATAAGGTCCGCGCAGGGGGTCCTGGTCTGGAAAGAGGCGTGGCGGGAGCACCTTGTAAGTTTATCCTGTGGATATGGACTGGAGAAGAATCCAGTTTTCCTTTTGCTCTATAAAATGTGTTTATCAGCATTTACTATGTTTTTCCTTAAATCTAAATTTGTTTTATTCCCTTTAGCGGAATTTAGCATCTGGACCAGAGAGGCAGGTGCTGGTGGCTTGTCTATTGCAGTAGAAGGTCCTAGCAAGGCTGAAATCTCCTTTGAGGACAGGAAGGATGGGTCTTGTGGTGTCTCTTACATAGTGAAAGAGCCAGGTAATTCATTTGTTTCCCACAAGCGCAAAATTTGACTTTCCTCCATTTCCCATGTACTGTCTCTGAACTGTTCAGCTTTGTAGTAGTTTGTCCCGCTTCCTACAGTTCATTTGATTGTGAAAATAAATATATGTCCACTTCCCCAGGTGATTATGAGGTGTCAATCAAATTTAACAACGAGCACATCCCTGACAGCCCCTTCATCGTTCCAATTGCTACACTGTCAGATGAGGCCCGCAGGCTTACTGTGACAAGTCTTCAGGTGAGCGCGCACACAAACAGACACACACACTCAGACACACAGTAAGCCGTCATATTAATTGTTTGCTCAATTGCTTCAGTGGCAATTATGCACATAAAGCATCAACATATGCAAAATATTAGGCTTGAATAGATGACAGCATGTATGATGGTTTAGATATTGCTGTCTAATCACACTTTGCCCTTGAAGTGTAATTGAACGCCAGTGTACATGACTATAATACTGTGATGCTGGCTGGTGATGAAGGGCTGGATTAACTGTCCCTCCCTAATGTGGGGCAACACAAGCTGTGCTATGTGGGTGCACAGCTTGTCCAAGTGTTTGTGTTTCTGCCTGAGAGGCAGCAAGAGAGAGCAGAGGGAGAAATGGATAAAGAAACCTGCAGCAGCTCACAAAATTGGTCTCATCACAGAGCGGATGTTGTTTTATTGACTTTTACTTTTTCTATTACAGATGCCAACAATGTAAAAAACATGCATTTTTAGTTAACTGAAATGCCACTTCACAGCACTTTTCTGTCACTAGAAACCAGATTTAAAATGTCATGCTACCTCTTACTGGTTGTACCTCTCGGACTCTGGTGGGGCAAATAACACTACACGCCTCGCTGTAAACTCTGACCTTGGCCCCCTCCTACAATAAACCACCTTAACTATTCTTGTTCAAGCTTGATGAATCACACTCGTGTACTTTCAGGAATAGGCGCATGCACACATTTTTATTAATTGCAAACTTGTCTTTTTTTGTAGGAGAAAGACTTGAAGGTAAACCAGGAGGCATCTTTCATGGTGCAGCGTAATGGGGCCCGAGGTGTGGTAGACGCAAAAGTTAACACGCCATCTGGCTCTTCTGAAGAATGCTACGTCTCTGAGCTTGACAGTGGTATGCTCCATTCTCTTTTTTTTAACTCAGTATTAAAGAATCATACAGGAACGCAGAGTCTAATCATCTCCTGCTGTCTTTTCAGACAAAAGTGCAATCCGTTTTATTCCACGTGAGAACGGAGTTCACTCCATAGATGTCAAGTTCAATGGATGCCACATTCCTGGAAGCCCTTTCAATGTGCGAGTTGGAGATCCGGGACTGATTGGAGACCCGGGCATGGTGACTGCACATGGCCTGGGACTGCAGGGAGGAACCACAGGTAGATATAATTTATAATGAACATATATCAGGGTTTCATGTGGAGAAGTCACATCTGTATCCTCTGTCTTCCAGGTGTACCTTCAGAGTTTGTGGTCAACACCTGTAATGCTGGCTCTGGTACTCTATCAGTCAACATCGATGGGCCATCAAAGGTGAAAATGGACTGTCGAGAATGTCCTGAGGGCTACAGGATCACGTACACTCCAATGGCACCTGGCAATTATCTAATCACCATCAAATACGGCGGGCCACAGCACATAGTGGGCAGCCCTTTCAAAGCCAAAATCACAGGTCTGCATGACAGTCATTCGCCCATCTGATCTGTGGATGACAAATGTCTTGATTATGAAACAAATGTTCTTCTAAAAAAAGTGTAGAAGCTTGAGAAATATTATTCCATCCACATTTGTTCTGTACACTGTGTATTTTGGATAAAAGTGGCCCCTCTTATTAACTATTCTAATGCATTCGTGATGCTGCCTGGTTCACACAAATTTCAATTTAACATAAAAACATCTTTCAAGATTCAAAACAATCTCGTTGAACCCTTGAAGTTCACTTTATCTAAGGGTGGTATTAAATATTATCCTACTTTAGCTCAGGTCACTTCCATGCACTTTGAGAAACTCTTCCTCGGAGCAACAGCAGTGTTTTATGCAGCATTCAAGCAATGGCAGTTTTAAATGAATTGTTTCTCTGTTTCTCCTGCTGCTTGTCTTCTGTAGGTGCAAGACTGTCAGGGGGACACAGTCTCCATGAGACCTCCTCTGTCTTAGTGGAGACAGTCACCAAAACCTCCAAAGTGGGTGGAGCCTACAGCTCCTCCTCTTCCACCACCTCTACCAAATTGACGTCTGACGCCAGCAAGGTGGTTTGTCGTGGGGCAGGACTGTCCAAAGCTTTGGTCGGGCAGAAGAATAACTTTAGTGTTGACTGCAGCAAAGCAGGTGAGGTGATGGGGTGAAATATCTTAATATTTATGCAGGAAAAATAACTAGTTGGATCATCGTTCACCAAAAATGATTAAATCCCTTTCTCATCAAGGTACCAACATGCTGATGGTAGGCGTGCATGGACCGCATACGCCCTGTGAGGAGGTATATGTCAAACACATGGGCAACAAGCTCTATAATGTCACCTACACAGTCAAGGACAAGGGCAGTTACACCGTCATCGTCAAATGGGGTGACGATAACGTCCCTGGGAGCCCTTTTAAAGTGGCTGTACCATAAAAGAAGAAAATAAACTGCACAAAAGCCATCATCCTTTACTTCTGTGACCCGCCACTCTCTTCTCAGCTGCACAAATCAGTTGAACTCCTCTAGTATTTTTTTCTGGCCCTTTAATTTTGCAAAAGCTTTTTGGATGGCAGCATATCTACTGTGTCAAAGTTTTGTATTCATGCCAGAAAATCTGTTTTTATAATGAGAGGACTGTAGATGTGACAGTGAGGTTTATATAAAAAAAAACATTAGTGATGTTAGTTGAGTGTTTTGCCTGGTCCATAAAAAAATGTGCTTTTTTTGTTTTGGTGTAAACGTATGAATAATACAGAATGTTAAAAACAGTATTACAGTGTGATGGAATGAGGTTTTCTATGGTTAAAAATGTTACATTGACTTTTTTGTTATATTAACCTTTTTTGTTAAGTCTTTGCAGACCTAATAAAGATTTAATTGCTAACTTTCTAGAAGAAAAAAAAGCTGTATTTGTTCTTCACTCAGTGCTGGCACAAACACTCAGTTTCAACACAGCTATTTTCTGATCACTGCTGGTCCTTCCAAGAACAGTTGTCAGGATATTTTGTCTTGATCTCCCAGCTGAGTATCTGATCTGCATCTTGTATGTAGATTCTAAAGGATTTAAAGCTTCCACACCCCAAGACACAGACCACAACGTCACACGCTGAATCTGCTGCATATCCTTTATTTACCTTCAGTTCCGCGTTGCATTTAGCGTTCCGTTGACATAAAAGTTCATGTCATCCACTTAATTCTCTAATTTACATCCTGTACATGTCTAGATGAAATCACAAGATGGCAGCATAGTCAAGCACACATCTGCATTTACATCTCCATCAAGTACACCAAGACAAAATCTCCATTCTTCTTGTGAAGATTAACTACACCATCATCCCCACCACAAGGGAGCCTGCAGACTGTGAAAACCAGAGGCATCAGCCTCCACTGTGTTTGTAATTAATCCTGCTGGATCAGACAGGGAATACAAGTGGTTTCTGTTGCAGCACCCTCAAGGGGAGGGGTGGGACCCTGCTGAGGAACAAACCAACCAGGAAGAAGGGCAGTTCAGCACTTTGCTCATGTGCATTCCCATGCATATGTGTGTGTAATCACATCGCGACCTGTGTGTGCATTTTGTATGTGCTTTGGAGAGACCATCCAGCCTCCACACACTGATACACTCCACCGGCACCAGTTCCATTCTGCACAGAAAGGAGCCTATAATTAGGTGCTAATTTTCTCTAGTTCCACTGTGACACGATGCTGGGGGCCATGGTGAGGCAAGACAGAGCGAGCGTGTGTATCTGATGAACAGAGATGAGAGCTCAACTCCAGGCCATCTGGCCAAGTGGCTGGAGCGGGCCGCTGCTGTCTGTGCTGGCGTTAGGATCGGGACAGGGCCCACCCACGTCAGTCTGTCCTTCCCATCCTGCTCCTCCGGACCGGGACTCAAGCGTCTGTCCACCACAACATGTTTATCTCGAGTGGCTGCCAAGCGAGTCATGGAAGATATAGTTCTCCCCATATAGGTAGCACTGATCAAGCAGGCACGATAGAGAAGAAGAGGGGAGGAGGAGGGAGAGGGCAAAGAGAGTGTGGGAGGAAGAGAGTGAGAAAGATGGATTAGAGGAAGAGAATGGGATTTAAAGATGCTGGATGAGAAAATAGGAGACAGACACACACAAACATGCACACACACTCTACTGAGACAACATAAAAAAACAGTCTGCAAATGAATCAATCACTGCTCCAAATTCATTTAAAACATGCTAATGCAGCAGATTTTTTAACCTTCAAAGCTATCTTTAATGTTGGAGTTAGTGGAATGGATGATGAGTCATTAATTCTGTTATACATGGATATGCTTTTGTTTCTCTCTTATCCCTGTCCTAACCCTGTCCCTTTGTCCCACACACATGCATGCACACAAAAACACACACTAAGAAATAGGGATTATATTAAGAGTAAAATTGTGTAAAAGCATGCCCCCGTAAGCTTTTGAAGGTTGTGCTCTCAGGGCAAAAATCTCATTCTCTTGCTTGCCCCTATCATGCTGACTCCTGCTCTCCATCCACTCTGATCCAGCCTTTCCTCCTTCCTTCCCGCCTTCTCTTCCCCCAATTTAATTTTTCCCTCCCTCTCTTCAAACTCCAATCAATCTAAGCCTCTGTAGATCCAAAGCTGTGGTTTTTTTATGTCTCACGTCTTCTGATGCTGCAAGCTTTTTCCCAGAGCCTGTTTCTTCCACCTTTAACCTTTATCTGTTAATACTGCCTCTCTCCTCAGCTCATATGGAAATGCCTATAGATTGTGTCACAATATTTTGACATCTGCTGAAGAAGGCAAAAAAAAAAAAAAAGAAGAAAAACTTTAACGGTTGAATGAACAGGCCAACAAACACAGTAAACAAATATTTACACAAACTAATGGCAGCTTGGCCGGGTTAATGAAGGGACGTGTAGAGAGAGTGAAAGAAGGGATTGTTGAACTGTAGGAATTCATCCATTCAATTTCAATCCACGCCTGAGGGCTGTAATTGTAAGGGGGATGTAATTGCTTCATGCATAGTTGATACACTGCATAATCAACCAAACACATTAGATTTCTCAGTGTTTTTGCAGAAACCTGAACTTAGAAGGCTGTTGCTGAACTTGATTTGAGTGTCAGGTAATGGAAAAGCTCATTCATATCTTAGTGTTCATCTCTCTCCTTTGAATGGAAAGATTCACATGGGACAAGTGAATGTTATTCTGTCCTGTGGTTTAAATAGGACCATGTTGTGTTTTATTCATATAGAACAAAGATCAAATATTTATGTCATGGTGTTTTTGCTGTATGCTTTATTCTGTGTTTCCCTCTGTGTTTCCCATGTTCAGAGTCCTGATTAAAAATAAGATGGTCAGAAATTGGTCTCTTTCATGTAAACATGTAAAAGAAACACAATGCAAATGGATGATGGGAATTCCCACCGGGCTCCAGCAGATTGTGTTCATGCAGCATGCAAATGCATGAAGCATGAAGCTGATTCAATGTACCTCAGCTCAGTCGCTAAACATACTGCTCTGTAGAGAGGGATGGATTTCTGTTGATGGAAGCCTTGAACGAGAGATGCATGCCAAAGACCTCCTACCTAAAGACAGCACTTTCACACAAGACTAACGTTTTTTCAATACAAACACACACACAGACACATATAAGGTTGACTGGCCAATCCTGCTTGTTGGCTTGCACACCCGGGGAACACCACACATGAAAAATAAACAGCATGATGTGAAGTGTTTTGGTTTCATGAGGTGAGTGAGTAGCAACAGCCTGAGGCAGGAGAAATGACAGGAAGGAAAGGTGTCCTTCTGCATGAGAAAGGTACATTCACGCTTCTTTTGCAGAGCAGCAGGGACGTGTCAGGGGCAAAGTCCCCATGTTTCCTTCTCTAATTGGAGCATGTCCCTCTGCCCTGTCCCTAGCACGCTATGGTGGAGGTAGGATGCTGTGCTAATAGATGGCCCCCATGTGGAGTTCTTGTCCTTGATGTAGTAGGTTGATGGCAGCCCATGGTGAGTGTAGACTACAGATTAGAGGCAAATCAGAAGATTTGTTTGTCCTCTCCAAGTGGGATGGGACATTCAAGGAGAGAAACCGGCCATGTGCTGTGATGGAGAGGCTTGGACCGGCACTGCAGATGTGTGCTAGTGTGACTGATGCGTTTTGGGTGAGCAGGCTGTGCTGGGTCACTGACACCTGGAGAACGAACATTAGCCCTTCCAAGATATGGCTGAGCATACTGATGCTGTGTTTGTTTCGATCAATATCCAAATGGTGAACAACTGAGCCAAAGGCTGCTTTTTTAGTGATAACACCTCTAGTGAAGATTTAGGAGGAGATAACGATGTTGTAATTACCTGTGCTAAATCGGAACTGTGGATGCTCAATGAGCTATAAACAAGGTTGCTCTGTGCCCCTTGGGGTAATTGTTTTTGGGGCCCACAATAGTCTGGCCCAGTGCTGGTGAGATTGGAAAGGGTGGTATCCTGTAATTTCTCAGACCATTGAAGCATGACTTGTGCAGAGGCTGAAACTCAGGCTGATTTGAAATGGAAGCATAAGTTTTTGTTCCCTGTTGCTGTAAGCTTCAAAGTCACCAGTCTCAATCATCCTTTTAGCCTCAAGATGATATAGGGACTTGTGGGTTATTGGACACCACCTGCATGGCGTTTCATGTTTCAGTAAGTGTGCCATTTCCAATTACCAATTATTAATTTGGTCACAGTCACCAGAGCTTTGCAAAATATTGTGTAAGAATATGCACACAGGTGGTTATGCCTGTATTTCACTGTACAAAAATAGCTCACATGAGCAGAATTACAACCTTTCTGTTGCTCCTTGCAGATGGGCCGTCTGTTGAAATTAGCATAATGGAATTCAGGTCACACTCACAGAAACTCACTAATTCATCACAGCATCAGGCCAAGCTAAATAATGCTATGGCCCTTGAGCTTTGAAAGGGCGATGCAATTCCAAATATACAAGCAGACTGACTGTGTACAGCCTAAACAAGTTGAGAACATAATGGCTGAATGTTAATGTGAGTAGGAAGCATTGCATGGTGAGACAGTGTCTCCATCAGCGCTGGATTGACCATATAAAAAGCTTTAAAACAACAGGTTATCCTTGCGATCTTTCTTGCTTACTCCTCCTCCCCTGTCATGAGATGAAAAGGAAGTTCAAAACTTCAGTCCTAATGCTGTGATTTACAACCTTTATTGCATTTTGCTATTTGTATCTGACGTACTATCAGGGGTTCTTTAATACATAAGCCACAGGTAGTTTTATTTTCGTCAGAGTTTGATTACAACACAGTCACCCTTGTTTAAGTATCACAAAGGAACACTGAAGAGTCTGTAGGATTGAAAAATGAAAAAGAAGCGTGCCACAGTGAATGGATGCTGGGAATGTCATTACTGACTCATGAATGACAAAATGTAATATAACACCTTACTGCTGTGTGTGAAAGTCACAAAGTGTACATAGATTAAAAGGCACAGATGGACACGCACACACAAACTGTTTTATCTGGATTATTTATAATGTATGTGATGTAGGTACTGTGTCGTCTCTGCATGCTCCCAGCTTTGTTTAATAAGGTTGTGCTTAAAATATTTAAAATATGTAAGCTATATTTAGATTAGATTTATTTAAACTCAATATACAGATGGTTATCTACAGTTAGATTTGTATATTCATGTTCCAATTAAAGAGACAGAAACTAAAAATTGGCCCTTATATCTATACAGAGATGGGTGAGGAAAGGGTGAGGGAAGTTATACTTGAAAAGGGATGCTATACTTGAGTGTGTGGAGGATTGTGGGGTTTACATATATGTATATATA
>JBAMHX010000011.1:16196015-16227078 GCA_037177515.1 Pseudomugil tenellus
TCTGTGCAATCAGTAATAAATATGGAGCAAGTGTGTGTGTGAAATGTTCATGTGTGTTGTGTGTAAATGTGTGTGTGTGTTTGTGCATGTTATGTAATACCATCACAGTCTCTGTGAGGTTAGTTAGGCATGTTTGCTTTACTATGTATAAAGTAGTGTGTGTTGCTGCAGGCTGTTCATAAGGACGGCATGTTCAGGAACATTTCATCAACATAACCTTTTATGTTTATTGTAGATTCTACATTTTTATCTGATGCATACAGGAGAAATGTCATCACTCAGATACTGAAAGTTTGACTTCTGGTAAAGATTGGAGGACAAATCTGGTAACAGAGGTGATAATCTCTATTAGTTCTTAATCTTTTAATGAAAGAAAACGTCATGCTATGTTTGAGATGCTATAATTAATGCACTAAATACCACATGGTGACATTTAAGTAGAAGATATGAGGCGAAGCTGTAAGTCTAAAAGTCAGTAAAGAGAGAGTGACATTTTAATCATACATTTTTCACAATGAAATACAGACTTTACCGACAGACTAAACTATTTTTTTGCTGTTTTTACAAACATTACTGATGATGTAAACAAATATACATCCCACACCCCAACCTCTGACCCACCACTCTTTACTCGGTACAGATTTTATACAGTATGATGCCTTATGTGACTGAATAAACCTTTAAAAGGCAGTGAAAAAAAAAGTAAAAAAAGTAGGCCAAAGTGGTGAAACAAGGAGCTGACGTGGATAAGATGAGCAAATATGTGCACTTTTCCATGCCTCTTTTTTCCTATTAACTCTGAATCATTAGTCATCTCTAGTTAAAATACATTTTCAAACATCAAGTATTATTACTGCCGCAGCTTCCCAATTTTAGTTCTTTGCAGACAAGCCGAGAACTGTTGCAACCCAGAAACTCATGCTCCACAGCTGACAGATTTGAACCTTTGTGCATCCATACAAACATAAGCTGCCGTGGGAGAAGACTGATGACCTCTTCACAAGGAGCACCAGCATAGCTTTTACTCAAATATTCACAGGTGCAGGCAGTTTAGATTTAATTAGGATTATAAAGCAGGTATTGGACTGCCAATGCAAGGCCAGTGATGTGTAACACCCAGCCATCTATGATGACATAAAAAATATGATGACATGCACACCCTCATGACTTTATTTGGTGTGCACAGTTTCCTTCTTTAATTGTACTCCTTTTGCAACCTTCTTCTTCTTTCTGTTTTTATGGGAGGTAGTATACTATGTTCAAATGTATTAAAACCCCATCTGATTTGGTGTGTGGATCAGGATATCTAAATGAATTGTATTGTATCAATGAACAGACTCAACTCAGAGCCTCTACATCACCCTTGTTCTATTAGCCGTGTAGTAGCTGACCAATATAAGTTTATGAGGGAGAGCACAGATGTCATTATGATAATCATCATTATTAGAAACACCTGCCTTTAGACATGGATTTACAGACTCACAGGCCTTAGATCAGGGATGGGCAACTCGGGTCCACTATGGCCGCAGACTGTGGAACGGCAAATATAGAAAAACATGGACCCTCTAATGGATTTTCAAAGAATCAGGTGTGTTGGAGTAGGAACTCACTTTAAACATACAGTGCAGTGTGTCCTGGAGACTAAGACTGCAAACACTGCCTTAACTTTTTAAAAAACCGGACAAAAAAAAACCTGTGCTTAGATGTTTTACAAGAAAAGTTATTATCGTTCAAGATTCATGAGTGGAGTCTCCATTTGAAGTTGCTGCCATACATCGAGCCATGAACAGCAGTGGAACAGTGAAGGTTTACAGTGTGCTAAAGTATTAGAAGGAGATCCTTTATTGCCTGTGTGTGACGCTTTTATAGATCAGGTTTACTTTTTCAGCATCTTGTTCAGCACCACCTTGAACTGTTTTTGTTCCTTCACAAAAAGAATTTGAACAGTTTCTACAATGTGGTAATATTATTTTCCTAAAAGAAGAAGCTGCAATGAGGGGCTTTATGTGGTGTAGAATAATTTTAAGTACAAGGTACACATTAAAAATAAGGCTCTCAAACAAATGTCTCCATAATGTTCAGGATCTTTTTTTTTTACCAGCAGTTTAATCTGCTGGAGACTGAAGGGTATTTACTCTTTATATTTGATCAGATGCCTGACATATTTACCCCATTTAATGATCCAAAATTTAGATTATTATCTTTTTTATTTTCACAAATGGTAAATAGAAAATAAATATTTTCCTCAGTGTCTGCTTTAAAATCTCCTGATACTGCTGTTGTGTAGTCATTACACTGCTGTAGATACGTTTCCAACTAGTCTTGAAATATCTACAGGGATAAAACTAAGACTTCCCAGCAGAGCATTTCACAGACATCACACTGACCTCTGCCAGTTTGCCTGCCAAAGTCAATCTGCTGCCGTCTCTTTCACATGTAAATGATGCAGGCACACAGACAAGTCCACTTTATATGAAAAGAATCTTCATTCATTAGATAAGACCACCCTCTTCCTTTTTTTTCCTCCACGGTCAGGTTTCACACTAACGTGCCGTTTCACAGTTTCAGTGGTTGACAGTGGTCCATGTGGATGCTCTGACTGGTTTGCAGCTACAGCTCTGTACACAGTAAGCTGCAGTGAACCATGTGTTCTGACAGTTTTCTATTACAAATAGCATCCAGGTTTTCAGCAGCAGTAGCTCTTTTGTATAATCAAACCACTAAGGCTTTTTCCTCGCGGCCTTGATGCTAAAATTATTAGAAAAATATGGAATCATTGTTATTTACAGGAGTAAAAATAAATCTCAGATGTAACACTAAACTATTTCTTAGTTTTATCTGAAAAGAAATAAATCCCTTTTTATTAATTAGAGAAAAACCCTAGAATAATTTAATTGTTGAGGAAAAATAGATTATCACTAAATATAATTTTACCCAACCAAGTCCATCACTGCTTGTTTTGTCCTACTCAGACCTTTTCTTTTTTATGTTTAGGTGCCGGTCATGGTTTGTGTTTAAATTTTCTATGTGAATCCTGTTTTCTGGGCTGCACGGTGGTGTTGTGATTAGCCTCACAATCACTGGTTTGAGCCTCAGGTAAGACAGTGGGCTTTCTGTATAGAGTTTGCATGTTCTCTCCGGGAATTCCTGTTTCTTCTCACCATCCAAAGACGTGCATGTTAGATTGTTTGTACTTACTCTAAATTAGAAAGATAGCTGAAAACAAACATTTTGCAACAAACACCTATTAAATTACCTTCTGGACGAGTTTCATAATCCTTTCCTCTTCTTTTTTATAACTAGCAATTCTCTTGTTGGGGCCACATTTCCTGCCAATCAGCCAGGTGCAACAGCTTGTTCAGCTCTGGAAGCACTCTGTAGCTGCACACTCATTTGCATATTTAGGCAAGTATTTGTTTTAGAAATTTGAATATCTTGGTGATTCTTAAAGGAAAAAAAACTCTAAAACAATAATTGAGCTATTTTAATCTGCATTCTCTTCAAATTAAAACAATATAATGAACATCCTTCACAAATACCTGTAATGGCGTAGGCTCTCCATTAAAACCCATCTGGATCTGGAGCTTATGGCAGACACAAGCTTTATTAAATATATGTCTTCTACAAAACAGTCTTTAGTTGATTTATTGTACTTGTACAGACTATGAGTAGATCTACTACAAAATTAAGCTGTTCTGCTTCCTCTCGGGCAAAAATCAACATGGTCAGAAAACCTGTGAGCTCGCCATGTTCTCTGCCTAATAAAAACAAAACCTGACACAGTCTACTGTAAACCTTATTGAAGGTGCAACTTATATAATATGCTCCAAATATTTGTCCCTCTACTTTTACCACTTACACAGATATGACACAACACAGATCCAATATTTGATACCAAATTTACAATAACAGTGCATGCAACTCACAAAACATGTCACTGAGATGAATTTATTTTAAATGGAACTAAATAGTGAAACAAGGATCCACTTCAAACATTAGCCGTCATCCACTGAAACACAGGTGATGCACATGACACCCACTAATGATGACAGATTTTTTTTGCCAGAGGTTGTATTGCAAATTCACCTTTAGTCCCTCTTTATATCACCTTTAGCTATTATTCTTTTTCTTCTTCTAAAACCCTACTCGGTGATGCTCTGACCCATAGGCATCACCATTTGGTCCCTATCTTGGATATTTGCCAATGTCTTCTAATCTATGACTGTTTGCTTTCTGCATTACATGTTCTAATGCATGTTAGGTGCCTTAAAAAGACTATATGAGTGTTATATTCTTAAGTGTTTCATGTTTTGGTTGATTACATGCCACTATTAATACAGCACTGTATATCAGTATCCGTGCAACATCAGAATAGTCCAAAATAACATAATTTTTCCATGTGAGTGTAGATGAGTATTTAATATACAATATGGATCAAGTTTGGAATATCGGCCAACCCAGAACTTTATCAACTAATTCAGGGGCTTATTTGTCATGCGCATATTTTGCCGCCTCTCCCCATTACAGACATTGAGAAAAGCTTTTTTTAAAATAACGGGAGGGGTTACAGTGAGAGCTTACAATTATGCTATTATTCCCAGTGTGTCCTGTTAGGCTAAATACTTCAAATCCATCAGAGAAGACATAATTAATCTGGTTCATTTGAATGGGATAATAAACTGAATAATAGGCATTACACAGAGGTGATTGGCAGCCTGTTTTTGGCCTACAGGTGAGTGTCAGAAAAAGATGAAAAGTAAGAGAGAGGGACCACATGTCCTTGCACGCTAATGTGCACACACGTATATATGCATTGTCTGTGTGTTTCTGCTGGTGTCGGCTAGAAGGACAACTGGGGAGGGTTGAGGGGGTGCAATTCCTTTTTGTCTGCTGTGATCCAGTCCCAGCTGTGTCTCATTAACTGCTGTCATTTTAATCCTCTTAGTCAAATCCCATAATTTTGTCCATCAACAAAAACATAAGCAACAGGGCAATGATTAATCTACCCAGTTTCAACCATTCAGAGTGGAGGCAGTCAAGACAGAGTCAACATCAGCACAGACGCATCAACCCTGATGTTATGTAAAACAATCTGAAGGTCTTTGAACTACTTGATGCGAAGCTGCAGTTAATCTGTTTGGACTCTGCAGATTTCTAGGAACTGAAAGGATTTGTTGTTTCTAGCTTTACTGTGTTTATCTGCAGATTCTCTGGAGATGATGAGCAGTTCAGTTACATTATGCACCACTGTAGATTCCTGCAGTCAAATTCATCTTTAGTGATGTGAGTTTATTTGAAAATCTATGACTGATTTTCTCTCAGCCTCTCAATGGCCCAGCAGTCCTCTCCCCTCGTGATGAAAGCTATTTTTTTCTCTTTCCTCACACTGACAGCTGGTGTGTGCTCTTCACCAGCAACACTTCAGCTCAGACCAGCTCTATGTATAGATCACTCTCATTGAAAAAAAAACCTATCGCAGTGGCTGTTGCTGCTATGAATAAATGTGCAACATTATGCTGTGCTTTATTTCCAACAAATTTGCCTCCTCTCCAAATTAGTTCAATAATGCTGCAATGCTGCAAGATCCTTGGGGCACATGAGATTGGACTTTCTTAGTGATGAGAAACTCGACATGATTGTCCAAATGTCAAGCTGTTCCCTGAGAGGAATTGAAACAAACACAGAGCTAGTGGTTGGTTTTAATTGTGACATTTATAAGATATAGGAGAAAAACATTTGTACTCCTGCTTTCCTGTGCCAAACCTAGCCAGAGGATTTCTTTTTTCCCCCCACAAGAGTGAGTTACCCATTAATTTTGGGTACAACTGGTGAATCGATCTGTCAGGTAGTACTTTCCAAAGCTGCAAATTAGTTTCCCTGCAAGCTGTTGGACTAACTGGAAGACAGTTACAGAATGTCTGTGCCCAGTTTATGGTAATTCCACACTGTGTTACCATAGCTTCCCATGATGACAATAAAGTTCAAATAAACACATTGCAATTACCATCTATTCTGCAGTGTATGGTCGCCTGTAGTGTCTGTCTCCACCAGGAGAGTTAGGACAAGCTTCACTGCTTTATTCTTTCTTATGTCATTCTGGGGTGAAAAACAAGATTAAATTGGTTCTGCTCAACTATTTGCTGTCAGCTAAAAGTAGATGCTTCAGCCTCAGAGAAAAAGGTACTCTGCAACCAAACAGTCACTTGGACAGACAATAGAGATGTATAGCTGCACATATGCTTATGGGAGGTATATGCACATTTATGAATATAATAAAAAAGGCAAAGTCAGATTCAGAAACCCCCCAAAAAAAAGAAAAAAGAGAGAAAGAGAAAAGCTTGCATGCTTGTGAAAATAAACACACACGGAAAAACACACAGACCACACAGTCAAACATTAGTGGAGTGTCAGAACTCTGTCTTTTCTTGTTTGGAAGATGTGAAGGCATAGGTCGGATTTGTGACCTTTGTTGTGACTGTGAGGCGTGTTTCCCCCTCTTTGGAGAAGATGATTAATTTTTGTTATTTACATTACTGCCCTGAAGGCTTCTCAGTAGGCCTCACACATTTGTCATTTCCACAGCGCTGTTTTTCAAATGAAAATGAAATAGAATGTGCAGCCTCCTGGGTCTGCCTCGCTGAGATTCTTTTAAGCAGAGAAGATGCAGGGAAAAAAAAACTATTTGCTCATAATAAAACGACCGTGTCAACATGGCTCTGCAGCACACACGCACACGGCAGTCTTTCAGCTCTAGTAAACAACACACTCTCTCCATTTCCCTCTTTGCACTTGCTTAATTAGAGCTCTGATTGGATGAGCACAGTCCATAAACTTACTGTAACTCTGGCAAAATTCAGCTGCAGAGCCATGCATTGCATCTTCACACTGGTTAATAGTCTGAAAGATGTAGAGCGACCTCAGATGTTTGTGTGTGTGTGTGTGTGTGTATTCCACGCATGCAGCTAACAAATGCATGACTTAGGCAAAAAAAAAAAACCTGTTAATTTCTTTTGACTCTGTTCTCGCTTACTCCTCTTCCTCTCTTCCTACAGTTCAGGGCTCATTTGTTTCACCTCCTGGGAGAGTGGCAATGGAGTAAAAGAGAAGTGAGAGAAAGTAACAGGGAGTTAAAGGGAAAGTAAGAAAGACTTCAAGATGTCCTGAGAGAACAGCTAATCCTCTGAGTGTCCCTTTTCGCATCCTAAGTAACAATATCCTTTGTACACTAAGTAGAGACATATCCAAAGAGGTGACTAGTCGGACTCTCTGTCCCACCCCATACACAATCACTCACAGAGCCCTGCAAAAATAAGAAACCCCAACAATCCACTGCACTGCGCTTCACTAAAATGGTATGATTGGAGAACAGCAGCCTCTGATGAGCCATAAATGAGTTATGGTCATTTATGCTAATCAAAGCTACACACACCTCGCTCCATGTTAAACAAACACTTTATTTTCCCAATGAGACTGGCTGGCATTCGCTCCCCTGGGTTGTATTACTACAGCTGGTCTATAGCTATGATCATAAGTTAGCATCTCTATAATGGGCTTGGCCCTCTAAGCAAGCTGACCTGTTAGGCCTGGGGTTGCTTGACAGCAGTAATTACAAACGTGAGCCATTCAAATGAGCATGATTAGCTGGTAACGAGCTGGAGGAGTGAAAGGAGGTGATTAGACAACTGCAGGCTCATTCACCTGCCAGAGGGGGAAAAACAGGTGAATATTTGAGTTGCTTTCTGCAGGAGTAGTTGCTTTAAAAATGGAATCCTTATAGTGGTAAGCACAATCATAATGGGGACCTGAAATTGCAATAAAATGCTGTTTTACTATTCTAATCTAGACATCAAATCTACCCATCAAAGCATGGAAAAATAGAGACATTTTATAACTGTACATCAGTTAGAAATTGATTTTATAGCATAGGATGAGTTTGGGTCACTCACCTAGTGTTTATTTCAGTCTTGTTTTTAATTTAACCACATGCTTGTGTTGTCAGCAAAGCCCCCAGGCTTCTCTCAAAGCCCCAGGATTGCCCTCAAGCACTTCTTCCCTTTGCAGATAAAGAAGCACATGGCTTTGCATTTAAAAACACTGCATTTTAGATGGAAGGCTTGTGCAAGAAGTATCTATAATTATTTTAGCATCAAAACACACTTTCCATTAACCTGTAACACTGTTGGTGGTATCCAACAAACAGCTCCAGGCACTTCTATATGCACAGCAAGCCACAGTCCAGGTCTGAGAGTGTTTTTGAGTCGATGCATTCTCTCCAAACGTCATGAGTGAAACTACATCCTTTTGCCGTGATTTTGTCAGCTGCTGCAGCTGCTCCTGTGGGTGTACAAATACTTAATCGTCTGTGAAACACACATTAAACATTTATTGACCAACTTGCACAGGGTTCACATGGTAGTGATATCTAAATAGAGGCTAGTGCATCACAGCAGCCAAGACATAAGCCCTTTGCACCTTTAGTGTTCCCAGTGACTGATCTGTGACCCGCTGAGTGTGACTAACACTTTCCTACAGAAAAGCAGATACAATCTGATGCAAGTGGAACATGACTCGGTGATTAGTGGCCTTGGCAATGAAGCAGGAATCGAACTGATACCGACGCTAAAACACACATATGATAATACTCTTTCAAACTACTTCTAAAACTGCTTCTAACTACAGCCATTAATTACTTATTAATGATGTACAGTATGTCTGCTTTGAAATTCAAATATTTTTGTAAGAGTTCAATTTGAAATCAGTCGCGAGTGTGGGGGCTCATTACTAGAACATAAGAGATGAGTTATCAGAACGAGGCCCTTCGCTGCCTGTCTGTCATTACAAATGTGTCAGATTTGCTTTTTTTTTTGGAGGGGTGGCGGGGTTCTCAAAGGGAGCACGGGGACTTATCTGCTCAGCTGTAAAATGATTTTCTGTCTCTTCAAGAGATACTGCAAGTGTGTGAGGGGGGTATCAGTGATCTGAGAGTAATTAAGATATGGGCTCACATCACAGAGGGGCTTTGCACGTGGGAGACAAGCAGATAAAATTGAATGTGAAATAGTTGAGTTTAAAAGGGGACTTTGATTAATTACAAAACTCTCAGCGGACGCACTCCTCCCTCTTATACCGAGCTGCCATCCAATAGGAGCTACTCCGGAGCCGATGACCTCAACACCTCCGCTTTATCTTTAATAGGCAGGTTATCTCATTATTTGTCGCGACTCAGCCGTTCACTTGCACCACTGCTCTTTCTGCAAAACTCAAATACATAATTATATTTATATCAAGCTGCTCCATGTAAAGATTTTCTTTCAAAGTTAAGACAGTCATGTCCTCAATGGAATTTCTATTGAGTTTATGACTCACACCTACATTAGTGTTTTCACTTTCAGTTCATACAACCTCATTGCTAAAGATCCTCATTAAATGGCTCCTTTACTGATGTATGACTAAAAATAACTTTATATCATTCTGAGACTGAAATAATAGAATAAGATAGTTTTGCAATTAACATTTAAGTACAGACACGATTTACAATGAGTCTGCATGTTGAATGATAGGATCAATACTATTCAGCGCTTTTTCATGCACAGTTAATTCTGTGTATGGTTATAACTCAACTCGTCCATTTAATTGGTGCACTGTCCTCTTGCTTACATACATGCTTGGACGAGAATCAATTTATTGATCAAAGTATATCTGACTCTCCCACAGTAGGTGGCGATATGCTTCCTCTCAGCTTGTTGGTATTAGTGTTTGTCCAGTTGGACTATAATAGAGTGGAACAATCAGGAACAAATTACATGGATCTATGACCATGCATTGAAATTCATATAAACTATGGATTGATAGATCCATCCATTATCTGTACCGCTTATTCCAATTTAGGGTCACAGGTTATAATGAATAATTCTACACAATAATGAAGTGCTAAAGAATAAAAGTGTTTCTCGTTGGTTTAATCAAGTTAACTTGATATTCTTTTATAACTATGTACATTATAAAAATGCAAGAAAGTTACAAATTCAAAATGTTTCCCAAACTCTGAAGCATTGCTGTTGTTAGTTGAGAAGAAGTTGTTACTTTTTGAGTCAAAGATATTTTGGTATCTGTTTCCACTGCTCACACGATTCCCATTACAGTTTCTGCAGTTCATAACCTCATATTAAAAAAGAAATATGAGAACATTATCAATATTTTTATTACAGCATCTTTATGCATCTTTTCCAAAATGTCAGACCCCTCCTTCAGCTGTTGCTGCTGGAGACATCACCTCCCTTTTACGAAAGCAAATGTTTAGTGGAATTTAGTGAAAAGCCTTTGCAGTAACTCCTCACAGATGATGATTGTCTAAATAATAGTCTGGAAAGTTATATGATTAGCAGTGGGGAGACTAAAGAAATATTAAAATATTTCAATTCTCCGTCAGCTCCTGCCTGTCTGTCTGGCTGTCTCTCCATCTGTCTTGCTTCCAGTGACTCTGGAGCTTGTGTGGCTTAAAGTGAAGCAGAAATCACTTCAAAAAAGCAGCTCAAAAAAGTATCAGATTAGAGTGCAGATGCTTATCACAGTTTACTGTTCCTTCATTTCTTCCTCCAAGCTATGATGCTCATGATTGATAGGGCTTTCAAAAAATGGTAAATTGATTTGCCTCCTCCTGTCAGGTTAATAGGCCATGCTTATATACATTCAACAGCAGCCGTCAAGGGCTCAGTTTGCCTTTCAACACATGCCTGCCTTGGCTTAATCACAAGATACCTGATTCAATGACAAATCCCTGCTCGCTGGTTGTTGCTTTTCCCAGGTGACAGATGACTCCTTCATGTGGGACAAAGGCCCAGATAGCTAGGAAATGGGGGGGATATGAGACAGAGGGAAAGAGGAACACATTTTGCAGTCCACATAAAGGGGGAGGTGTAGGAGCTCAGAGCTGTGCCTTCATGATGATATTTCACCCTGAACAAACAAGATGAGCCTCACAGAGAGAGGAAAGCATCGATCTACCCAGCGCCAATCATAATACATCTACTTTTCGCCAAGTTTACTTTTTGGCTTTCTATCAGGACTTTATAAATTATTTTGGGTGATAAATCGATGGACTGCGTTGCCCCTCTCGCTCTGCTGAGAGAAGGGAAACTTGATGGTGAGTGTGCGGCTACATTTGTGTGTCGTCTGCTTCGGAGGCATCATCTGCCATCTGGCCTCAAAGTAGAGGGGCCACATGGTGGGAAAGCAAATGTCACCGGTCAGGCCAGCCAATGCCAAGTCCTGACAAATGACGTCAGGAAAGGCCTACGCTGTCACTGCCCAAACAAAACATCTCTGCCAATGAGCTTGATCCCTTAATGACCTTTTCTTTAAGTTACCTGTTAGCTTAACGGCTAAAAACAAGAAAAGGGTCACTTTAAATAGTGCAGAAACTTTAAGGAGACAGAAGTGAGATTAACTAGAGACAACAGAAAGCAGATCCAAAATCCAGATTGAATAACGACTGTATATCTGTGCCAACAGTATTACAGCTAAAGATATTGAAGTATTAGTCTGTTGAAATAGCAACGGAATTTAAATCATGATTCAGTGAAATGTTAGCTCACACTGGCCAAAAAAAATATTATTTCAAAGTAGATTTGATCATAATATTTCTAATATCTTGGACTCCATCCCTTGTGGTCCAGCATCAGTCTTGTACAAATTTATGTGCAATGTCGATGAATGCTGAACTCTGGATGTGCTGGTTCATGTCGGATCTGATTTTTAAGCTGAACTCAAAAGCCAACCTCTGGCTTTATCATTATCATCATTTCATGACAAAGAGGCAGCTGAAGCATAAAGGTCTCCTCAATTGCCCCCACACATGAAGCAAGCTGTATTTCAATTTGTGAATTCAGCTGCACAGACAGCAAGAACCTGCTAAAAAGCCTCGTGTTTAGATGCTTTCACAGCATCTGCTCGGCACCTCTGCCATGGAGTGTGCCTTCAACAGATGTAAGCGATGCAATGTCCCTGCAAAGAATTACTATTTCAGCTTTGCCAATTGGGGAGCCATGCTGCCTGTAGCTTTTAATTACACACTGCAAGAAACACACACACTGTAGTTTTCTGCACTGCAGCAAGGCCATAGGAAATAAAACAGACGAGGGAGAGAAAGTTGGGTTTAATGGCCTTGCTTTAGATTTCCCAGCTCACGCGCCCTTGTGCAGTCGTAGCTGAGGGACTCAATCACCACATGCTGCAGTGTATGTGCTATAGGCACAAACACTCACAGTGTCAGACACCCCCTTTTCCCTTCCACACCTCTTCACCAGATGACAAGAGTGACTTCTCAATAGATACATTGAGAAAGATAATTAAAAAAGTGCTGGTGGGTGGAACATTTAACCCATATCATTCTTTCCCAGAAAGCACACATATAGGATAGATAGGTGTAGTTTAGACAGTAAATGGGACTTTTGCATGTTTGTTATGGTAGTCATTGCTTCTGGTGCCACTGGATATGTAAATTAATGGGAAAAATAAACAAATAAATGTAAAATAAATACAGGACAGGGAGTCTTTCAACTATCATAAGCCATATACTGATGTGTCCCATTTGCAGCTTTCTGACAGGCAGTGATACTTCAATTACACATTATACAAGCAGGCCTAACAGGGATGAAACTAGTCGCAGAGTTCTCAAGCACCAGCCTCCCACTCCGGGCGACTCCCTTCCTTCCAACACATAGTACATTAACACACATATAAATAGCTTTACACATAAGTGCATGCTTGTGTACACACTCACACATTCAGGCACAAACGCACCAGCTGCTGTGTGCAATAAAGTACCATGAAGACATATTCTATTTTACACATCCGCAGGGGGTCAATAACTCATTAGAGTTGAGGAGAGGCAGAGGCAACTGAGGGAGATGACATGGTGGGAGGTGTGCTGGATGGCTTTAAGCTATTCACCTGCGGATATCAGTGTGTCATTGTGCCCAGAGGTCACTAGGACAATCTCTTACTTCATTAGCAGCATTTCACAAAACACATCAGAGTGATTATGGGGGTATCATGGTAAAACTGGGTGCACTTAGCTGGTTAAATTTTGCTCTATTTTCTTTTCTTCTCAAATTTTTACCACTCATCCAGTTGGCTTTGTATTTATTACCCTCTATCACCTGTCATTAACTTGCATCTTGCTGAAAAGCTTCATAAAAACAAATAGTTTATTATGGGGTTAAACTAAACCACAGTCCTTCTAGCAACTCACAGCGTTACAGAGCATTGGTCTATTGGATTATCTTTAAATACACTGTAGGCATTGAAGCAAGTATAACATATATACTCTAGATGATTCATGCTTATGTGATTTCTGGCTAAAACAGTTGAGATTGCTTCAGTCATTTAAAACAATTTGAGTTTCTCTATTGATGACCCGAATCAAACGGTGGCTGTCCCTCCGCTTCTTCCTTAACAAAACCTGGCAGATCTCCAGTGAAGAGAACTCATTTGTTTAATCATCTCAATCACTGAGCAGGGCCACTAAATATAGAATACAGAAAACAGACTGCTGTGTGGGATGCATTAGTGTTCGCGGTGAACAGTCTGCTATTGTCAATGGATCAAGTGCAAAAAATATGGCTCTGTGTGCGAGCTCACATGAATGTCTAAGGGTTTATAAAAACACAGTGTGTGTGTGTGTGTGTATTTTTTTTGTTTGTTTTGGGTGCTTGCTTTTGCGTTACAACATGGAGTACACTTAAAGACCTGTTTATAAAATTCATCCCCTTACACAACCAAATCCCAAAGACTTCAGAGTTAGCTCATTGGACGAGTTCAACATGCAAGCAATCATATCTGGATGGACAGAGCCAGAGCCTGATTGTATCATTATTATAAGTAAAAGCTGCTGCATAGTTTTTTTTCTTGCTCTTTGAGATTTAAGCTTTAATGTTTGACCCGAAATCAACCTCTTCTACATCTAAGCGGATGTCCAGACAACATACCAGTGGATGAAGTGTTCAACCTTGGTAAGGACACACGCTAATTACTTGATCCAAAGACTAAATCCATAAACACACAGACAATGTAATTAAATCATCTGCACAGCTCTGCATCAACACCAATCATCTGAAATGACCTTGGCGAACTCCTTGAAAATTTGTGTTCAGAAAAAGATGTCAGAGATTCACGTGGTCATATTATACAACCCATCAGATCAAAAACCGGCACTGATTGTTTTCTTTCTTTGAGAAAACATGGAACTGTGTTTCTTCTTGTAGAAATATTTTAGTATGACTCAAAATCTAATCGCAGAATACATTACATTAATATAAAGCTATGCACTCACTTCAATAAGCGTGTGTACTCGCTTTACAAAGCATTGCTCTACTTCAGTGAAAAGGACATATTTCGATAAATTATTTAATTGGAAATGACAAGACATGAAAAAATACTAAATAAGCCATTTCCTACCTTTAAACAAAAGTACAGTGGCTATCTGTGGCCTGAAAAGCTTGCAGCTGGACTGCCATCCAGCTCAGTAGGCATGTTCATGTTTGGTGCCATTTGGCAACAACTGGAATATTTAAATGCCCTTATGAATACATCGCCCCTGGGCCTGACTGCTCAAACTGAACACTGAGTGTGCTCTGACATGCTCAGCATACTCTAATGGGACTTCTGACAGTGTTGTTCATTCATCCTACAAAAACACAGCAGTGTGCCAAAAGGGACCCATAGCTGGGTGTGAATTAAGTGAACTGGCTGAAGATCTGCAGTGCAAAGGGGCCAAAGGTCTGACTGGTGCAGCATCTAATGTGTCCATCAGCAGCCACTTATACTGTCAAACTGTCCTTGGGCAAAACACATTCCAACTCATTTGTTGTAAATTACAGTACTTTAAATAAGAACAACAGCTGCAGCACATTTTCCACACCTCATCTTGACTAAGCATCCATTTTCACAAGGCTGAGAGGATGTGCGTGCTTTAAAGCGTGACTGCGAAAGCGTGTGAGTTAAGCTGAAGCTGTAGTGTAGCATGTTTGGAATCTGTATCCTAGATGCGCTCAGAGCCAGAAACTGATGCTGCTGCAGTGCTGAAAGCTCAGGAGCTGTCCGCGGTGCTGAAAACATAAAGTGCTTCAAATT
Organism: Pseudomugil tenellus; assembly: GCA_037177515.1. Classification (NCBI taxonomy): domain Eukaryota; kingdom Metazoa; phylum Chordata; class Actinopteri; order Atheriniformes; family Pseudomugilidae; genus Pseudomugil; species Pseudomugil tenellus. The sequence goes on from JBAMHX010000011.1 coordinate 16,211,148, forward strand.
GAACCTTAAGCTGTGTGTTATGTGGAGCTGAAGCCAAATATGCCCGCGTGCAGCAAACACATGCTTCGCACTGGCCACAGCTGTCTGAGATCCCTTCGGAAATGCCCGTGCTGTCACGTTATGGAGCTCACGCATTTCATTGATTATGGTTATGTTGGAAAATGTCAGTGGAGCGGTGTAACCCAATGATGCTGACCTTTTGTATCCGTTCAACAGGATTACAGAACAATAACTTTCGATGAGCAATGTTGAGAAAATATGTTGCTGATCACATCTTGTTTAAAAAAAACTAATGTACACTTGATCATGATAACTTTAACAAACGTGTTTTTTTACTAATCAGGAGAAAACAGTTTATTCCTAAGAAAATGACAACTTAGATGGACTTCATTGACTTGGTGTGTAAAATTCAGTTGTATCGTCATCCGGAGGAACAAGTTCCCTCATTTAACATGTCTTGTACAATCATATTTGAAGTAACGCGCGGCTGTATTAACACATGCTGTGTGAGTAAATACACAAACATAAGCGTTAAGTTAAGATTGTGGCGATTTACGCATTGAATAGTTCCCCCCCCCCCCCCCCACAGTGAAGCAGCAGAGGAATTTCTGGGTGCAGATAAGACCACTCCTCTCTCTGCATACGGTTTGCTCTCGTCTCTCCACAGTCTTTGGTGGTGAGGTAGGGGGAGGGTGGTCTTGCAGTCGACGAGACGAACAAGAGTTTATTAGGGAGTAGCTGCAACGGGAGGGAAAAACCAATGCACGTGAGCCCTGCGGATGGTAAGAGAAGAGAGAAAGGACGGCTTGAGCCTGAACAGATGACCGCTCTTTGCCCAGATACGGCCGCTTGAATTGTTTAACTTGTTGATGCACCGTTTTTTTCCCCTCCACCGTCTGGATGCAGTGACAAATAGATGGAAGGCGGAATCGCAAGTGCTCTCCTCCGAGGACAGGTCTTTTATTGAACTATCTGTGGATGCAGTTTATTAAGCAACCTTCTCTAAGGTGGGTGTTTTATTGTACTTTGATGATTCTTTATGTTGGTTTAAGGTTTGGAGATCTCATTCATATTCTGCCGCAAAGTAGGTTACAATAATTGAACAGTTGTGCTGTGGAAACGGCTCCAGTGGCACTCACTAGTATTGTGCAGAACGAGGGGTTTGTACGTTTTTGTTAACTGAGTCTGTTAAACGAAGAGCTTAAGAAGCCAATCAGTGTCTCTATCTGCTCTTCCTCCTGCAGATGCAATTCATCTCTGAGCCTTAGCACTGTGACAAGCGGAGCAGGGTCTTATTAAACACTACAGGTCAGCATGGCAGCAGGTGTAGCGGCATGGCTTCCTTTCGCCCGAGCAGCAGCTATAGGATGGATGCCCGTGGCGAGCACCCCGATGCCCATCCCTCCCCAGGACAAGAGGAAAGCCCAGGACGGACTCATCATCCTCAACGTGAGTGGGACTAAGTTTCAGACGTGGCGAACCACTTTGGAGAGGTACCCGGACACTTTGTTGGGCAGCACAGAGAGAGACTTCTTTTTTCACGAGGAAACAAATGAATACTTTTTCGACCGTGACCCTGACATCTTCAGACACATCCTGAATTTTTACCGCACTGGAAAACTACACTATCCGCGCCAAGAATGCATATCCGCGTACGACGAGGAGCTCGCTTTCTTTGGCATAATCCCGGAGATCATTGGTGACTGCTGTTATGAGGAGTACAAAGACCGGAGGCGCGAAAATGCGGAACGGCTACAGGATGACGAGGAAATGGACATGAACAATGACGTCACGCCGGTAAACTTGACGTACCGGGAGTACCTGTGGCGGGCTTTTGAAAACCCTCACACCAGTACCTTAGCTCTGGTCTTCTACTATGTCACTGGATTCTTCATCGCCATATCAGTGATGGCCAACGTGGTGGAGACGGTTCCCTGTGGCACTTTGCCCAACAGGTCAAAGGAGGTTTCCTGTGGAGACCGTTACGCACTGGCCTTCTTTTGTTTAGACACTGCGTGCGTGATGATATTTACTGTTGAGTATCTCCTCCGTTTGATCGCAGCGCCCAGTCGGTACAAATTCATGAAAAGTGTGATGAGCGTCATTGATGTAGTCGCCATCATGCCTTATTACATCGGCCTGGTCATGACCGACAATGACCAGGTGAGTGGAGCTTTTGTCACACTGAGAGTCTTCCGGGTGTTTCGGATTTTCAAGTTTTCCCGGCACTCTGCTGGGCTGCGCATTCTGGGCTACACCTTGAAGAGCTGCGCCTCCGAGCTGGGCTTCCTTCTTTTTTCGCTCACCATGGCCATCATTATCTTTGCTACAGTCATGTTTTATGCAGAGAAAGGCTCCCCATCAAGCAAGTTCACCAGTATTCCTGCAGCGTTTTGGTACACCATTGTCACCATGACAACACTGGGGTAGGTGGCAGCATAAGTCCCTGAAAAACCCTTAAGCTCCACAAACATGCAAATTACTGTCCCAGTCTCATCACTGCTTCATGGTTTTAACTATTTATACACCAAACGTTGTCAAGCAATACCAACATCATCCCTACAAATTGGTTGCACTAATCACATTAATGTTCAACCTGCCACAGGTGTGCATTTACATATATTATGGCTATAAAAGACCTCGAGCTCATATGGGCCAATCAGGGGCCTGCTGCAGAGGCCTCTAAGCATCAACGAGCCGATTCCTCACCAGCACCTACTAATATGTTGAAGGTCAGATCTAGTACCTGTCCGTTTTCAAGGGTCTTCAATGGATAGTTTGTAAAGGTTACAGAAATGACCAACACAAGAGAGAGAGAGGAAGAGAGAGAGAGAAGAGGGATCAAATGAAACTGTCCAATATTACACATGCCGCATTTGAGCACACTGCCAAACAGAGGCAAGTGCAGAGGTTTAATTAAAAGCAAACTTGAAGACTGCAAACTGCAAATCCACACACGTACGCATCTCCCCCTAATCTCTGCCACTCATTCATTTCCTCTCATCTCATCTTCCTTTCAACGAGGTACAGTAAATATTTTAATGCTAATTTCATGCCTATGAATACAGTCAGCTGTTCCATGTGCTGATGTGGCATAAAATAATTAAACAGTGTTAAGAAGATTACATCACATTAATTCGTATTGATGAGCGCACTCATGCGCTCAGCAGCTCGGTGCGGGTATTATTATTACCGCCGGGCTGTTATTACCATTATTCACTTCAGCGCAACGCTCCGGAACGACACGTTTTCCAAGGTGCTGAGAAGTTTTTGTCATTGGGAACATTTGGCTTTTATCAGTTCTTATAAATAAATAAAAGACGTAGATCAAACATCCCGAAGTCGTTATCAGATAAGATGTTGAAAAAGGCTGCAGGTTTGCGTCTTTACTCACTACTGCAACTGTAAACTGCGCACAGGCGCTAAGTGTTTGGGTTAAACTCCCCTCCTTAGTGATGAAGACACAGAAATAAGGTCTCGTTGAACTAAAATATTCGCACCAAAAACTGTAAATGCAAAACAAACTGCCGCTGGCTTTTTGTGCGTTTCCCCAGCATTGTTTGTCTTCAGGTGTGTGTATGTGTGCCAAGTGTGTGCTTGAGATGTGTGTAGCCAAATCCAGTTAATGTAAATTTCTGCTTTAATGTGGTTAAACTGATCCTCACAAAGCAAACAGATCCCATTCCTCTCTTGTTTTTGTCAGTCCTCACATCTGCATTGACGCAACTCAGCTCCTTTAAACTCTGAAGGCAGCATTTTCTTTTTATTTGTATTTTTTTATCTTCATAATCATTCTTTTCATTAGAAATGTTTACCTCCACACTGCAAATGTTCTATCTGCTCTCATGCAGCTTGTGAAAACAACTTGGTGGATGTCCTCGTAATGGTACATACAAATCTTCCTTTTGTGTTCACTCACTAGCAGTGGAACTACAGCTCACCCTCGATATGAATAGTGAGCACATTACTAATAATATGCGCGACCCGATGGCTGTAGCTGCCATCTTAATCAAGCACTGGTCACGCTTTCCACTTAAATGCAAAGATAAAAGATGAGTTGTGTAAGATGCTACATTATTTATCGTTTGGGTGCAAAAATAATATTGCAGTATTCCGCCTCCCTTTGTGTTGCTTGAGATGGATTTGAAAAAGATGTTTTGTGTGAGAGAACAAAAGTGAAATGTCCTTGGTAATGGGGACGTCTCTGTCACTCCATTGTGAGCCATGACAGCCCAGCTGACAGATTTGCAACATGAACTGAAGCCTTCCAGTGGCGCAGAATGCTGCATAGTGGACCACCGGTGGAGAGGCAGAAAAGCCATCACTAAGAGACAAAGTCCAACCTTTCTCATGATTCATCACTATCCTGAGGTGTGCATTTATAGAAACATACCTCATTCAACCTGTAGAGCTGAAATAAAGGTTGTCATTGTCTGTTTTAACAATGGTGTGTGGAAAATATCTGTTGCACTTTCGTCCATTAACCCTCAAATGCTGATTAGATCATAGGAAATGAGGTATTTTGATTGCTAGTTTCAGAATCCAGAATGTAGAAAATAAATCAACATCTAACAAATAGTTGAATTATGTGGCTCTTTTGTTTGGTGGTAAATGGGCTTTCATGAGACTGACAGGAGTGATAATGGCTTTAACCTACATTTGAAAGGAAAGTGTTTGATCTTCTGCAGCCAATGATGCTATATGTCTGCATGGTATCATGATGCCTTTCCACTACATATATTTTCAATTTCCCTGACTCAAACCTTGTGGAAGTAAAGACAGTGGCGGGCGTTCTCTCCCCTGCTGATGGCCCATTGATTGTGCTTAAGCAGACGTGCAGACATTGGTAGAGCAAGAGCTCCTGTTCAGAGACTCTTGGCAGGCAGCCTGAAAGAAAGGGAAGAGGGTGCCTGGTGACCAGTGGAGAATCAATAGCTCGGTGCAGCTGCGTGTCATGCCTCTGTGTCTTCTGCTCTACACCACCAAACACGGGACAAGACCCACTTATCCCTCCTTATTTATCGAGCTTAATCTCCGTGGTTGCTTTTGGATGCCCAACAAAGAAAAATCTGTGTCTGTTGAAATGGAGCTGCGAATCCAAAAGTAACTGTCTGGGAATGAAATGAGATTCTGTGGTACGGTGCTACGACGCAGCTTTGAAAAACAGGGGTTAAGTTTAATTTAGTGACTTGCAGCCCAATTAGGACAGTAATAGATTTAAATCAAAGATAGGAGTGAACTTTATAAAGGTGGAATCAGATGTTGCAGTGTTGTCCTCTTATTTTCTCTCTATGAGCCACACGGTCAGGGTGAATTAGCTGCAGAGGGAGTTTTTTGGTGCTTCAGATCTTTTAAGTGATTTAAGGTGTAATGGAGTGCACTGCTGAGAGCAGCTGTGAAAACGGTGGAAGTCAAGCGCAACCCACAAGGGAAGAGGAGTAGGGAGGACAGGGTTTAGTCTGGAACAGGCATACACTTGTTTCTCAGGACACAGACAAACATTAGCTTTGATAGACAGTCTCTGACGAGAACATCCTCATTTCAAATACTCACACTCACCACGTCCATCCTTCGTTTTCCTCACCCTTACTTCATTTACACTGTAAAACCGTTGTGATTAACTGGCAGCTTTACCATCTTGTGATGTTTTCCCATTACATTTGCTTCTTTTTCCACTGCAGACAGTATCCCCCTGATAGAGGTGGGATCAGCTGTTGATCATCACATCATGGTTGAAGCTGTGGTGACACAACTTATATGTGAGTTCATGACATTACATTGATTGAGCAGACACACTTGAGCAAATTACAGTTGAGTAAGACACTTTAAACGTTTAGCATGGTTGTTACAACAAGCTTGCAAAAGATTTTTGGTTCAACAGGTTTTAAATATTTTTTTAGGTCATAATAACGGAGTATTGCAGACCTCAGCTGGTTGATCTATAAAATCTACACTGAACAGTAAAGGTCTTTGCACAATCACCGGTCTTGCATACCATATGCGATGCATATGTGGATATCTATGACTTTTTTTTTTAAGTGTCTGTCAGACTTCCAAACCGCTTCATGGATCAAAGATGCCCATTTCACGCATAAGACTATGCAGTGCTTCACATAAAACATTAAAAGCAATACAGCAGGGTGCAGAGGAAGCACTAAGAAATACTTTAAAAACAAACTTTAAAAAGAAATAAAAATGAAGTAAATCAAGAAAAGAAAAGCCAAAGCGGAATAAGATGAAATGAAAGAAATAAGCGTGCCGTAGGGAGCTTGTCATGTGCAACCACAACGTAAGTGATTATTCTCCCTAATCACTCACAGCATCCTGCTGTGTTTCCACATCACTGGAAAGGTTTTCTTGCAACCTTGACTGAGTTGATACAAGAGAAAAAAGCATTCCAATGTCCTACTACTGCTACTAGTACCAATAAGAATAAATGACAACAACTGGGAGCCGTTGCCTTATCCTTGTCAGGAGAAATGCAGCATCATACAATTTGAACAGGTCATCAGTTAACACAGCTAAAACAGAGACAACTGCACAATTCCCAATGAAGACTTTTTTTTTTTTTAATTGACGTCATCATGACCACCGTCTTTTGACTAGAGTTTATAGCTTGAGCCATCCCAGAGAACCTCATACAAAAGAGGAGGTTCTACTTTACTGCTGGCTGTTTAGCTTCAACGAGCTTTAATGCAAATGGCAAAATCAGACTTTTCCTTGAAAACAAAAAAAACTGTTATTCAATTCACTTTAAAACTTTAGAACCATCTTCTCAAGATGATCTAGTTAAAAATTTACAGTATACACAGATGTTGGCATCTGTTTGTCTACAACATATTTTTCAGCCCCTCCCATATTGTATTAAAGTTTATGGTGTGACAATAACACCGCTGAAGACTGGTCAAATGTCACTGTAAATTTACATACTTGTTTTTATACTGTAGAGATAATGCCAAGGAGCAATCATTGTAATTGCTGATTTGTTGTGACATTTACTGTTTGCATTGTCCTATGGTGCAAAAAACATGCCTGTACATTGTAGTCTCTCATGAGAGGCTGAATTTATCACCAAGTCGTCTGTGCTGCAGCTCCTTCCACCAAATACAACTGCAAAGGCTTGACAAGAGAGCCCCATAAAGCTCTCAGGATATGATATATAGGACATAGGAAGCAAGGTTAACACACAAGAGGGTCACAGGAGGGCACTATAAACAACCACAAGTATAACCATTATCATGCTTGCCACTTTCGACACCTCAGGCTCATGGCAATCAAAGCCAAGAATCCAAAGCATTGACTTTATGGTTCAGTTTGGTGCCAAGCTTTTTTGAACCAACTCCTCACTTCATGTCAAAAATAATTGAATGTACAGGAACAATCTGGAGGGCCTTTTACTATTTCTGTACCCAAGAGATAACAAATGTAATCTTGATTTAGTTCTCATGTGGTTGAATAAGTTACTATGCCCCTGGCAGCAGTGCAGCGAATTTTCACCCCCTTTTTTTTCCCTTGCAAAACACGACAGTCAGCGAGAACATTTGGTGTGTTTGATTATGTAGTGTAATGGGTGTAATTTTCACGTTCAGTGGAATAAATTACACCACTTGTGTGTGTTGTGCATATCATGCACACTGTGAAAATCTGCAATCTATTATGAGCGAAAACACAAGTGGTTGATGTGAGATGTGTAGGTTGCCTTTCGCCTGTAGGTTCATTCTACCCCCTCCCCCCGTTCACCCCACCAGGTGTTTTACTGGGGACAAGAGGTGATGCTAATATGAGGATGGCACAATGCTCCTGAAGTGACGGGTGACTTAATGAGAGGACCTAAAATGGGTATGGTACCAGCTCTTTTATGCCCATGCAAATGACTGCGAAATAGAGGAGAGCGAAGGGCGGAAACACGCAGTCATCCTCAGAGGAGATTAAGATCATTGCAAAAGACAGAATCTGGAAAAGAGAAAAGACACAGATCTTTTGCTTTTTTCGGCTTAATTGAAAATAGCAAGCGCGTGCATCACTTTTATCTCTCTGCTTGCTGGAACAGTTTTGCAGAAGCAGTCAGAGATTTAAAAGGCTGTTATGGAGGTGTGGGTTGAATGATTGATTAGTATTTTATGGCCAGTCATATATTACAGATTTATCATATTTTACATCATATTTTATAGGCAGAAACTTCAAAGATGTTCATTTGCACCTTAAATTTGTTTTTAATGACATTGTATCTATATATTTGCTTTTTTTTCTTTCATTTTTTTTTACTGAAGGATAATGTCTGCTAGAATGTGTGTTTGTGGTCAGTCAACCCTGAACTGAAAAACAGATTATTGCCTGGTGGTAGGTTGATGTGAGGTTACTGTGTATGTGAACTGACTCTAAAAGCAGGCATGCATCACTGCGGATGGTCAGATTGATAAATAATCTATATGGCAAGGACAAAATGGCTGTCCTCCCATTTGATTCGATTTCTTTGACAACCCGTCTTCGAGGCGGCACCAGCAACACACACTCCACGTGTGGGATTTTCATTAATTCACTCCGAATGTGCTGCATTATGCAGAGAAATAGACTAGCATGTTGTGCACATGGGCCTTAGTAGTGTGGTGTGAGGATGTAAAATATGGCATTTTCCACAGCTCAGCATTTTTATCTTCTTTGTATTGCAAGCAATGTTGAAGATTAATGGAATTTTCCAGAACAAGATTAAAGTTACACCAAATGAATGCAGCATCACTGCATTAGGAAATGAGGAGATATGTGAGAAAACACATCACCTTGATTTTATTGTTGTTAGAAAGCATTTGCTCTGCCTGGCTCCACTTCCATCCAATCTAACAGCCTTGAAACCTTGACCAGACTCGAGTGAATAGATGAAAAGGGGAAATATTACTTATTATGAGACTATGTCCCATCCTCAAAGTTGATGTGTCGTAAAAGATATCAGATGCAAAGTGTGTGGCACGAGATCAGTGGATCAAATGGCGTGCAGGTGATAAATCCAAGCCCAGGAGCTGTCTGCTCCTCTACTGCCGCATGGCTTATTTACATACGCAGCATTTACATACAGATGAAAATGGCTTGTCTGGTCATGGAGATTGGTATGCAGACTCACATAATGCCTCATCATCACTTTGTTGAAACCTGCAAGAGCTTTGCTAAATGATTTCTCTTCAGGTTTAGACTGCTGGTTTTCACTGCTTAGCACTCGATAAATTGCGTTATCATGTCTGGATCAATAAGAAGGACTTCTGCAAAGATATATATAAGTGACCAAAGAAGCACTCAGGGCATTCAGTATCACAAATTTCAGTTTTAAGCTGACACTTTCTAACACCTAGAGCAGGATTCATACATGACCTTTTGTTAAAAGATAGTTGTGTTAGAAGAGTTATTGTAACACAGCACACAGCATGAACCGTGAATTACAAGGTTAATATATTTCAGAATGTATTGTCTATCCCCATCATGATGCATCTCTTTTATACCTTTCAGAAACTGCATTCATCTTCAAGTAAAACAGTTTTCAGAGGTAGAAAGCAAAAATATAAGCACTAGTAACCACTAAGTGGTTGTTGCAAATTAGAAAGGTTTTAGGAACAAAGATAGCCTTTCTCTTTTTGTACTGATGCTCAGTGAAATGCAACACAACTAACTTATCCTGATCCAATACCAAAAAAATTGAAGCTAGTATACGCAATGCTGATCCATTACCAATATCTTGTACACAAAGTTAATGTGTTTGAAAATCACTTTCAAATCAGGCTACACTGGAAGGGAAAGAAATTATTGTTACATTTTCTAAAACACTTTGAGATTCAAACTGATTTTAGCATGAAAATTCAATTCATTTCAGCTTTATTTGTATAGCGCCATTTCACAACGATGCGCTTCACAGAGATCAAATTGAACCAATTGCATCTAATCTTTGAATCAATCTTTCATCCTGAGCTGCATGAGGTGACAGTAGGAAGGAAAACTCCCTTTTAACAGGAAGTTAAAACCTCCGGCAGAACCCTGCTAAGGGAGGGCAGCCATCTGCCTCGACTGGCTGGGGTCAGAGAAGACAGGAAAGACAGATCAATATACACTGCAGCTATTATCCAGGAAAATCTGCAGAAAAAGTAGAAGGACATACATGAATAAATGCCGGTATATAAATGCCACAATATTATCAAGTGTTTAGCTTTCTGTCACTTGATGCAGAAAAAAGAACAATCTTAAAGGAAATCATGGAGGCAGTCTTGAGTTGCATAACAGACATGAACCCTGAATAAGAGAAAAACTTTGTGGTTTTTTAATGTTTATAAACTTGCATTATTTCTATCAGGATGTGTCAAAATGTGGACGTGACCTCTGAACGGCCCACATGGTGGATATGGACTGTCTTAACCCCAGGGCTTTTCTGCAAGCCTGCGGGAACACACAAAGTGTGGCATGCCAAGGGATAACTATAGGAATGTAAAAGACACATGAAAATATCAGGCCTGTCATGTATGGCAAAGTTTGAAACAGATGTCGCCATTTACACACATAAAAGGGATCAATGGTGCTTTAGTTTTTACAGTGAGGAGGACCCCTGTTGCCTAAACATCAACACAAAAACCTGAACTTAGCAACCAAATAAAAACTTTCCCAAAATTCAGCATCAGTTTCCCACAACTCCACACTGTCTCCCTCTACTTGCTTAGTGATTAGTACCTGACCTGCTTGTAGCAGCAAACGGATCCAAGATAGTCTATTGTAGCCTTACAGGACCTCTCTTCCTCTTCATTATATACTGTGTCATGACTGAGTGTCAGATGTTCAAAGAGGTTTTGTGTTAATAGCACGGATGTAAGTACTGATATCCAAAAAGCTGTGCTTGAATCTTAGTAAAATCAATCTTACTTGCTTAACTTTTAGTGTCACTTGAATGTTATTTAAGGCCAGAACTGTTATGAATGTGATTGTGTACAGAATATATTTTTATTTACTGCTTCCTGCAGTCTTTTCAGCATTTTATTCTTCATGTTCTTCCAGAAAAACATGAAACAGTCCTGAAACTGAACATTTTGTATTGCATTGTGCTGATGAACAGATAGTCTGTTCACTAATTAAAAGCAAACAGTTTCTATAGTGTAAAACCGAGACAAAATACCAGCAGAAAAGTCCACACAAACAGCAATAAAATCTGAAAGAACTCCTCAAAGTAAAGTTACTGAAATGGGGCTGGAAATTGATTGTTCTGCTTAATAGTCACAAATGTGTAGCTCCAACCTCACAACCTCTTCATCCTCCAAATGCAGACTTTTCTTTTCCTAAATGAGATGCCACAATTGTTCCACGGCTGTTTCACTTAATGTCATAAATATAATTACGGTACTCTAATTTCAGTTAGTATAAATAAAATATTGGATCAACTGGTGGCAGACCAATAAATGACGTTTTTGTGAGACAGAGTTACTGATCAAATTCCTCCCTGTGATATCAGTGTGTTAATTGAAATTATAATTTCAAAACAAGTAATATATTTTATATAATCTGTCTCTAAAGAAGAGCTTGCAAAGAGACTTAACAACATTATAAAAGGACAGGCAAGTCTTATACCTTATTTCTAAACTTTCTTCAACCCTTTTTAAAAAAAGTTGAAATATGTTCTTACTATGTAAATGGAAATAGGAGGAAAGAATGTGGGAAAACATTTTGATAAAAATATAAATGCTATTAAAATTCAAATGAAAAAACATTTTTTTAAAAAAAATACATAAACATAAAGTCTGCATGTTGCAAAATACGCAGCAAAAGGCTGAAAAGTTGCATAATAAACAGCAAAAATAGAGAAAAATGCATTTCTCTGAACGAACAACTTAATTAACAACAAGACAGTAACATGACTGGGTATAAGAAGAATACCATATGAATTTTTTTTTTCAAAGGCAAAGATGTGGATGGTTTCACTACTGTGTGATAAACATGCTTTTCAGTGTAAATTACAAGAATTCTGAGGCTTTTATCATCTTTCAGTTTTGGTGCTAAAACATGTAGTGCTCACAGTCCAGACCTGCCGTCTGTTGAAAACATTTGGTGCAATATTATATGCAAATTACAACAAAGGTGTCCCCAAACTGTTGAATATCTGAAAATTTCTTGCTTCTGTCACTAAGTGTTTAGTCCAAGGGAATTTGTCTCAATAAAATGCCCTGAGATTATTCTTTTTTTTTTTGCTGCGAATTGGCTCTATTTGCATAATATTGAATTGAACTAAAATCCATTTCAAACAGTATAAATGCAAATGCAGATGGAAATGGGTTTTCTTTTTCAAGCAGAAATTGGCCTCCTCAGCTTCCAAAAACTCAGAAAGTGTTGTTGCATTTACATTTCACAGCATTTCAATTCCTTGAGAAAAACTGTGCTTCGCTCAGCCGACTAGCATGGTGGTATCCCCTCCTCATCTGCAGCTTCCCTCTAAATAATAAGGGAAGCATTGTGTCATGTCACAAGAATGGGTGTAAATATCCAGATCAAAAAATAGCACTTCATAATCAAAACACATATCTGTTAAATAGGTAAATTACCTTAAGAAAAACAATCTTCTCATTTCATTTATCCCTTTTGCTCATAAATGAGAAAACAAAAACTTGAGTATTGTCACGTGTAAAACAGATTTATTTATAAAGCACAGAATAAATATTGAAGCAGTTCTTTTGAGCTCAAGTGCTCTAAGTACTCTTAGCTATCAGTATTGTTTAGTGTTAAGGACTTCTTACACACATACATATATATGTATATATATATTCATGTATATGTATGTAAAACAATCTAATTTTCACCCTAATTTGCAGCTTGGTATAGTGTCTGTAGGCTTGCGTTTGTTGCTTGTGTGTCATTCTTGAAACAAACAACACAGATAACATAAGCAGTGTTATTTTTCATGTTGAGCTGTCGCATTTTTAATGTCCATCATGCCTGTGTGAGTATTACTCAACTCCCCAAGATGGCATGTAATGAGTGCCAGTTGAGAAAGAAGTTGTTGTTCTTTTATTTTTAGATGCTGCTGTCATTACACTGAACTAGTGATCATTATTACATATCTACTAAAGCTGGTGGAGCCTTCCTGCCCCCCTCTTTTCCCTCAAAGTGCAGCTTTGCAGCACAGATGTATGGCTAAAAGTTGCGATAATCTCACCCATCAGAGTTTGGGAAGGTTGCATCTCTGCTTTCAATGATTATATCTCTCTCACACATGGAAAAGCAGAGCAAAAACAATCATGCAATGGTGCCAGCTTTTGTGATACCACAGTGTGAATATCCCTCCCCCTGACATTTATCTCTTTAACACATTTCAGCCAACACGTCAACATCTGTGATCAGCTGAGATTCAAAGATTGAAGCCAACGGCCCTCATCGTCGTCTGCTGTGAAAATAATGCAGAAACAAAAGAATGCAGAGTTATGCAACTTGTGCCTCTCTGACACCTCATCTGAAGAGTGACAAGATATCACCAAAGATGGAGATTTTAAAAGAGAGCCATGTTGATTTTTAAACCTCCCAGCAAATGTTTTCCATGCCAAATATTTACTATTGATGCAATCATTTGTTTCAAGGTAGTAGTTTTGTTTTGCATCATCAAAATGCTGAAATTAATATGAACTTTCATGTCCTGCAGGTAAACAACGCCTTTCTTGCCATCATGTTTCGTAGAGAACAATGATACTTTGATGCAAATCTTTAGCTAAAACTAAGCCATTTATTTTACCTAAACACAAGCACGCTGGGGAGGTCATAAATATTGATTTAGTCTTTTTGCAAAACTTAAAACTCTGTTTATTTGTTTGTTGTTGTTTTTTTCTTTGTGTCTAAACTGAGGAGTTGTGTGCCAATTTTCAGCACCAACATGCCACAAAACATCTCTTATGATCAATACTGGCCCCACTTGAATGAAACCTCCTTTAAGAAAAAAAAAAGGATAGCGAGTCGTTTTAACTGCCAAACTGTGGGCTTTGGATCGAGCTGGCCACACCAGCTACACTTAACCCACTTTTATTGTTGGGTCTTTGCCACTGGCTCCATATATCATTAGTTTTCTGTATGCTGCATGAATGATAAGAGACCATGTCCCATTTCAGTTTAGGTATAAAGAGCTTCCTCCTGTCTGCCTGGCAGGGAGGTCCTGCTGAGATGAGGGATGTCAGGCTGTCACCCTGACACATGGCAGCTGTTTCCTGCCTGCCCTAGCTTCTATAAATAGCAAAATATATCACCTAATGTAGGCCATTTGGTCAAACAGAAACTAAACAGGGCATGTGCTTGAGGCTATATTTCTCTCTTTCACCTCCATCTAATTCCTCATATGCAGGTGTATCACCCTCACAGCCTCAACTCCTATTTTTTCTTTTTTACTGTCTCATATTGATTAATGATGTATTAAGTGGCAATTCTATAGTGTCATCATTTTATGTCAAGTTCAGACATTTAGACACCTTCAGTTGAGCTTAAGCAAATATGAGATTCTGTAATGATAATAAAAATAAAATCAGATTCTATGTTGCTTTGAAATTACTTCACGGTGCTTCATATATGTTGTTGAATCTGCATCCACAAACATGTAACCATTTTATTCTAATGTTTTGTTTTTATCTTCTTTTTTATACAGAAGTTTTGTGTCTCAGATAACACTATGATACTATCAAATTAACACAAATTGTATTAAAAAACACCACAAATCAACACTTCAAAACAAAGTGTTAAATTCTCACAAAGAAAAAATGGTGGTGATTATTTTTATTGTTCCCACACAGTAACACCAGTACAGTTATGTGATGGAGGGAGGGTAGCATTTATTGGTCGTGGTTTTTCTTTTGTGTGTCTTTAAGTATAATTTAGTATCCCACTGTGATGAAACAGTGTGGGTTTCCTTAAACACTCTTTTGGAAAAGATACTTTACTCACAACTCTGTGAATTGCAGCATCAGACTCTTTGATTGAAATAAAAAAATTGCACATAGATTGATGAGAAATCCATTTTATTATTAAGAGAGGTGACTTAGTCTGTTCACATGAAATTTGACACATATTATCTTACACTGTTTTGGAGCAATTATTGCAAATTGTGTGTTAATTGAACTCTTTTTAGAGTTCATTCTGTATACATTCATGTATATTCTTTTTAGAATATACATAGTATAAAATGGACAGTGCAGAGTTGGATATTGGCAAGTTTGTGTTTTAAGGACTCGAGCAGTTTAACATTTTAATAACATCATATAGTTTTAAATGAACACGCTGTTTAAAGTGCACATCTATGTCTGTGGACATGCATTAAAATCTTTACACTTGTGCAGTTAGATTATATTGTGCGATAGTGTTGCTCTGCGTTACATAACTGCTCTAATATCACACTGACTGACTTTGATTGCACTGCCAAAGGACACATCATTAGACTAATATGTTCTTTTCTCAAGCTGTCTCACTAACATTTTTCTTTTTCACTGAGAATCTACATTCTGGTAACTTAGTTCAAAGGAGACGCGGGGGATTAGGTTTCTGCCCTGCTAATGTGTTAATCGTGACTCTCACCATGGCGCCGCAGGAGGGGCAGCCTTAGGTCAGGACAGTTTCCAGTAACTGTGTTGTAGTTTTACATACCAAATACCATACCCGTTATTTATTTTCATACAGCTTAATTTCACAGCTCTGGAGCCAATAATTACTCTGATTAACAAATGAAATATATGATGCCATGATAGGACGCCAGTAGCTCAGGCAAAAGAGCAGTCATCTTTAAACCGGAAGGGAAGATTGGGAGATTGATTGTATATCTCCTTCCCCTCGCTACACGCTGAATTGTCCTTGGGCAAGACACTGAACTGCAAGCTGTTTGTGTGTGTGTGTGTGTGTGTGTGTGTGTGTGTGTGTGTGTGTGTGTGTGTGTGTGTGTGTGTGTGTGTGT
>JBAMHX010000011.1:16230237-16258649 GCA_037177515.1 Pseudomugil tenellus
TTTGCAGGTTTTATTTCTCATTTCTTCCTTTTTTGCAGGTCTTACTTCTTATTTTCCTTTATCTGCAGGTCTTCCTGTATAGAAGATGCAATGTATATTTACATTACATTACATTACATTACAGTCATTTAGCAGACGCTTTTCTCCAAAGCGACTTACATCTGAGAATATTTATGTCTTTCCTGTCCCTGTAAACCTAGCGAGTCGAGGCAGACAGCTGCCTTACCTGAGTCGGGTTCTGCCTGAGGTTTTGCCTCCCTGTTACAAGGGAGTTTTCCTTCCTACTTGCTCAGGATGGGAGATTGCATCAAATCTTGATTAAAGTCAAGATTTGATGCAATCTTGCTGGCTCCCTATTTAAGGCTATTTTTTTAATTGGCCGATCTCTGTCAAGCGCCTTGAGACGACATTGTCGTGAAATGGCGCTATACAAATAAAGTTGAATTGAATTGAATTAAGATGAGGCTAAATCCGCCCGAAAGGCGCTTTTAAATAAAATGTATTATTTTTGAGATCTAAACCCTAATACAACCGGTTGAGTGTATATCGATACTGCTGTTTTTATTTCTAACACCAATGAGCACATAGATCACAATCAAGGTGCGTCTGTGCACCTCTCTTACAAACTAGCAATTAGTCATGAATGGAGATTGAATGTAATTACACAGCCTACTTGACTGGCAACAAGTTAAATATGTAACTTAATTATGTGCCCACACATGAATTCATCATCCGGATGGGCTTTGTTTAGTGGCACTGATCACTACATTGCATTTACTTGCCTCTAAATGTTTCCTCAGGTGTGATATCAGGCATTTAAGAGTTTATAACATTTTTGTTGTTGGAAAATAAGCTTTGTACTGCAAGTCTTTTTGAGAATTTTGAGAATTCTTTTGACGTTCAAGCATATGTATTCATGTCCAACGATACTCTGCATTAGTGATTGATTGCTACTGTGACAGACTCAGATTGCATTGAACAAATGCAATGATTTGACTTGGGTGCAAATAGTAGGTGTTAAAAATTCAAACAAGAGATGAAAAACTTTGCCTGAAAAAATGAGTGTGTGCAGCCAAAACCATCCTTAAAAACTCCTTGAAAACCCAATCTTGATGTTGTTGCACACAAAATGTAATTGGCATTACCTCATCTCAGCGCATTTAGATATACATTTTTTTCGGCGTGTATGATTTAATGCTGTTAGATTTAACTAGTTACTCTCCAGCTGCGTGAACACATTAAGGTCCCCACAACATGAGTGTTATCAGGAGCATATATATACACACACAGTTACAAACACACAGTAACAGAGATTACTCTTTTAGTGCCAGGTATGGCAAAGCTCCAAGAATGGTGTCCCTGATGTATTTGTGTGTTTGATAGGATGTTTTAGCTGTAGCATCCCCAGAAGACAATTTGTGAACCTCAACAGATGGAGAAGTCCAATTAGAAAGTGGGCAAACGAAATGGGGAAAAATAGGAGACAAACATTCCAATGCTTTGTTTCCCCCTAAGGATTTACAGCTAATGTTAGAGAAGCGCCACAAAACCCACATCCCGTTATCTGAAGGAAAAAAATAAAAACAAGAGAGAAAGTGCAATTTTAGAAAATAAAAATCTAATATGCATGATATGTCAAATGATTGTGATGGACTTGTGACCTGTCCGAGGTGTACCCTGCCTCTCACCAACTTATGGCTGGGATAGGCTCCAGCACCATTTAACCACATATTGGCTTAAGCAGTATGGGGGATAAAAACCCAAAAAGCTTCAAACCAGAACATGCCAAATATGACACAACTGGCTCCATCCACATAGTTCTTCAAAGGCAGATGTCCCACAAAACAATTGCTTCACCATTAACTCAGACTAAATGGAAGAAGGAATGAAAAGGTGCTCAATTATAGCCACCTCGTGGGATAATATAATGCAGGGTGTGCAAAAGTGTGATTAAGCTGAATAACCTCTGTTCAGTCACAACTATTAACGGTACATGTGAATGTCCTTTTATCCTACTTGTCCTCGAAGTTTTAACGTCATTATTTATCTGAAGGCCCACCGTCTGATGTGATGAAGATGTTAAAGTTATGAATAATGGGAAATGCAAATTAAATACACTGACCCTGGGTTAGTTTGTTTGCTCTGCTGTGGAAACGGATACAGTGATAAACCCTTTGATGATAGATGCTATGGATGCAAGACCAATTTTTACGGACAAAGTGACCCTTTGGTTGTGTTGCTGTCCTGGCCATGGTCCTAAGTTATTATTTTCCATGTCCCTCTTTGATTAGACAAGAGAAGTCTTGTGGAGTGAAATGAGAAAAGTAATGACGTCCCCATGTGCATGGAGTGGCGTGTCACATGTTGGGTGGTAGTAGGTCTGCCCCAGGGGCCATTCAGCAGCTGTTACCGGAGATGGAGCTCTCCTCAAAACTTCGCCACAGGTTCCCGCTGGTTCTTTACGCTCTCTCTTATCTGGGCATGCTGCTGTCACCACTCTGGCTGCTGTCCACACTCTCTGAGAGAGCACTGAGGACATTTTTATGCATCACCACTCTTTCTGCCTCTGCTTTTTCCCCTCAGTTTCACCATGTGTCCCTTTAAATTTCCTGCTGTCTTATTTTCTTAAACGGCTGGAAGCTTGATATTTGTTTCACAGACACTCTCTGAGGAATTTAAAAATCTGCACTGGTATGAAAATAATTCTTCAAAGAGCTCCTTGTCTTCTTACAGTATTCAATACAAAGCATCCTGAATATGAATGCAGCATTTGAATGTTCAAGAAGTGAACCTGAAAATGCAGTTGTTTGGTATAAAAAGCTGATATAGACAGTTGAAAGTTGCAGTTCAAACAAAATGGAAAAGTTTTCTCTAGTTGAGCATAAGAAAAATTACCCCCCCCCGCACACACACACACATACAGTATGTTATCTTAAGACTATCAGCTTTCTGCAATCTCCAATCCTGCACTGCTTTAGATGCTTCCTCCATCTTATCACTACAAATCAGTTTTGCTAACTGAACACGCATTGATTGTTAAATATTTAGTCTGTTATCAAATGTAATTTTTGACTTTGGAAATAGTGAGTTGACTAAACAATCTACATAGAGCTTTCACAAGCTAACCTTAAACAAATTCTTCATGACACCTTCCTTTAAATTTCTATATTACACAGTGGCAGCATAATGCAGTTTAAAGCCAATTCTGAATTTCTGCATTCAGTGGAGTTTTTAACGTATCTGCATTCAGACAAGCAACAAACATAACCACAAGATGCAGGAGAAGCTTTTTGTGGAATAATCAGTTGACTTTTTCACTATTGTTAGGCTTTTTGCTTCACTTTGAGTCAAAGCTGGTTTTGTTTCAACTAAACAGGAAATGATAACTGAGTTTAGCAATCATCATTTGGGCAATTTCCCTTCATCTGAAAAGGAAATTTCACATAGTAACACTATTTATAACCCAGGTTTTCCCAGATAATATCTTTTTGTTGTTTCAGATAGCTTCCATGTAAAAGCATAGCATGCCAATCTTTAATTCTTTTATTGTATTCTAAACAGGCCTTTCCAGCATCAGTGATGTCATCGATTCCCTCATCCCTTCATGCACATATGGATATGACTCCACAGCTGTGCTGACCCCAGGCAATACCTCAAAGAGAGGGGGATTAGAAACACACATGGTTAAACAGTCAAGGAAATTGTTCTTCATCTTTAAAACAATCCTTGACCCAGATGGAAAAATCCAGTTAGATCATAGAAGATGGGAAGTGGAAATTGTAATGTCTTAGGAAAATTTAACCTCACTGCAGAAGAATCCAAATCCACTTAGATTCTGCTGGGATGAAGGTTTTGCCGGGATGAATAATCAGCTGCTGGTAATAAATAACACAAAAGCACATTTAGATACTTGGCCCGTGCAAGAAGATGATTACATAAGCATAGACCATCCAATGAAAATCTTCTTTTATTCCTAATGTGTAAAATGCAAAACATTAGTGAATAAAAAGAAAATATTCCACAGCTAAAATACAACACTGCGAATGATGACTGAAACTATACAGCCTGTCTTCATATTTATCTTCAGGAATTCCAGTTAGTCAGACGGCATGACAGTCAATGAGATACTAATGTACTTCTGGACCATTTCACTCAGAAACCATCATAAGTGAGGAAGACTACTCAAACAAGCTAATTTAGAAATCGTGCATTCATTAACTAGATTAACACATTACACAATGAAATTAAACCATAAAAAGACTCAAACAGCTTCAAAATACTGCATCAAAATTTATACAACTACTCATTTTTTCTGACTATTTATTCCTGTCGGAATGGATGTTTTGTTGCACTAGTGTCGACTTATACTGTATGATGCTGGTACATTAATGTGATGAGTGTGGCTCTTACAGCAACAGTTGTCACTGCTGATCTCTTCAAAACACAGAGGAGGATGGGATTAGTAGTTGGCAGTAATCTTTGAACTTTCATACTGCAGATTGCTTGTTCGACTTGTTTTCCATTATGCTTTCTCTTCCACCTCTCTCACTCTTGATATATTGTTGTCCCCCTTTGCCCTCAGTGGTTCATACTACTGGGTTTATATTACTGTCTCTTGATGCGACTGAAAGTCAACATTTGGTGATGACATGAAGGTTATATTATGTGTTTGTAATTATATGTTTTATGTGACACTGTGCAGCTGTCTAGTGACAAAGTGCCTAAAACAAAAAAAAAAAAAACAAAAAAGAAAAAGAGAGGGTCCAAATACAGGCTTTCATCTGAGTACACCTCTTTCATAATGACTTCATGAAATATCTTGGAACTATTCTCGTATATGTAACTAATAACTGTAAGGTTAGCTGTATGAGCTCTTTTTCCTTGCACTTGGCATAACCTTGGGACAGTTAGTACATTTTTATATAATATTATTTGCTTTTTACTTTTTGTATGAGCTGCTTGCTGCTTTGTCTTCTGTAATAGGAAATCAAGCAACCTAACGGTTGCAAAGGTGAATATTTCCTCTCCAATCATATTAAATGGTGATAGGTAGTTTCAATTATATGTTGACATTTACATTTTATTCAGTTAATAAATGAATGGGGAATTGCATTTTGCACAACATTTTCATGCAATTCGGAAACTTAAAAAAGAAAGATTGAAAGAAAAAGATCAAATTTGCCTGATTTACCACTCGAAAAATTGCAACTTGAAAGCCTCTTTCATTAATCCCTCTTTGGCAAATTCCTGCTTCTTTCAAACCTCACATTTCCAGGCTTTATCTTATAAATTTAAAGTCTTCCAGCCTGAGCACAGATAACCCTGATGACAACTCTGACATAATCTGGACTAGTACTTCACAAAGCTCCTCAGGATCCACTGTAGACGTTGTGCAAATGTCTTTGCGAATTATATGTAAGTAGCTCTCCTCTTTATAAGGAAGCTGATCTTCATCTGTAAAGTTGGTGGAGTGAAAATAACAGACACCAACCTGAAAAAAGGAATTAAGTGGCACACTTTGGTAAGAGACCTTGTGCATGCTCTTTACAGTAGGTGTGGGATATTACACTAACTTATGGGCAGTAACTGGCTAGACTCTAGTCTGCTATTTAAAAAAAGCATGTTTCCAGATACTGCAGCTCGTGAATGTGTGCTGCAAACTTAGAGTTAAGGGGCCATTTGGTTCAGGATGCTGATATCCAGCGGCTGCTCTGTGTGGAATCACACATCAAAGTTAATCTTGCACCGTCTGTTCTGGTGCTGCAAAGCACTAATCTGCTGTCAGCGTGATGAGGCTCCTGGACCAGTTCCCCTTTCCAGCGCAGAACCTCTAATCCACAAGACCTTTCGCATGTTTTCTATTTTCCAAACAACAACAAGCACAAGGTTGACCTTGAATACTCATCTGGTCAGTAACAGCTGAGCAATAAAGTAGCTTCTTTTGTACACTTCTTATCTGTCACTTGGTTTTGCTTGAGTGAGAAGCATCACAACTTTGTTTAGTTTTCAAGAACATTTTGGTGTTTTATGCTGCAGTTACCATGGCTACCATTGCTATTACATATCTTTGTAGCTGCAGATCAACTCTAAAATTCAGTTTTCACCTTTGACCCAGCTTTGGACCTGTACATTTCAGAGGTGAGGCGAATGGCTTCTTGCTAAATCAAAGCATTCTGTGTTCAAGAAAATGTCATTGCTCTCTCGCCTGCGTGGCGATTAACCTATGATGAATACATAATGACTTCATTAGCATAATCGCTTGAGTGTCTGATGATTATATTTTATTATCATGTTCTGGTTTAATCCATAGCTTGAGCACCCCTTCATGCTTCCAAGCCCTCTTTCATGTTCATTTGCCCTCCTCATTCAGCCACACAGTGGTGTAATTGCATTATCAAAGTATTATACCACTGTTATTGGAATGTATTTTTAGCCCTTGGATTTTTTATTTTAATGTAAGCAAGATGGACAGGAGTCTAAATGTAGACTGACAAATTGGACTCCAAGCAAAATTTGAGACAATTTATCATGGTCTCATCACACCAATGCTAACTTATGACTTGCATGCAGACTTCTCTCTCACCTACACAGCGGATTATTCTCCCATTTGCATTTGTGCTGCTTAACATGCTCTTTTCTTGGTCCATGCAGACACTTAGCACCTGTAAACCCTCTAATAATACAGAACAGCCATTCATCCAGTGATAAACAAAAAGGGCCACAAGGAATTGGTTGTAGTCTTGATTACAAAAAGATGAAGTAAAGGTGACTTAGCATATTATAGCAAGGGAATGGGGTGGTTTTAGTTTTATTTATTTATTTATTTGCTTTTTGCGTAGGACAGCAGTTGTTTCCCCAAGTGTCAGCAGGTGCAGCCTGAGAGACTAGTGAGCAGCTAAAAAGAAAAGAAAAATGTCAAGCAGGGTTGTGCTAGCTGTGCATGATAATAGAAAAGAGGATAGTTTTTAAAAAAAGGAAAAAGGAAAAAGAATGAAGCGTTTCATCTCCAGCTCGTCGTTAGAGGCAAGCAGGTCCAGGCAGAGGAAGGGTGAGTCAAAGTCAGGAACGGAAGAGCGCTGGAGAGGAAAGGCTTTTTATCATCCCTGACTCTTAAGAAGATCTCCCAAATGAGAACGGGCGTGCATGCTAATGTCAAGGCTGCGATGATAACTAGCCGCCTGGTTTTGCAGGGTTAGGGTTAAGCTGGGATTTGGAGGGCTGAGGGAATATATGTTTGAAATGTGAGCAGAAGCTGAGGTGCTTTTGCCTGAGCTATACGTGGTGGATTATTCTATATGATTTATCTTTGTCTGCCTGGATAAACGAGAGTAATTTTACTAGTCTTTATTGAGGCTGTGTGGTTCCTAAAACGCCAGGGTGAACGTTAAGTCAGAAGATCAAAGCTTCATTGACAGTGCTGCACCACAAAGTCTTCATTTACTTTTTAGATTTACTGCTTAGATGCACTGCCACTGACTAGCGTGTGCTCTGAACCTCACATGTCAACCCTCAACTGCACCCATCCCGTATCATAAATCTTCAGAGACTGGATCTCAGCTGGACTGTGAGATGCACAGAAAAAAAACACATCTCTCACATCTGTTCCACACTATTTTGAAGCAGTTTAACATCCAATCAGGGCAACAAGCCCTTTTGCCCACAGAGACTCTGATGCTCACCTATCTCAAGGTTGTCCTCCCCTCCAGCTATTGTTCACAGTCACTCACACTCCAGCGCTCTGTTTTTCCTACCGCACGCATTACAACAGGCAATGCGGCCCTTTGGCTCTTTCCTATCTCTGCTCTTCCATCTCTCCATTATGTTGTGTAGTTATGCCAACCTCTCCTTCTCTCCCTTATCACCTACGGTGAAAATCTAGCAGGCTAATCCCAGAGCCTGTGGGATTCCCTGCTCTATAATGATGTAGTATATCTGAGGGATAGCATCAGAGCAACGTCCTATCAGTCCACAAACTCCTAATCCAATCAGTCTTTGGTGTCCAAACCCAAGAGAGGCAGCATTTTGGATATTGTGCTCCTGGCCTAAAGACAGAGATGCAGAGCAGAACATCAAAAATGATGTTTTGGGATTATGTTGGAGATCATGTTCATTATTGCGTTTTGGGCTGCTGAAGCATTGTGGTCGATCTCTCAGCATTGCAGTGCTATATACTGTACTCAAGCTGAGCCACTGCACTAAAAAAAATCTCGCAGGGTACTTGCACTCCAGCATTACAAAGATTTTATATGCTATCTTTTACAGTCTGTTCACAGCAGGGGAAGATAAAGACAGAATGTTCTTAATATTTCAGCATACTGATCACAATGCAGAGCAGGTTTGTTGCATTAATAATATAAAAAGATAATTCACATTCAATTTTTCTTAGTTTTCCTTCATCCTTATTTATCTGCAAATGCAGAGGTTTCTTCCTGCCCTCTCCTCTCTGGATGGTCAGACTCACTGACTGTTGGCATTCAGTCTTTTCTGTATGTTTTTCTGAGCTGAAATTTTTATGAAGGTTCTTAATATGACAATATCACTCTCACAACCTCTGTTGTAGCGCTCCATAAATCTTGCAGTCTTCACAAACACAACTGCAGAAAATTTATATCTTCTTGTCACTCATGTTTGTACGCCTCTATGGCATGCGGGCGGTATAATCCATTTTCCTCAAATTCTGAATTCATAGTTCATAGCATGATGGAGTTCAGAGAGAAAATTACATTTTTTTTGTTCCATCTATTATTTAACTGTCAGCAAGGATGAATATTGTGCTCTTTCAGCCTTACGGAGAAGGTAGAGAATCAGATTGCTCTGCAGCATTGCTCCATGTGCTCCTTGTCATGAATTGAAAAAAAGGGGGAGGTTCTCTGTTGGTCAGTGTGATGTAAGAAAGGTCTGTGTCAAATGAGTTGGGAAAATGCTAATTCATGTCCACTCTGACACTCTTTGATCTGGAGCAGCAGCTTTACATGCCATGTCTTTAAGGGTACGCCACCCCTTTTCAACCTTTACGTCCCTGAACAGTTTAACGCCTCTCTGTCGTTATCAACCTTTGGTACAGTTAGAGACAGTATCGGAGCTCCAGAATAAATTGACAGGTTTTGGTCTCACAGGTTTAGAGGGTTTGTCTGTGCCAGAGAAGCTACTGAGCTGTGAAACTGGGCTAGAGAATTACCTCAGGAAGGATGATAGGGAGGCGTGTGCAATGGGATGGTTTGTGAAGGTCAAATAGAAAATCATGTGTTCAAAGAATTATCAAAGACAGGCTGATGACACTTGATATAGATATACATTTACCAATCTCAAGTTTTTGAAAGATAAAATAAGGAAAAAAAGATTAAAATGGTCAAAGTGGTTTGGGTGTATGTATGAATTACTCTGTAATATAGATTCCTTTTTTGTGTTCACTGTGGCTCAACAAATGCAATAAATAGATTCCTTTACAATTATCTGTACTTCCTAAATAGAGGGACATGCTAAGGGGATCGGAGTTAAAAGGACATAGGGGAAGAAGGTAAGAATGAAATTAATTTGAGATTCAGATGATTCAGATTTCAGGCCTCCTCTGTAATTACAGCCATGAAACAACATGCATAGATGGTGTATATGATAGGACAGCGGGCTCAATTCATCTTCATTCTAATCAGCTGATTAATGAAAAAAGTTAATGTACTAATTAAGCAAGTTTCATTCCACTGCTTCTCACTGAAATATCAAAGTGGTGTAGATCAGAATGTACTTTTGATGAAAGAGATATTCACTATCATTACTTTGATGGATTAAATAAGATGTCCCTCACACTCTAGGTTTGGTGTCTTCATCAAGGCAAGGCAAATATATTTTTATATAGCACAATTCAACAACAGGGTGTTTTAAAGTGTTTTACACAACATTAAAACAATAAAACACAAGCATTATTTAAAATTAAAATAAGAAATAAACAAAAGAGTAAATGAAAATTAGAAATTTTAGAATTATGTAGATAAAAAGAGATAATCTAAAAATTAATATCAGATTACTCAAACATAAAAACTTAGGTAATATATAAATAACAAATAATGAAATGCAGGTGAGAACAGGAGGGTCTTTAACCTGGATTTAAATAAACTGATTTTTTCAGCTGATTTGAGCTGATTTGAGTTGATCAGCTCAAAGTGCGCAAAGAAAATAAAATAAAAGCATATCATCTTACAAGCTAAAAAAATCTCAGAAAACCTGTGAAGTTTGATGCATTCATTGCTTCAGCCTTGCTCTGTCAATCCTCAACAAAAACCATAAAGATATACAGCATACATGCACTCAAAATGACCAAATAGATACAATTAATACATTAGCTGCTTTTTCTAAAAGCTTCATATGATATAAGGAGTAAAAAAAAAAAAAGCAGCAATCAGTATTTGAAGCTACACATTACAGGGAAAAACTGTTTACAGGGAAAAACTTAACAAAAATACAGAAGTTTAGGCTCCAGTGGGAGATCACTCATGAGTTCACCCTCGCTCCTCTTTGGGAAGAGAGAACTGTCACAAAAACAATACATGTGTGAAATGACTGTAACTGAGGAAAAATATAATTAATGAGCAACTGAATGTAGAAATATAAAGAAGAATTTCAAAAATTTATTTAACTATTTTTGGTTTTTTCCTACTCTTTCTGTTTTGTTATGTTCATTTATCAGAGTCTGTGGTTTAACTGCTGTGGATTAACTTTTTCTGTATTACTATTTCATTTGCTTTTGTGGTTTCATATTTTCTGTCCCTTTAGCTGTTTCCCCACAGCACTGGTTGAAGTTTCTGAAGGTCACTACTAAGCTATGCCTACAATCTCCTTGTTAGTAGTACCTTCAGGCTTTAGGTCTTTAATGAACCTGCAACATTGCATACTGATGCCACTGCACACAAGACTACCTCCACAGTCAGACTTTACTTGCTGTATCCAACTTTACATGCTTCAAACTTTTTGGCAAAGGAATGCAGAATTGGTGTGAACACAGCCCTGAAACATAATGGAATAAAAGTTAAACATCAATTATATCATGGTCTGGTGTGAATAGGCCTACTTGGTCTTGACTGACTACACGGTGTCCGTTAAAAAGTGTTACACGACACCTTTGAAAGAGGTTCCAGTCAGATAGCCTTGTTGTTATAAAGTATTGCGCTGCCTCAAAAGCTAGCTGGTAACCATGGCAACAGGAACTCAGAACAAATGTTAACATCATAGACTGTATATATAGAATGTTTAACACTTGTTAATTCAGCTGCGAGTTATGTAGCCACAGTCGGTTACCTTGGCAACATGTCACGACAGATACTTCACGACAACCATCTTCTGCTTTGCGTCAGAAGGTTCATGGTTCTGCGTTGTCTATTAATTTTTGATAATGGACACCTCATAAAGCATTATCCCTTAGTTAGGGAAGTTGCAGGTTGCAAAAACTACATTTTTAACATAAATCCATGTGGTGATAGGAGAGGGGAAATCACGAGACATAAAACAAATAAAAAAATTGAAAAAATGAAAGCATTGGCAAAACAGAAAATTATACCAAAAATAACAAAAACAATAGTAAAACTGTTACAGAAAGCTAAACAAAAGAAATTAAACCCTAAAAAAGACAACAGTAAAAAGTGTTTTTATTTCTCACCATAATTTGAACATTTATTTTCTTCTCTGTGAGCAGATTTTCTTACCTGTTGCACTCCCATCATATCATACATGCTACTTTCATTTCAAATTTACATAAAGATTCTGATTTAAACAGTAAGTAGCTCTATTTTTTTCTAAACTGCCGTTTAATCTCTAAGAAAATGTTCTCTCTACTTTTTGAAACATTACATGTTCAGTGTTGTGTTTTCTGTAATAAAACTCACCTCATCCACTATACTTAACCACTCTTATAATTTTGTTAATGCACAATTTGGTCACATCTACTGGAGGTGAGCTGGCTACACAGTGAAGAAAAAATAAGATGTGGGAGCTGGAAGTATGACAGAGGTGCCAGAGGATGATTGGATTTTAATGCTCCTGACAAAACCCTCTCAGCTGAAAGATCAGCCACAATCCTTTTGTCAGCATTTCTAAGCTGCCGCAATGATCACAACTGGAATGTGAGGTGGTTGTGTAGCAGAACGTACTCTAGACCTCTTTTATCAGAAGCACTAGTCTGTGTGATGCACCAGCCGACACTATATTTATATGTAGAAGACAAAGCCAGCAAAACAAATCACCAGAAAATTGTCAGCTAATTTTACCTGAAAAGATTTAATTTAATCTACTTTGATTTTGTAAATAAAAAAAAGACCCTGCCTCATCTTGGAGGAAAGAAATAAACAAATGGTGTATTTGTAAAATCATCCATATCTTCTTTCATTATTTTTTTTCTTCACTTCCCACTAACCAGATGGCAGTCAGATTTCAGACACAGGGTTCTGGAAGACAATCAAAGAACAAGATTGCTTTTTTAGGAAGGGGGTGTTTGGTTTAACTACATGTCAAATTATAGGCCTTCTCACAGAAACAGGTGCATGTTCTCGTGACTGGCTATGTGTGTTCCTGCGTGTTCAGGCGTGTCCATGTTTTTTGAGGTGTTAGCAGCGCTCGCTGTGAGAGGATGAGGTCATGTACAGAAATCTGTCTCAGAACAGCCCCGATGGAGGTCAGCCAGACAAACCCTTCCACACAGGTTGACACAGGGACTCGTGAATGTTTGATTGGTCTCTTGTCCCGGTTGAGTGGGGACCTTCATCCCTACCTTCTGGAATTCAAATATTCCTTTTTACTCTGACATTTCCCTCACACCTTCAGGGGCAAACCCCCAGTTGGACACCCTCACGGTGTCGGGCTTCATCTGCAATGCTGTCATTTGGCTTTTGGACAATCGTACAGAACGCGCTGTGTTTCAGGCTGGTGTGAATGTGAGCACAGTATGGTTTCAGGTGGGTGGAACTGGGGAATTGATACTTAGTCATTCCGACATTCCTCTTCCTCCTCTGCAGTGAGGATGAAAATCTGGTCATCCATCTTTGTGTCTCACCCATCTCAGCTTGTGGTAGCGAGCGTGGCTACCTGGCAGTCAGAGACAACAAGAACAAAGCAGGAACATTACTTTAATCTGTCGCTGCTGTTAATTCCTACCTCTGCCATCATCCAAGAGGCACAGCTTTGTGTATCTCAGCTTCCCCCTTATGAACAATCCATCACTGTTAGTGCTTCTCTCCGGAGTGCGCTTGCCCCTTTCTTTTCTCCCCGGCTCACTACTATGCTTTGCTTTCAAAATACGATGCTTGCTGAGAGGACTGGAACACATTGTATTCCACAGTTGATGTGGCATCATCTTCCTGCTCCTCCCACTAGAATATAACATGTGCAAGCAGCAAGACTCGAGTGAGATAATGCTGTCCTGCATTTTTATTGCAATCCTTTAATGGGCTTTTAAAAGTACATCCAAAATCTTTAATTTGACACCTGCTGTCGGGCATCGTCTGTGATTATATAGGAACATGCTTTGACCTGTAATGAACTGTAAAACTAATGACATCTGTGTAAAGTTAGTCAACTCGAAAGCAAACTGTTGTACATGAAGGCCAATCAAGCATGATATTAAAATGTCCAGTTTTACATCTTTCCGCCCAAGCTCTGTTAAAGCCCAGGCTGTTGGGCCCAACATGATGGAAACCTGAAGCTAATGACTCAAGCAGACGGGCTGTGGGCATTAGACAACTTCATTTATGAAATAGTCAACCTCCCGTGTAGCGATACATTCACATTACCCTGCCTCACTTGAGAGACGCACTGCTGTCACAGACACTGAGCAATGCTGATGTCCCTTCCTACCTGCATTCATCTTACTCCCAAGAGGTAATGGTCTCCTCAGGTCATTTGCACATTAGGGTCTCGATCATTCATCTCACCCACCTGCAATCCAGCAAACTGCTGGTCCTCTGCAGAGCACTGAAAGATGTTTAGAAGACAAGGAAACATATTCAGTGCATCATTCATGTGCACTGCATTTAGAAATCAGTGTTGCCTGTGGCTGGGAATATCAGCAGAGGGCTACTTGTGAATATGCAACATGTTGAAATGATTTCCATGAAGAATTTCTGGGTTTGTGTCGGATTTAGTAATTTGCCCTGGAGGAATCTGGGTTTTCTGTTTGTGTTATGATGCCGAATGCAGTAGTGACTGGTGGTTGAAGCAGAGTATCAAGCATAAAATCATGAACCAGAAAAAACAAGAGTGTTGGGCTGATGCTCCCTGAGAATAAAATAATAATAAAAAAGCGCTTTACAAGAGAGTGAATTACAGAGTCTTACAGAGTCCAATTTAACACATTCAATTAGGTACAAAGCTAAACTACAACATTTAAATGCCTGTTCTATGCTATACTTTTTAACTATCACTTTGCTTTAATTGCATTACTTTGGACAATTCTTTGCTTAAACAGAATCTTTGTTTTCCAAAGATTCTGAATCCCTCGCAGAGAAAATAATCTGCAAATTAATAATCAGCGGTTCACGCAGCACAAACTGCACTGAACTGCTGCGTCTCAGCTGCATGTTTGTATTCACACCAACAACCTTTCTGCTTCTGCTGCCCAGCAACTGCCTGCACAATCATTTTTAACACAGCATGCCTCTGGTAATGGCCATAAATATAGACTTTTGTGTAATACATGGCTGGCATGACTGGAGAAATGAAGACATTAGAATCCTGCAACTTCAGAACAGTCACAATTATGTTGTAAAATTCCTTCATATCATAACAAAATCATTAAAAACCAGGAAGCTGTATTGTTGGATTTTGTTTTTTATCTCAATGGTTTGTTGAAAGACAATGTAGCTTTAGGTCTATATTTTCTGATACAAGGTCAAAATGATTACCATCAAGTGTTTTTACCTAATTTTTTGCCAAATGACCACTTCCACTGCACTTACCTCACAGGGTAAAAATAGTCACTACTCTGAAACTCTACTCAACAAATAATCAGCTGCTGTGTGGGTACATCTCACACCGTCTATGTGCTTACTCTAATCTGTGAATATGGAAGCTGAAATGAAAAACATTGCATTCCACACCCCCCACACACATGCAACTCATGTGCAATATGAGGCCGTTGTAACAGTCACAGGGAAGTATCTTCATGGAAAAATGTGTACATCTGTTTGTACAATGTTGCATCATTAAAACTAATGCACTTTCCCCTCGCTACAGAAAAATGAAAGATCCAATCATCAGCTGATCTGTGAAAATCTTTATTACTACAACTGATCACTGACAAACAAGAAATTTGGTGCTTCAAATAATTTACTTGGGGTATGTTGGTGAAGCTTAGTGTGCAATTTTTTAAACCAGAAACCATCAATAAGACTGCCACTGAATGGATTTTGTGATTTTTTATTTAATCAAGAACTGTTTCATCTGCTGAAATGGACAACACACGTCTGGCTGATGCTGAAAAAAAGAGAGGTTAGACTGAATCTGGGTCTTACCTTGAGCGCAGACACGTCTGACTTTCTCACAGAGGACACCACATTAATGTGCAGGGATGACTTAGTCCCATCTGACATGTCTGCTTTGATTAGATGCAGCCTGTCTGTGTAAAGACACACCATCAAATTAGTGCTTATGTTTTGTTTAGGTTTTTTAGTTTTTTTCACCCCCCTCTTCATGGATTTACCACCTCCCCATTAAAGGCCTATTTATATTTGACAAAAAGAACAAATCTCACTGTTTGCTGTTGCTGAGGTCTGCAATCTCAAACAATCTCTCTGGGGTTAAGCATCACACTGTGCTTCGTCCCCACTTTTGCTCTCAATGTGAAACAGCTCCCTGCATCTTTCACAAGCTGTTTGGCTAACAGAGGTCATGTAGAATGTGTGGCGCACTTGGTCACGACGTGAAAGCATTGGCTGCTGCCATCAGGTGTGTAATTATATGAGAAATATGCTTTTAAAAGAGGAACATTTCAATGGCATGCAGAAAGTAGGCCAATAAGCCGAGTCTTCAGAGAAGTCCTATTTATTTCTCACCTACTTCAAATGTATGACTTCTTATTTGAAGTTGTGAAATAATCTGAGGTCAGTGTAACTATTTCAAGATGATTAAAAATAACATTAAACACAGAAGAGTTTAACATACTATACCAAACCTTGAGGGAAGATTCTTTAAAAGTATTATTTTACGATGATTTTTCTGCTCATTGTGTGCTCACTGGTATCTTTTTTTTCTGTGTTTCAGGTATGGAGACATGGTGCCAAAAACAATTGTGGGGAAGGTGTTTGGGTCCATATGCTCTCTGAGTGGGGTGCTGGTTATTGCCTTGCCTGTCCCTGTCATAGTGTCAAACTTCAGCCGTATCTACCACCAGAGCCAGCGGGCAGAGAAACGACGAGCTCAGAGGGTATTTAACTCTCCAACCTTTATTTTTTCTCTTCATTTCACTACTCTGCCCTTTTTTCTCTGTCGCCGTCTTATCCACACCTAACAGATTGGCAGGGTAAACCCTATCTTCCAGAATATTAATCTTTTATTATGCTTATATGTGTAAGTGTATGTGTGTCTGTATGTGTGTATTGTGTGGTTTAAACTTGTTTGAGCATATTTCAGAGGGAGAAAGAAAGGGATTGACAAAAACTGAGCAATGATCTTCAAAGTATTGTGTCAGCAGCTTTTTAATAGCAAAATGTGCTGTTTTTTATTATTATTCTTCTTCCAAAGTGTTTGCTAAGGCAGAGTTTCCTAATCGTAGATTTAAGCATAACTTCTCCTTACTAAATACTGTGGCTGCCAGAGAGACAGAGGCAATTAGAGTGAGACACAATCGTCAAAGGCTAAAACAGAGGTCTGTTTGTTCAAACAGAAAACTCGGCTTGCTAGAATCCGTGCTGCGAAGATTCGAGGCACTAATGCCTATATGCGCTACAAACAAAACGGGCTCCTGATCGACTCACTGGAGGAGGTAACGGGGCCAAGCAGGAGCTTGGGGGCTGACTGACCTGGGCCTCGCTGATGCTTGCATGCAGCTCTGCTCGGGGGGGCCATGTCGCAACACACACGGGAGGTGGAGGGAGGGCTTCTCATGAGTAACGCGGGGGGCTGCTGTCATTCCAGTGCTTCAGTGTGATCGTCCTTTATCCTACATCACACCTCTCAACTGCAGCATTGACATGCTTCGTCAACACTCTCTCTCTCTCTCTGTTCATACAGCAGGAGGGCCAGGCAGGCACACTTGCCTTCTGGTGGAGCACAGCCATTACACACTGAGTCACACTGACTCATGACCAAGCTATGCATGTCTGTCCAACAGGGTTTGGAGGGGAAGGAGGGATCCAAAGGCTTACTGCTGGAGAGTAGCTTGCCCACGGAGGCTGTCTGCTCAGCCTGCATCTCCTCGAAACTCTGTGTTTGATCTGCTGTGTGTTTTTGTGTGTAATTTCTCGAGCATCCAGGTTGTCGTGCAGACTAATACAACACACCTTTCATCCCAGAGCCGTGCAGAGCCTCATCAAGTGTGTATGTGTCTTGAGTGTGCTGTGTTGTTATGGTCTTGAATCTGTACTGTGTTTGGTACAATTTGTTCGATCTGTGTCCAGGTGTGCCACTGCTGTTGCACTGAAATGAGCTTAGCTTGAATTAGACCTTCCTGGTCCTTCGCACCAAAACAGTGAACAAGTGGCTAAACCAATTCTAGCAGTCAAACATGTTGTAGTCAGCCACAGTCTCCATGCATCTCTAAAACATCACCATCTCACTGGGTTCAGTAGACTGGCTGCCGAGCTACAGATCAGCATTCAAACTTAGTGCTTTGCCTTTTCTCCGCCACATCATCAAGCTAGTAGTTGCCTGAGACTGTTTCTGTTCAGAGTCTGAGGCTGCTCATCTACACTGCAGCTTTTCTTCTTTTCTTTGTCTGTTTTAACTTTGTGTTTTCCAAGGCCTCCAAGGAAGCAGGACAAGCCCTGGTGGGGAAGGCTGCCAGCCCTCCTTTTGAGAGCCAACATCATCATCTCCTGCACTGTTTGGAGAAAACCACGGTAAATCCATTTATTTTTGCTTTGCATCACTTGAAAGACAAACAAAGCCACACTTTGAAATTTCATTTGTACTATATTAGTTTAAAATAGTTCCCTAAGAAAAAAATAAACAAAGCAAAACCAAAAACAGCATTGAGTTTAATATATGTAATTGCATCACTCTTGCAGTCTCCACTGCATCATCAGCAGTGCCAACCTGTTACTGTAAATTGCAAATAGAAACAAATTGAGTTTTTTTTTCATCCCTGCTCTAACTGTGGAATCTATTTTATATGCAGCCTGAGTTAAAAATAGCTGTAAATGGGGTTGGGAAATGTTGAGTTCCCTTGCCAGCAACATGCTAAAGATAACATGACTCTGCCTGCCAGCAACATTATTTTTTCCAAACAAACCAGCCCACTTCATTTTACACTATCTATAATTTAGAGATGTAAGAGCCTCTTTAATGCTAGGCTGTGACATGATTTTTACACTCGCAGCTCTTAACCCTGTGCAAAAACATGGGGAGACAGTAAATCAGTGGGGCTCCGCACACATGATCCTACTACAGCTAAAAAGCTTGCTGCTTGTCTGGGAAACGCTCCGTAAAGGTTAAAAACCATTCAGACAGGAGTGCAGATGTTTACATCAGGCGTATCAAGGTGTGCATGATAGATAATGTTCAGAGAGAAGTGCAGGAGTGTCAGAATGGATGTCGGAGAACAGAGGAATGATTCAAACAGTGCCATCAGATTCTGCTCGGTGACACTCTGCCACCTGCTGGTGGGGCCTAAAATATGCTTGAAGCCTGACCTTCAAGTCATGCTCATTTGTCACAGGGATAACAGTTGTGTTTTCACAGATGGCACTTAATATGGACATCTGGGCCAATATACTTCTATTCCCTTGATGATTCATTTTCCAATTATCAAACAATTTTCCAAGGGGTTCTGTTCAGTCTGCTTAGTGTTCGCTGTGAAACATCTTTAGTCATTATTTAGCCAATCACTGATGGAAAAGCATGAGTCACAAGTAATATTTAATCTAAATTTCTGCTCTTTTCCTCTGCAGAACCACGAGTTTGTGGATGAGCAGACATTTCAGGCCAACTGCATGGAGATCTCTGTGGTGAACAAGTCGGGCTCCCGTACTTCCTCCTTGTCCTCGTCTCCACATGGCTTCAGCTCATGTTGCTCACGACGCCACAGGAAGAAGAGCAGCTTTAGTCTGCCCAGCACAAACAACCAAGAACTCAGCACCATACAGATAAGAGAGAGGCCAGTGGCCAACAGGTAGCCTGTCTTTCTCTAGACACACATCAAATAAACACATACAGGCAGTGGATCCTGTAGGCCTTTTGGATTAGATAAACCTTATTGATTTCATGCTGGGAAATTAAATGATTGATTTATTGTGACAGATCTGCAGATAGCTTTGGCTTGATTTGTGTACTTTTGATGATATCTGGATTCTATTACTGAAACGTTGAAATTAAAAATCCACAATTTCAACAAACCACATGTTGCAGAAAAGGCTTACAAAGTAACACACAGAAAAAGGGGCTAAGAACACTTTTAATTCTCTTTTAATGAATGCATACAATGTACAGTGCAGAACATTTTAAATTTGATGTAGACGTCATTGCTTTGTATTCTGGTCCAACCACATACTATACTAAATTTCTGGTAACTCATCCCTTATTTCTGTTTTTTTTTTTTTTTTCACCAAAAGCAATTAATTTGATTTTTTTCAGTGGAGGCACACTTGTTAATTTATATGATTAAATCTTTTTTTAATCGCCAGTTGTGTGTTGTTTCAGTTCTCTGTGGGTTACAATGTGCATGCATATTATACCACAACTCGTCCAGGGACAAGCCCAGTAGCATCAGGTGATGGTATTACATTGTATCCTGCAGGGTGTGCTGCAAAATAGCCTCTTGTAATTACAACTGTCTCAGATAATTAGACTTAAGGTTTATTATTTCTGACTGTGGCTACAAACCCCACACATGGCAGGACTTAGAATGAGCTACTAGCTGACTTGCAGAGTGGTGAAATCGATCAGTCTAATTTCTTTTTGCCCCTGAGTTGTTGCTTTTACCTTTAAGTCACAATGTGAGATGTAATCAGTAATCTGTCTTACTGTTAAAAAGTGAGTCGTGCCCACTCTCACAGCCTTAAGTGAGGAAAATTAATTGGTTCACATGGGTGTAGTCTTTGTACCAATGCTGATTGGTGCTGCAGAAGATAAATACCTGTCATTAATGCAGTCTAATTTAACAGTGGATTGAATTCTAATTAGACACTTTTTCACAATTGTAAAAAACAATGAAACAAAAACATAACTGAATGAGGCTAAAATCATTCAGTTCTAAAATCTTATAATTAACACTGCATTAAAACAGACACACTTTTGAAAGATACTGTTTGGACCAAAGTTCATTTCTGTAATTACAAATACAAATGTACCATGAAAAAAAACGAACAAACAAAAAAAAAAAACAATAAAACATGCCTACACATCTAGGTTTTGTTGCAATACATTTACTTAAAAAATTATCAAATACTCTTTTTCTTAAAAAAAGTGTTGCTGAGGTAAAAGCAACTAAATAAAGCAAAAGTACAACATGAAATATCTCACTAAATCTTACACAAACAAGGCCAAGCAAGATGCATAATAAATTAGATTTCACACATGATAAGTGTGAAATGTACTTAAAAAAAGGTGTTTTACAGCACAAACCATGAATAAAATGACTGATTAAAGCTGCAGTTTATTCTTTCTAAGCCTTTCCTCTCATATTTCTTATCATTTAGTGTACTTTCTATAGACTCTGATAAAAGCTACTGAAAGAACAAATGTTTCTTTGAATTTTACTTGAAAGAGCCTATTGAGCTTTCAGAGAAGTTGGCTTCTGAGTGTTATATGAATTTTATGTGATACATTTAAGCTTGAACCTCTCAATCACTCTCATTCTGGTTGTCTTTCCCAGCCGCTCCAGCCTGAACGCCAAACTCGATGAGACTGTGCCCTTGAAATGTGATGAACCTTACATCACCCCCTCCATGGTCAGTCTATCTGCCCCGGTGGTGACCTCATCAGACGGGGATGGCTCCACCACTACATACTCTCAGAGCAACATTGTCCGAGTATCTGCCTTGTAGATGTCATGCCTATCTGATCTGATCAGCTAACTGGTCACAAGAAGCACCAGAGGTTGAGGAGAGGGACCACCGAGCATCAACCTGCCATAATCTTGAGGGATTATAAAATAACCAGAGGTTGGGGTTTTTTTCCAAGTAGTGATTTCATCTGATGTCAAACTCTGCATGGTATTAAAGTGATGTGGACATCTGCCCCTGGAAGTAGAAGCGAACCAGCAGATTTTGCGTTTTGAAGCACAGCAGAGCAAGGAGGTGTTGGGAATGCAAGATTGTTGTTGTTGCCTATATATGTTGAGAAAAAAGACTTTATTTTTGAATATGTAATGTAGTTGTATTTGTTGTCTCTGATTCAAAGGCGAAAAAAAAAAGATTGTTTGAGGTCATTTTCAATGACCTCTGTTGATAAAGCACACATATTCATGACCCTAAGCCATCTTTGTTAATATTCAATCAATCTGTTTGACATTCATCTCCCTCACCACCCAAATTCATGGATTGTTTTAAAACCTCTCAATTTAAATACTTTGTCAACCTCCCCTCTCAATTGTAAATTCAGAAAACTTTGATCCACTGCAAAGGATGACTGCTGTGAATATTCATTAACTGACTCATTAACTAGTCGACGTCATCGCTTGATGAGTAAAATATGCTTCGCATCTGACATGTTTGTGAAATGTGCAAGTGAAAGTCAAATGACACAATCCGTGTTAGCTTACATATCTGACATTCTGGGTCTATGTAAGGCACTGTTGCTAAATAACTGAAAGTGAGAACTAAACAGGGTATATATTAGTTAGGGCACAAGGTAGAAATGTAAGTGAATGTTCTCTGCAACGCTGAACTTTTACTAACCCTAATGTGGACACATACTGTAGTGTTGACCAGGAGAGCTTTCTCAAAGAGTGTTCGACATAAATTCCATGACCTTTTCATAAAAAGCAAGACTAAGTAGACTTCATTGTGTTAAAAGCTCATTTTGTATATTTTTCATACTGTAAATATCTCAGTTAGGACTTTATCAAATGCATTTGAAGTTGGCTTCTCTTCTTTCTAGATTTAGTTGAACAGTTTGTTGGCAAACTATTTCTGTCTGTTAACTGGTTGAATTAAGGATTTGCATGCTGTCATTGCTGAATTCTGTTTTATTAAAGTATGTCTCTGCTTCTCGTTGGAGGTTTGTCAGTTAAAAAAAAACAGATTAATGGAGGTAAATACAACAAGGCTGGTGTGTTCTGATGTAAATTCTGCAACACTGCTTTTAATAAAAATACAAATTTTTGTCAAGGACTGCATATATAAAAGTAAAGAAAAGGGTAAAATGATCACACAGTGTGCATTTGGTGCAGTGGATAGAATAAACAGTGTAGCTCTACTGAAGAAACCATTAAACGACCCATGTCTTCATTTATATATATTTATATATAACGACAACAAAAACAGGAGGTTCCATAATGTTTTTCCTCAATTAGTCAAAGTGCATCACTTATAGCAGGATTGGATAATAAGGATGTGCTGCTGGAGAACATGTAAGGACCTGACTGGCCCAGCAGTGGGCCACAGCAGCAGGATCTCTGGAGATGGACGAGCTGGCCTCGGTGACTGTTTGACAGAGAGCTTCATAGCGTCCCCCCTGCTGGGCTGATTGCGTTGGTCTATGCAGCTCTGCACAGCATGCACTGCCTCTCCTCAGCAGTGTTTAGCAACTGCTGAGAAGTCAGTCTGTGTAAAATCTAAGATAGCACAGCAGTGTGTAAAATAATTTGCTTCTTACAAAATGACAAATTCGCAATTTAATATGGGGTTAAGATTCATTTGTATTTGGATATGGTTTTCATTAAATTATTCAGTGACATCGTAAATGTGAATGTGTTCTTTTAGTCTAGTTTTATCCCAAAGTAACAGAGGATATGTTAGTTCTTACTGAATTTGGATTTAACCCAACTCCTCAGCTTGTAAAACTCTGCCCGAAACTGAGGGTTTATTGCAGCGTATATTATCGGATCACTCAGTGATGTGATGCAGGCAACAGATACCGTCAGGATTTCCAGGTCCTGAATAATGGATATCTGAAATAAATAATAAAGAATTTAAAAAAGTGAGATATCCTCGGATAAGTCTTGAATAAGTACAGTTTTCAGCCTCATCGAGTCACTTGATCTACAAATTTGAATTCCAACATCTTGATAATATTGTTGGCATAAAAACTCACCTGTTTATTCTTATTTTTGTGAACAAGAAAATTCATGAGAATAGTTGTTATCAGTGGCAGCCAGAAGAAGAGGAAGGTTACGATTATGTAGCCAGCACGCTTGGCCATTTTGCTTTCTTTCTTTTTTCTTGCTCTCTCTTTACTTGTTTTGGAAGGCATCATGCAAACAGCCCCTTCTAACTCTATGTTTTGTCCTGCTGCTGGAGATTGTGAAGAACCTTGATCTTGTGTAGCAACAGTCAGTGTTTCCTCTCTGTCGCTGTTCTGAGCTGGTTTTATATTAGCCGGTAAGACAGAAGTAGATTGAGGACCCTCTAACTGTGCGGACAACACAACAAGGGGGGTAGTCTCTTTGCCTGCTTTGTCAGTTTTCAGTCCTTCTCTTGATTGCTCATCAGAGTCAGAGTTACTCAGCACTTTCTGCATCACTGTGTTTGAGGTCTCATCATTAGCAGCAACAACTCGCTCCAATGCTTTCACCTCCGTTTTTATAGAACGGAGACTGCATTGCTCTGTTTTTAAAGTTTCCTCCAAAGACTGCACTGCAGCACGCACTGCAAAACAATGAGGCTGTTCTGGTTCTTTGTGACTCATCTTTGTATTTTTAAACTCTTCTTTCTTCTCAGAACTGACAGAGACAATTTGTGGAGTGTCTTCTAAGGTCAAAATAGCCTGTTTCTTGATTGGATTTGGTTCAACTGGTGTTTGAGCAATGTTTTTGCTCGGGATCTGCTCTTGATCAGGTTTTCCGTGTCCATTTTCTGCCACAGTAATGTCATCCCTCTTTTCCTTATCTTTTGTTGGGACTTTTTTAGAAAGAAAAGTACCTTCATCAAATATTTTGCGATTGTGTGATCTCAGAAGAGCAAATATGCCAGCATAAAATCCAGTGATGACTCCAAAACATACAACCCACAAAGGGAGCAGCATATAAAATCCGTTGGTGTCATACGATGTCGTCCCTGCCAGCATTCCTTGGCATCTGACATAAACAGGTGAGTCATTCAAAAATATTAGGCATAGAACAGCCACCAGAATAGCCAAGGTCCATGTGAGAGGGATGAGCACCATGATCCGTTTTTTTCGTTGATTGATTTTGAATGGTTGCGCTATTGCCTGGTATCGGTCTGCACTTATGCAGGCAAGAGTCAACAACTGAACGCAGCAACTGAAAGAGAAAGAAGCCATTTGTGCTTCACAGATCAGACTGTCCACATGTCCTTGTTGATGCACAGTCATAATGATGGTTAGTAGAATGGGACAGTCAATTATACAACGCATAGAGTCTATGACAGCAAGATTCACCACCAGTGCATTAGCAGAAGTTTGCAGTGACTTTTGATGAT
This sequence comes from Pseudomugil tenellus, assembly GCA_037177515.1. NCBI lineage: Eukaryota > Metazoa > Chordata > Actinopteri > Atheriniformes > Pseudomugilidae > Pseudomugil > Pseudomugil tenellus. The sequence goes on from JBAMHX010000011.1 coordinate 16,254,972, forward strand.
ACACTGCCAGTATGACAAAAATATTTGATGCAACCCCCACAAGAGAAGTGATTAACAGAACCAAGCTGTTTGCCACTACTAGGGTGGTACTGATATATTCCTCCCAAATGGTGACATTCCCCAAGTCCCATGCAGGTGTAGGTTTGCCTCTCATCTCCAAGTTCAAAGAGTCGGCATTCTCAGTTGTCTCTCTTCACTCTGTCTGCTTTGACTGAGAAAACATCAACTCCGCTTCTCTTCTTACTGTGCACCTTCAGTAAATGAAGAATGGGTAAAGCTGCAGCTTGGACAAGTGATGCCTAAGTACCCGCCTTTTTCATTATCACTCTACAGCACCAGTGGGTCACATGGGAGCCCTCACTGTTCACATTCATTAAAAATCTGCAATGTATTCACAGCAGAGACAACTGGGAGAACAAAAGAAGGTTGTTAATTGAATAGCACTTATGTCACTATTGTCTATTCCCTGATATACATGACTTTATATAAACCAACCAGAGATTTAGGTCTGAAAGGCAATATCGATGGCAGCTTGGAACTGTGATGCATATTAACAGTGACCTATTTAATTTAATACTGCTCCTTGGAGAGGTTAAAAACTTGGCATTGGGACACCAGATGGATGATTTAGGAGTTCCTGTATTGGCTCAGGAAATGATGGGAGCGGTGCAGTAGGATTATGGTATGACATTGTGTAATCCTGTTTGGAGATAAAGTGTGAAATGCTCTTTGCTTCGAATCTGGAAGCTTATGGACTATGCCAAATCTGGGATTAGATCAACACAATAAATTGTAGTCCTGACCATTCTACAAATTAGACCGAAGGAACATCTCACGACACTGTGTAGATAAATATGGAACTCCCGGAAAAGAAACATTCTTCACTGTTCTCCTCTGTTTTTATCTCGGCTGTCTCTCTGGACTGATCCTGAAGTCTGGACACAGGCAACATTCACTGCAACATCAGGACACCATATGTCAAAAATGCAGCTTAAGACACTTTATTTAGAAGCATATTCCCATTTACAAATATTTATATTATGTGTGGTTTGTATTATTTATATTATTTATTTATATTATGTGTGGTGTGAGAAGCCACATCAACATAATGCCAATACACATAAATTAACTTTTAACAGTCCCGTTGATCAAAAGGAGTCACATAGTTGCAAAGTAAAATGAAATTGTTTCTACACAGGCATTTTGCAGACTTATCTACTAACACTCTTACAATGCATTAGTCAAATTGCAGTACAAAGGGGATGCAAGTTTTTTACTTGCTGCTTACAGCCTTTACTATGGCCTGAAAATGAATGGCTATGTTTAATGTGCACATTAGGGACAGATCTTAACAAAAAACAAAACCCAGCCACACAAATTAAACATGAAACTTATTAAATTACCTATAAATAAACCCAAACCATCAGATTACAGTTTTTCTCAGTGGTTTTGGCGCATTTCTCACATTACTCTTTACATTTACACAACAGTTAGTTCAATCTCCCCAACATTTAGTCATATGTGTACATCATAGTAGCAGTTTCTCATTCCTTTCAACAAATTGCAAATGTATTTGCACATCAGTTACTTTCATACAACTCAAAATTAGTCAAATATAAATATACTTTTGTCTGCTGAATAGTCATTACATATAAAACTTATAATCTCATTTCATTACTTGAGTCTTTACATACAAAAAATGTTGAACTAGTTTTCTAAATCTGTCAAGCAAATTGCATAAATATTTTTAAATTGTATTTTTCCTGAAATTGTCTGACGTTTTTAGATACTCTTTATTCCCTGAGAATGAAAGAGGTCTAGCTGGACACCATCTGGAGAAGTATGTTGTTTCTGTTTGGGATAACGTGCGTTTTCACCACTCAGTTGTCGTCAGACAGTGGTTTGAAGCACATGATAGGATGCTGGTGGAATATTTTCCTCCCTACTCACCATTCCTAAATCCAATAGAGGAATTTTTCTCTTCCTGGAGGTGGAAGGTAAATGACCGGCATCCACATACCCAAATGGCCCTGCTGGCGGACATGGATGCAACATGTGATGACATCACAGCAGAGGCCTGCAGAGGGTGGATTCACCTCTCGAGGAGATACTTTCCTCGCTGCATTGCAACAGATGATATTAGATGTGATGAAGATGAAAATATGTGGCCAGACAGTGGAACGTTTGGATGTGCATGAATGATTACAGTACTATATATGTTGTACGTTCAGTTCCAATTGTACTGCAATATGGTTTACAGTTGTGCACAGCTGTACCCAAAGGAATATAGTGTTTGTTGTAAATAAAAGTGTGTTTTCTTTCTTTTGCACAATGCTGTGAAAAAATTAGAATGGAAAAGTCAAAATTGTGAAACATACATTTTCAGTGTCTTATACTCAGTTGCCTCACTAAATACAGTAATGTCTAACTTTAAAGTAGCTTTCAAATGGCTGTGGAAATAATATATAGTGCTGTCTTGAGTATTTTCAGGTAGTGTCATCAAAGATCTGACTTGTTTGCATCAGAAAACATTTACAGAGTAAATTGTCAGACTGAAAACATGATATACATTTGATTTTCTTGTTCATAAACAATGTCAGGACTTTTCATTTTGATGACACTGAGACTTCCATTGACATGCAGACTTGCTTTTGAGCAATGAACTATCCATTTTGAGCAAGTGACGCGCTTTTGCAGGTTATCCACTAGGTTTTGCAGTTTGTACTAAATGTTTTAAGAATTGCATTAACTGTTGTGCAAATGTTAATAGTTATGTGAGAAAAGGCACCAAAGCGACTGAAAAAATTTAAATTACCTATAAATAAACCTGGACCATCAGATTAGTTTACTCACATTTGTTTGTTCCACTTATTTGCAACAAGAATGACAATATTTTTTCACAGTGTTTTAGGTTCATCTTAACTCAGTGATGCTTTAATCTTCATGAGTCATTGGAGATGCTACTGCGTGTCACCTAAGACGACATGTTTGAGTCAAACCCAGAATTCTTGTTTTTGAAGTCCCTGGTACATCTTTTAACTGCCTATAAAGATGAGAAATGCAAAATAGTGGCATTAAAAATTAGTACACCACAGAGAGGCCTTACCCAGAAAAATGTAAACCTCAGTGTAAAACATGTCCAAGGAGAGTGGTGCAGCAGCCTTGTGTATCAAGTGCATTCAAACTTGTAGAGTTTTTTCCTATGTGATATTTATAGGTGAGGAACTGATTTGAGCATATCATGCTGTCTTTGCAGTTTCTCTGCATCCAAAAACATAATTGAACTGAGTGTATTGTTTATCCACAGGGGAGTCCGGAAGTAGAATTATACCTAGCCTATATATACTCCAGCACACACAACTGGAGTGTGTGCAAGCTGGGAAAAGGTTAGACGTATTACATAATCCACAGGAAATCCAATAACTGGGTTTGCTGTCAGGATTGATTGGATGATGGAGCCTGGCCCCTGTTTACTATAATTAAATTTTTAGAAATAATATCAAATAGAAAGACATGCTGTTCAATGTATCTCATAAAATCCTGACAAGAGTCTCATGTAAGTAGCTTTAAAATAAAAAAGTAATAGGTCTGTATATGTATGTACAGATAGATAGATAGATAGATAGATAGATAGATAGATAGATAGATAGATAGATAGATAGATAGATAGATAGATAG
>JBAMHX010000011.1:16258749-16270169 GCA_037177515.1 Pseudomugil tenellus
ATAGATAGATAGATAGATAGATAGATAGATAGATAGATAGATAGATAGATAGATAGATAGATAGATAGATGCAAGCAGCTCGTCGTGTCCTTTAAATTCTGAACAAAAGGGGGTTGACTTTTGCACTCGGCCTGTGTCCCACCTTGTTAAATACGAATACAAATGAAAAATTACAGTTTGAAACAACAGATCTCTCTTACAACATTCATTTGATTCAGTGATTTCTATTCTTTCAATCTCCCACTCTTTGGAAAATTTCTTGCGGACCTTCCAAAATCAATGCAAGAAAAGAGTTAACATTTGACAGACTCAGAACAAATCACAGATTTAAAATAACCTTATTGAATATTCTTATTGCTACTGGACAAAACAGGTCGATGACAAAACCAGCTCTGCAATATGTTTTTCAAACGAATCCCCAAAACAAACTAGTTTAAAAAAGGGGATACTACATCTGAACAATTTGGATATTTTTCTGTAATTGTTTTGCAATAAGGTTATCACATATCCTAACATTTCCATGTAATATCCCCATCTATGAATATTAACTATCAGTCTCTGAGGTAACACTGTTTGTGATGGGAAGGGGTAAAGACCGCTGTGGTAGACACAAGCCTGCTGCTTAAGTTTGTGTCCTTTATGAGTCACAGATAAACATGTCACCTTATTTGTTTTGCCTGGAAAGTTTCACACAGGCAGCACCTTGCTGTGTGTGTTGGCTCGCCTGCTTATGGAAGACAGACAGCTACCCCTGTTCGAGGAGCACATGGGGATGCTGATGGTTGTCGGACTATGGGGGATGTAGCGCCCACAGGACAACACCTCCAGGGTGCAGTCACGAAACTGATGGATGTGAAAATACAGTCAGGAAATCGATAGGTCATTAAAATAGATTTTTCTCAATTTTCAGCTGCTGTGTCCCACAGTAAACATTCTGGTTGCCTACCTGTTTGTTGGAAAGGAAGTAGATGATAGGGTTGTAGACAGGGCTGGTCTTGGCAAAGTACATGGGCAATGTTGCCACCAGTGGAGGGATGTACAGCTCTGGATCCACTACTACAACTACTGACAATACTGTGTAGGGCAGCCAGCAAACAAAAAATGCTACAATCATTGCCAGAACCATAACGACAGCACGATCATTGTCATTCTGCCTGGAATGCCCACCCTGCAGCTCGATGCTTCTGTTCAGCTGGTGGAAAGAAAATTTCAGCCACGTTAGGAGCTAATGGATTCTTTTAGTATGGATGTGGTAGACTGGAAACAAATAAAGACGAAGGAGGAAATTCAAGCAGTGTGACAAATGTGTAAAACAAGCACCACAAGCTCACCTTATTCAGGGATTTCAGCACTTTGAAGTAACAAAAGATGATGATTGCAACTGGGAGAATGAAGCAGAGGAGTGTGTAGAGAATCAGATAGCTATAGTTGCTCCATGATCTCTCTTCCCATGCCAGAGAGCAGGACGTCTGCACCCCCTCTGGTCCATAGGAGCTCCAGCCAAATAATGGAGTAACAGCCCAAAATAAGCAGAAGACCCAGACAAACAGCAGTCCAATAATGCTTCTCCGCATGCTCAACCTAAAACCCTCCTTTGGGTTACACACCATGTTGTACCGCTCATAAGCAAGGAGAGTTAGAGTGCAGAGAGACACCAGCCCTAGGCAAGAGAAAAAACAATATATTTAAGCTTACAGCTGCAAATTAGATGAAATTTGATGGTACAACTTTGAGAAACATACATCCATGGAGAGGAAATAATAACAAACTGTCAGGGAAAAGTCCCAATAAAAATATTTGCTATTCTTCAATAACTGTAACCAAAAGCAGATGTAATGAGTTAAAGGACTGGCCCACTTTTTATCTATGTCTCACTTTTGCTGAAATCCAACAACAAAAGAAACATCCCTGTTGCAACTGGACTTACCAAAATAATTCACCGAAAATCCTTGAAAAACACAGGCTGCATGGCCAATAAAATATGAGCCCTGGTAATTTGTGATGGTGGCCACCAGTGAGCCACACAGAGCGATCATGAGGTCCGACACAGCCAGGCTAAGGATAAAAATGTTCATAGGCTGGAGGAGGGTGGGATCCCTTAGCATCACGATTATCACGAGGGTGTTGTTAAAAACCGACAGCACCGTGTTGATAAACATAAGGAAGGAAAGTATACTATAACCCACCCGAGGGAAAATGGTGGGTGTTGCGGTCACCATCACCTCATTGTAGTTGTATGCAGGATAGCTGGAGCTCCACAGTGTACTGTTGCTGTCCATAGTGTTCAAATGGTCCAGCTTCTAGTGAAGCTACAATCAGCCTGTAACCTCTGAGCTCAGCATCAGAGGCTTTATCATTTCTGATCCCTATCGGCTTTTCCTATTGTTCAAGATCTTTAGATGGTTCACCTGTCTGATTAAGCAGGCTACAAAAGCCATATGGTAAATTGGTTGGTAACACGATTTGTGGGGATTAACCCCTATAAACCCACAACTATAATTGTGATTGGAAAGTTGAACTTGACTAACAATAAAACAGTCCTAAAATTAATTTCCCAAACCTAAAACCTTCTAGCGTAAATTAGCAAGATAACAAAACATAGTCAACAGAAGATTATTCAGTAAACATTCCTTCCATCAAGTCTAAATACATTAGCTGTCATGCTACATTAAGATCCTTTCCATAATAACATGAGCATGTGGAGAACCATTGAGCCATTTATGTTTAATAGTGAAATGACATAAAAATACACTTCATCTAAATATTTCAAACCACAGAAACAAATGAGGTTTTGGTTGTAGACACCGCCGCTGACTTTACAGGACGCATCAAAGATATTCTTCACAAGTGTTCATGTGAGTTCATGAGAAAACATTACACCCATTGCCTGTGAAACTGTCAAAACCTAAGAGCCTCAAAGTATCTTCTCTCACAGATCAAATAGCAGCCTTCACACCAAATATAGCAATGACACTTCCTCAGAAACATTATCATTTCTCATCTGCTAAAATGAGACATACAGGCTGTGCTGTGTGAAAATGACTTGAACTATGAAGCACAAAGCTCTCAGAACATCAAAGTGCAATGTGTGCTATTTTTAAGCACATAATGAAGTTAACCAAGATGCTGCCTGGCAAATTTTTAAAATGGTTCACTGCCACAAATTATATCAGCCTATTGCAAAAATATACAGCCTGCAGTAATGTGAAAAGATTAAGGCAACAGATTATGCAATGTGAATGTAAAATTCTCATTTTACCAGCAGATGCAAAGAACAAAAAGGCAAACACAGAAATTCATCCTAAACCAGGAGCATGACTGCCCCCTACTGTTCACACTATGTAAAAACCATTAAATAAATATTCTGTCTCTGTGACACAAGATGCACACTTTGGCTGAGATAGCATTACATCCAGTGCTCTTATTTTAAGACTGAACTGTTGGAAAAAATACACATAAATAAATGGTTTAACTTATCACAAGCAACACTTTTCAAGACAGTTACCACATACAGTGTAATTGTTTTAAAATACAGTTGTTGTTTGGTAAATCAGTTCAGTAAATCAGCAACATAGTTTGTCCCATTTTCCCATTGTGATTTTTTTTCTTCTCTATTCTCAAATCAGACTCTGCTTTGGTCTTGTGGAGCTGGAGAAGAAGCATCCATGCCAGAGCTGTGTTCTGGGCAGAATGGGGACTCGTGCTGCAGAGGAGTGCGGCGAGGGAAAAAGGTGTGCTGGAGGTCGTAGTTGAGCAGGCAGCTGATGGAGGCCATGTAGATGTCAGCAAAGCGTGAGAGTCGGCGTGAGAAGTAGGTGGGGTTGTGATACGTGCGGAAGAGGCTCCCAAACTGAGCATTGAAGATGTCCTTTGTCTGTGGCCTGTCAGAGGAACAAACATTGAGATGTAGCTGAATTGGCACTGAATCATCTAAATAAATTATCCATATTGCTGTTAATTTTCAAATAACTTAACGCTGGTTACCTCATGGCTTCTCTTTCTCTGATCCACTCATCGACTACCGCTTGAGATGCTGTATCTCTGTGCACCTACAGGAGGGTCACACACAGCAGTTAAGCACTACGGTGTCAGGATAAAGTGACAAAAAAAAACATATAAAAGAAATACTACATATAGTCTGACCTGCATCTGTTCAATAAGTCCAGTTAGTGCTTGTAGCCAGGTCATCATGTGCACATATTGCTGTGTGTTCATGATTTTAATCTCCTTCCGCAGCTCAGGGATGATGGCGCCAGTCCTCCAGCCGTGTTTCAATGTCAGATCCTGGTAAAAGAAAACAAAAGGATCAGATGGTTTATTTTGAAGCAACTACTGTGTCAAACATGATTAGTTGATGATTAAGGGATTTATAAGTTTGGCCAGTGATATCCAGCAATAATAAATACAAAGAAGAGGCTTAGTGTAGTAATGTTACACAACACTTTTATTATCATCAACACTTAAGAGGCCCAACAGCACTATGGCACTAGATCTGTATAGTTCCAGTGACATTTAACAGCCCAGTAGAGGCTCATTGTAGCTGCACAAATGAGGTGAAAGAAATATGCCTGAAGCTTTAAACCCCCAGGTTGTAGCTATGTAACTAACGCCTTAGTTAAACTAGCTCTGAGACACAAAATGCCAAAGCAAAACTAGACACATTATAACACTCCTGCAAACACGGTGAAAGAGAAAAATACTTTCCTGGAAGCTAATGCCAATTTTTGAAAACCACAAACACATTTAAAAGAAATCATTTCATGTTTGTTTTGTTATTTTTTCTGACTAGCTGTTGAATGAGTTTTCTGCAAATGTATGTTATCTTTTTCATTCTATTTCAATAAAAAAATCATGTTGCAATGTTTGTATTGTATTTAAGAAAAGTGTTTAATTTGCTTTTAAGTATTTTTCTTTTATTGTGTTTTCTATTCTTGTTCTTAACAATTTGTTTTTCATATTTTGTATGATTTCTTCTCATTGTTGTTATTTTTTGTCTTTTCTGAAATGTTTCAACATTTGTGTTGTTTAGATTTCTATTTTTTCTGCATTTTTAGTTTCTTTGTTAGAAGTCAGCAACAACAATTTATTTCCTTTCATCAGATCACAGGGAGATAGATGCCTGAAAAGCTGATCTGAAACACACCTGGGATTCCAAGAACTCATATCTGGACTTTGTGTAATTGAATTAACTCTTTAGTAACCCACAGATGCTTCAGCTCTGTGCCCACTCACAGCCATGATCTTATTCTAAGCCAGACTCTAACGGTAAGCGGTGGCTGGCATAAACCACAAACGCCAAGTTCTATGTCTCTAAACAAACAAGACAGCATAATTGACTTTTGGCTGGCAGCCATCGACCAGGCATGCAGCCAGAGATGTGCATCCCGCATCCCATCTTTCAGTATCACTTTTCACAGCTTGTGAAGCACATCTAGACATATATATATATATAACGGCATCACTTGAGCACTGTGGTGGAGTAAAATATAGTGATGTTGGTCAGTTCCCGTAGCACAGATGAAGGACAACTTCTGTTTCAGATAAAAAGTAAATTACGTACAGTGGTATTCTTCACTGTAGATGTGAGACAGTAAGTGTGATATTTACAACCATTAAGATGTCTGCCTAACTGAGCTTTAATGTATTAAGAATTACATTCTCAACCCAGTTATTATAGTTTCCATTATTCTATTTCAAGTCTCGCTTTGTACATCTTCTAACAGAGAAAAAAAGATTTAGACTGCTGTGAAGATTAATCCAATCAGGATCAGCTCTTTGAGTTCAGAAGAGACACTTTTTTTTGTCACAGCAAGAGTTCCCTCTTTCATTACCACAACACATTACTCAGAGTAGTGCTCATGAATCCTTTGTTGTAAATATGCATGAATACTGCTTACTGCCAAGTCACTGTAGATGTGATCTCCAAAGTACAGTACTCTGGACCCCCTCCAGCCAGTGAGTCTGAGGAACTCATAGAGGTTTCCCTGTGGATCAAACATAAATATCAAAAGATAATGAATCATAAGGCTGGATCATTAGGTGTATTCACAGTACAAGTTGAACTGTTTTTTCTCCTATTTAGCTCTTGTCGCAGCACCTGCTTGTAGATCTGCCCTTTCTCCAGCCTGTGAATTCTGTCCCACAGCAATGCACCTTTGTCTGTAACCCGTCTGAAAGGTCTGTATCAAAATACACGCCATAAATATTAACAGTGCTACAAACATCCAACAAACAGTACATTCATCACATAAAGCCTACAGATAAGTAATAGTAATGTGGCCTTGGTGCACACATGTGTTCCCGAAGCACCTGACAGGATAAAACAATATCTTATTTCCATATGAGCTGCAAGCAGAATCTTCTTACTTTCTTCTATCATTGAAGAATCCAGGTTTGTCAGCCTGGACAATCACAACATCAAACAAGTCTCTCCAGTCCTTTCCTACGATGTAGCTCATTCCTCGGTCACTGAGGAGGACAAAGATATTACTTGACAAAAATACTGAAGTGAGCATGCAATAAACCATGATGCTGGTGTGATAACAGAGCCAATCAGAGCTACTTCACTCTTCACCCTGACTGCTTTTAAATCTGTCTGTAAAAATGGTGGATAGCTGGGGACAAAATTAGCTAAATAAAATTTAACTGCATTTCAAAAGCATTTTCTGATCTTATTGTCCACTTTATAGTTCTATCCCCCTGTGTTTTATTGCAAACTGTACACAAAGCTTTCATACTCGCACACTGATGATTTAATGGGAAGTAATTAGGGTTTCAGTATCTTGCCCAAGGACATGTCAACATGCAGACATGGAAAAGCTGGGATCAAACCACAGACCTTCCAATTAGTGGACAAACTGCTCCACTTTGCTGCCCCATTCAAAATGACTACAAATTAACACTTTCCCAGCACACATGTCAATTTTAATTTATGAAAACACCTTGACATATAGAACTAAATAAAAGAAAACATATTGACATATAGAATTAATAAAAGAAAAAGGGTAATTATTTCCATTTGCAAATACACACAGTCCCTGCTTATTGCTGTACTGTCTAAATTACAACATATTATAACAATGACATAATTTTAGGGCTTTTCTGCTCTGGGAAATCTTTTGAAGTTGGTAATGCCTGGCTGGGCCATTTGTACAAACAGCCCGGACTTCAAAAGACTTCAGAGTCTATGACTTGCACTACTGAATTGCAAGTACTAGCTAGCCTGCCACTGTGTGTTTGCCCATCCATTAAAGCTGGGGCATTCTACAGTGGCACCAAATTTAACTCCAGTACATTATAAACATTACATTTTAAATTAATCTCAAGAAACAAACATGGTTTGCTCTCACTTACACGAAGTCAAAAGGGCTGTTGGTAATAAGGAACATCTTTTTTCCATGTGCTGACAACTTCTTTAGCACAGCATGGCTTTGTTCACCATAGCAAATGTATTTTTCTGGATGGAGAAGAAGCAGAGGATAAAAAGGTTACAGGTTTTATACATCTAATGTGCTTCCTAGTTGTATTTCAAGACCTCAAATATTAACCTAAACTATGTAATTCATATGCTGGTCTCAGATATATTAAAATATTTTCTCTTTCATTAAGTTAAATCAATCATAATAAAAAAAAAACAGAAAAAGTACCAATATTTGCCTCCACAGCTCGATACATAATGCCCTTGACATGAACATCTCTTATAGCTTCCTATGAAAGGGAACAAAACAGTCCTTAGCTAAGAAGTCACAACATCACTGTCACAAGATTAGCATTCAGGTCCAATGGCAACTTTGATGTGTGTAAAAATGCTTTACATGGAACCACAAAGGAAGTCCAGGTCTGAATACAAATAAAACATAAACAAAAAGGGAATATAGTCCTGTTGATCAGTGTGGAAACTAATTGATGAATCTGTGACTAGATTTCCCTCTGAAAACCATCACAATTAAGGGCAAACAAAGGACACAAAGTTAATCTGAAACATCCAGAATGAATAAAAGGTTTAAAACTGCTAAGTTTAACTCTAAATAATAAAGCAAGCAATACAAAACGATTCAAGAAAATGCTAGAAGATACTAGATGCGTTCTTCAAACAGAGCATGTGTGTGGGCTTTTAAAGACAGCTATGTATCAAAAAGCCCTACAGCGTTATGCAGAACAGACAAGAGCAGCATGACAGCTGGCCTCAAAGAGAGAACGCAGCGCTGATTTCTCGTCGCTCTTCCTGTGAAGTTGAGGAATCACATGGCTGGAGGCGAGCCTGCACGACTAAAATTAGGCACTGCTTTTCGAGCCAAAATTAAGATGGCAGCAAATTGCTGGAGTGTGACAGTGCATCACAAACATGTAAATAAGTTATCATGCATACACATGGCACAAATGTATTTAATTACATTCGCTGGTCCTGGGAAACCTCACCTTTACATCTTTGTAGAGATGGACAGGCTCATAGTCGATATTGTGCTTCATGAAGAAGTCATTGACGCATGACAGGAGTGTCATCTCAGGCAGGGAGAATATGTCCATGAACTGTTTCATAGTGTGGCCATGGGAACTCTGCAGGACAGTGATAAATGCTTTATAAATATGTATGTTTTTTTTCCGTGCTTGCATCTGCAGTTTCTGAATTAAAACTGATAAGTCTGAGAGTGGCCGTAACCTTGCCATAGAAGTCGCTCATGATCTCCAGAGGTACATGACAGCCTTCATACATGGCGATTACTTCCTCGTCAGAAACTGGATGAAGACCTCTGTATCAAAAAGAGAAAGTATTACAAATCCAAAGATAAAAACATATTTCATAGTGTGTCATTTGAAGAAGTTACAGTCCGCTAAAAGTGATGTAAATACAGAAAAAGAAATATCTTTACTAAACTGTACATGCATTATAATAGCTTACCACACTAACAGTCTAGTTAATTCCAGTATTTCCACTACAAGTAACAGAAGTGACTGTGTTCAGATACCTGTATACAGTTCCCAACTGAATATAATGAAAGGCATCTATCTTCATCAGAAGTGCCTTTTGCATATCAGGAAATATTTTCATGAAAAAATTACACTTTGTTGATATTACAACACATAAAAAATGTGGCAGTTAAAACAGAACAAAATTCTTCTCACCTTCTGTACATCATAGTGAAGTCCTCTTACAGCAAAATTTGGAATATACTCATACTTCCTAAGGCCCTCTGGATACTAAAAAAATAAAACAAATTTGAGCTTTTCATTGAGAGCATAAGTTTTTATTTACTGGATACCAAAACAAAAGAGTGACGTCAAAAACATGAACAAAAAAGCTCATCTAAAATCCATGTATGCAGGTAAAAAATGAAGTCTGGAGATAGTCATATCACAGCTTAAACATCTAAATGTGGCCTGATTATGCAGCCAATAATTACAAAAAACAAAACTGTCTATTACTGAAATATAGAGACAGACACTGCCCTCACCCGGTGGTTAGTGACAAGGATGTCTCGTGCAATGTTGAAAATAAGAGTGTGTAGATGGCTAGAGTAGAATGCCAGGGTGTAGTCATAGTCGAAGCCATAGATCTCTATGTCTCGCAGGCTCATCTCGTTGTTGGCAAAAATGGTGTCGGGGTCAACAGAGCTGATGGATGTGACTGGGATCAAAGTAGAGAAGAGGGAAAAACGTCAGTGCCATCTTGTTTAATTGTGGTATTTTATATGCTGCTTTAATAAAAGAGCATTTCCATACAAAGATATCCAGGATAGTCAATTTTATTGAAGGCAATGAAAAAGTTTATTTTGATCAGGTACTCCAGTAAAGCCCATGAGTACCTGCAGGAAATGCATTTTATATTTATAATAGCCTATGTTTAATTTATGTCATTCAGTAGCACTACCACGTTTTAATAAACAGGACACTTTCACCAAGTTAATGCAAGAAATGACAAAATGCCAAAGAGTAACCTATCAGATCCACTTTTAGCATAAATTTGATGTGATATTTTATTTGTTAATAATTATCAGTATCTAATTAGTTTGAAATGCAAATTGGACATTCGTGGCAAAACTCAAACCATATAATTTTGGTATTTTGTAGGCTGCTGATACATGCCATTTTTAAACTGCAATCCAAACACTGTAAATAAGTAAGGCTTCTTAAAACATTTTCATCCTACAATCACAATATTGACCGCTAGAAGCTATTTTAGCACGTTAATTTACAGCTGCTGTGAATTAAATCTGTTAACTGAACGTAGGGTTTTCTGCTTGCATGGTTATAAAGGTGAGGCTGTGCGCAATGGTGCGTTAGTCATTATCACGGTCATAAAAGAATAATAGGTAAATTTTATTACAATCACAGGGCCTGTAATAATGTCTGAGCAGTAACAGCACTCATACCCTCTGTTTGCTTCTTGGTCTCATTGTAAACAGACCACAGCTTCGCTGTCACGTCCGAGGAACTGCTGCACACAGATGCTGCGTAGTTTTTGGCTCCAGACTGGTGGTGGGACAGTAGCTGGTCGACTCCACGGGATACTGTCCTGAAATTCCGTTTTCCCATGCGAGACCTGGAGGTACGATGGGGGAAACTCTTAAGGGCATTCCAGAAAACTGTCGACCTCTGTAGAAAGTCCGTGTGCTTTAAAAAGAACGGAAGGCGCAGTGAGAACGGCGCCATTTCTCCCTTCCTGGTGGTTGGGAGCCGTGTGGAGGTCGCAGTGGACTCCAGCCGACAGCATGCGGATACAATAATACCGAAACTGTCGCTGTGTGTTTGACCTTACGTCACTTCCGTGTTTGGAATGGTCCCAGCCAATCACAAACCGATGCGTCGCTCCCTGCTGTTCATCGACTAGCTTATCACCAGTTAGCATCACTAAATATCTCCTGACAGCAAACAGCTATTTTACTAAACTTTAACGATAGTCGGCACAATAGTGTGTTGTCCTACCGCACTGTTAAAGATTTTAGAAATTTTAGAGAACAAACAAATTAGCTTATGAGTGGGATATGACTGCTAAATACAATTAGGTAAGACGTCATGTTTAATATTTGTAGGTCATGCTACACTTCTTTTCCATAAGGTGATAGTCATGGTAAATCACAGTTATTATATACTACATCTTAAATGTGCCATTTATGAAAAGTGGCTGACATATGGGGGACAAATCAAAGAAACATTTTGAATTCTTATCCTTTACAGAGATCCAGTTGTTCATATATTAGGAGGCTTTTTTTTCTCACAGAGGAAAATGTGATATGTGTGACCCACTACTATCCTAATAGGATCTTTACTTGTGTTTACTTTTAACTTATGATTAAGCATTTCTATCCTGGTGGAGGGTTTGTATTTGAGAATACAATGCCTTGTAAACAAGGGGTCAATCGGTTTGATTGCCAACAGATGTTATAAACACACACACACACACACAGACACACACACACACA
>JBAMHX010000011.1:16276184-16294962 GCA_037177515.1 Pseudomugil tenellus
AAAGATTGGTTTTTCATTCCAGCCGCAGAGTGCTCGAGACTTTCTGCCAAGATTTTAACCAGCATTATACATGCTGCGAGTAAACAGCGTTAATTATTAACAATATATTAAGACTTAATAGAAAATGCATAGCAAATGTATTCCATTAAAACCAATCTCACAAAACTAACAAAATGTTTCTCATAATGTGGACTCTAAATCTAAGATTCAGCAAAGTATATGATAAAAAAAAACTTAAGTTAAACCAAATTTAATTACTAATGTAAATGTAGGAAATCCTAAGTTACAATAAAAATTTTGGGGGGCTTGTTTGGTTTATTTTTTTATCTTATCGTTTTATGGAGATGATAATTTAAGTCTAGATTTTGACTGAGCACCCTATAATTAAAAAAAACTTTTGAAACAGTATCTCAAAATCTTTGTATCTACTTGTTCATTTTAATTTTGGAGCACCTGGTTAGCAAATGCTTTGCAATGTTCCCACAAAGCACAAAAGTTCAAGGTTCAAGGGGAGTTTGCAATATATCACTTTGCCTGTATGAATCCTGTCTCTTCTTCAGTTTCAGCAGGGATAAGTTCCAGTTACCTATAAACCTGAAGAGAATAAATTGAAGAGAAAAATTGATGCATGGGTGGATTTGTAAACTACTATTTCCCCATTCATAGTGACAAGCTTGTTAAATTTCTGTGACTAATTCCAACTTGGTAAAATAATAAAGCTGTCAACAGCAAACGTTGTGTCCTGTCAATCTGATTGTGGTATAGTCTTGTGGTTTTAGTGTCTTTTTTAAAAAAAATTATGATATTTCTACTACAATACACACACACACACACACACCACTGCCCTATGAGAAGTGAAATATGAAACGTGTAAGCCTGATCCATACAACCAGTAACACAATTGTGAATCATATTATGCAAACACAGAATGTATTTAGAAATGTGTATGACAACACATGCATATTAATAAACTGCGCTTGCAGTAAATATAACTTTTCCAGTTGACCATGTTGTGCACACATTTCACTTACTGAGCAGTTCCTTCTTGTAGGAGAAAGGAATAAGTGGCTCACCTGAGATAAACTTAGTTAATCCACTTATTCACTTCACTCCTTTTTTTTTATCTGAGAACCACAAACTAATCATTGTGGCAGTGGGCAAGAAGAATGGTACATCCTGCACATGTTACCAGTTAATCAAACATGTTTTAATAGAAATACAGACAAACTTCACTGTTAGAGTTGCTTTACACTGGATTTGATACACTTCCATGATGGTGACACTTGACATTACTTAACTGCACATTGTGAACTTTCATTTAACATACAAATGCAAATACACAGGAAAATATTATAACATGTGAAATGACATCATCAAATATATCATGATAGTAGAAACGGCAATTACATGCAGCTTCGGTGGTATTGCATAAGACAGTAAAACTTTAACCAACGTGTAGACTGAGATTTTCTTCCCCAACATTACAAGCAGAATTTTAGGAAGTGGTATGCTGATTATTCATTTTTGGCCAATGGTGTCTAGCCACGATTTTCGGTCATCGACTTATGTTGAAGGATCTGATTGGACAACATGTAACATATGCACTGCTGTAATTGGTCGAAGGTTGTGCGTGGTACACAGCCATTGGTCGCTCGTCATGAGTTTAATGGAGTGGGCTCGTTTGTTAGAGAGGTTGGTGGACAGTCTTCGTTGTAAAGCCTGTGCTGCATGTGCTGCTTCCCCGGCTTTTGTTTCAGCAGCTGAGGACTCACGGCGTAATTAAAACATAATCTCAAAATGAAACGAGTCTGGGTGATAGGTCTTCTTTTTACACTTCTTGCCTTTGGTGAGTAGTTTAAAGATGTTCTATTTTATTTCACTTTTTTTTAAACCCTTGAACATTTAGGCTATAATTAGCTTGTAAGCTAATGTTAACTTGGATTTGGTGTTCCTTTCTGTTAATGAATGAACCCAACTGTCATAGTTGTGCAGTTTTAAGAATCGTTTAAGTTTTTCCATGATAACGTGGTTAATTAAGTCTCTCAAAGCAATGCTAGTGCATGTCTTCTTATTGCCTTTCGAGAAGTTTCTAGCAGAAACGCCATGTATGTTGAAGCTGCCTCATGTTAGCTAACATCCTCATTTAAAAAAAGGTATTTCTGTTGCAAACGTTTGTTTGCATTCTAGCTAGGAATAAAAGACAAAGCATAATTTCTGCCGTAAAAAAGCCGTTATTTCTAACGGTAAAATATATGTTCAGATATTTGTGAATTCCGTGCGATGTACTAATTAAAATACTTTATATTCGCTTTGCAGCGGCTGTGAGAGGGGAGGATGAGCTTGATGTAGATGGGACTGTAGAGGAAGACTTGGGAAAGAGCAGAGATGGCTCCAGAACAGATGATGAAGTGGTGCAGAGGTGAGTGTGACTTGCTTGCCAACTGATTGAACTGTGAAGAAACTGTCCTTACAGAGTCACCTAAACATTAAACTAACAATGGAAGGTCAACATGACCACGCTCGTTTACATAAATGGTCAAGGCAACTCTGAATTCATAGCCTCAGTTGTGTCATGCTGAACAGATCTTTGACAGCTGCATAAACTCTTTGTCTTACCTGTTTGTGCATCTGTGTGCTCTCAGAGAGGAGGAAGCTATCCAGCTGGATGGTTTAAATGCAGCTCAGGTTAAGGAACTCAGGGAAAAGTCTGAAAAACATGCTTTCCAAGCTGAAGTCAATCGTATGATGAAACTCATTATCAACTCTCTCTATAAGAATAAGGAGGTAAGCAAGAATAAAAGTTATTAATATAGTAATGTTTTATTTTGTAAATCTGCTTCATTGGGAACAATCACCATCTCCTGGCTATTTGTTGCAGATCTTCCTCAGGGAGCTGATTTCCAATGCCTCAGATGCTCTGGACAAGATCCGCTTGTTGTCTCTGACCAATGAGGAAGCTTTGGCTGCTAATGAAGAGCTGACCATCAAAATCAAAGTAGGCTTAAAAAAAATACCAGGAGTGGAAATGCCACACTTCTGGTTGACTATTGCTGCTTATCTGAGTAGCCTTTATTTCCTTCTAATTTTCATTTTCATTCAAATTCCCAGTCTGATAAAGAGAAGAACATGTTGCACATCACTGATACTGGTATTGGAATGACCAAAGAGGAGCTGATAAAGAACTTGGGTACCATCGCCAAGTCTGGCACCAGCGAGTTCCTCAACAAGATGACAGAGATGCAGTCAGAAGGGCAGTCCACGTCTGAGCTGATTGGACAGTTTGGTGTGGGTTTCTATTCTGCTTTCCTTGTGGCTGACAAGGTCATTGTAACATCCAAACACAACAACGGCACCCAGCACATCTGGGAATCTGACTCAAACCAGTTCTCCGTTATCGAGGACCCACGTGGGGACACACTGGGCAGAGGAACCACTATTACGTAAGTTTGTTTTATTATCCAGAAGTCATCCTATTTGCAGTGACATAACTTTCAATAAATCATTGATTGAACCTTTGTAGCTGTTTAACAATAACTTGCATTGTATATTTGCATAGTTATAAAGCTCTCTGAATCCTGTGCATTAAATGTGCCATACAAATAAACTTGTCTTGCCACTTGCCTGTCGAATGCAGCAAGAGCAGAGACCCTCTCAAAATTGTAATCTCTTGTTGTAAATTTTAGATTGGTTCTAAAGGAAGAGGCATCAGACTATCTGGAGTTGGAGACCATCAAGAATCTTGTCAAGAAGTATTCTCAGTTCATAAATTTCCCCATCTATGTTTGGGCAAGCAAGGTGATTTGACTTTTGGATCATTTCTTCCACATTTTTACTCCATTTGTTTTCTTTTGAAATAAATGTTTATGGTTTCATCATATCTCTACATGTAAGACTGAGACAGTAGAAGAGCCCATTGAAGAAGATGCAGAGGCAGAAGAAACTGAGAAAGAGACCCCTGAAGATGAAGCGGAAGTAGAGGAAGAGGAGGAGGACAAAGACAAACCAAAGACGAAGAAGGTAGTTTGTTGATCTAAAAATGATCTGAACACATTACATGATGGGGTATTGCACATTACCCAGCCATAATTTAATGAGTTAATGTGTTTGACATCCATGTTTGTTGCTTTTTGTAGGTAGAGAAAACTGTGTGGGACTGGGAGCTGATGAATGACATCAAGCCTATCTGGCAGAGACCAGCTAAGGAGGTTGAAGAGGATGAGTACACGGCTTTCTACAAGTCTTTCTCAAAGGTAGCCACATGAATAATTACACTGTCAAACAGCATTGTGGAGTGTTTTTTTTTTTTTTTATATATAAATATTATTTTATTTGCCCTACAGGAAAGTGATGACCCTCTGGCTCATATCCACTTCACAGCTGAGGGTGAAGTTACCTTCAAGTCCATCCTGTTTGTTCCCAATTCAGCTCCCCGTGGTCTCTTTGACGAATACGGCTCCAAGAAGAATGATTTCATTAAGGTTTGTTCTCTAATTTATTATCTCATTTGAAAGCCTGTTTGTGCTTTCAGAGAAAGGAGGCATTCATAAACTGCTTAGGAAATTTATTTATAAACTTTTTTTTTTTTTTATCTGACTCCCATAGCTGTTTGTTAGAAGAGTTTTCATCACAGATGACTTCAATGATATGATGCCCAAATACCTGAACTTCATCAAGGGAGTGGTAAGTTCTTAATATCAGTTAAAAGACCTCTAAGCTAATATCTCCTGCTTCTAATGTGAGATTAACAAAACCTTTTTTTTTTTAAAAAAAAAAAAAAGGTTGACTCCGATGACCTTCCTCTCAATGTGTCCCGAGAGACTCTGCAGCAGCACAAACTTCTCAAAGTATGTTCAACATTCTGTGGTAATGCGCCACAATGCCACGATAAAATTTCTTTTTTTTTTTTTTTTAAAGTAATGTTGTAGTTCTCTTAGATTAGTCAATGTGATAATGTGTGTAATATGTTCTTTGCCATTTTGCCCTCAAATAATTGCAAAGATTTCACTTCTTCAGAAAGTGGAATAAAGGGAATTATATTAAATGAAGAGGGATGCTTTGCAATTATGAAGATAAAAGAAATATGGTAATAGTGTTGTCATGTCATTGCCTAGGTAATCCGTAAGAAACTGGTTCGTAAGACTTTGGACATGATCAAGAAGATTGCAGAGGAGCAATACAATGACAAATTTTGGAAGGAGTTTGGAACCAACATCAAGCTGGGCGTCATTGAGGATCACTCCAACAGGACTCGTCTAGCCAAGCTGCTGCGCTTCCAGACCTCCAACAGTGAAACAGACCTTGCAAGCCTGGAGCAGTATGTGGAGCGCATGAAGGAGAAGCAGGACAAGATCTACTTCATGGCAGGCACCAGCAGGAAGGAGGTGTGTGTTAACACATTTATAGTGCTTACTGTTGTTGAAATCATGGTAAGATATGAACTCAATGTTCCTTTTACTCTTTAGGCTGAGTCTTCTCCCTTCGTAGAGAGGCTTCTGAAGAAGGGCTATGAGGTGATTTACCTGACAGAGCCTGTGGATGAGTACTGCATCCAGGCACTACCTGAGTTTGATGGAAAACGCTTCCAGAATGTGGCTAAAGAGGGTGTCAAATTCGATGAGAGTGAGAAGGCCAAGGAGAAGAGGGAGGCTCTGGAGAAGGAGTATGAACCTCTCACTACTTGGTTGAAAGAAAAGTCCCTGAAGGACAAGGTACAGTCAGAAGTGTTAATGTTTATTTCTCATCTTTTTTTTTTTTTTTCTCACATTAATATCATGCTTTCATTCTTTGTCTTTCCCATTAATAGATTGAGAAGGCCGTTATTTCCCAGCGCCTAACTGATTCACCTTGCGCCTTGGTTGCCAGTCAGTATGGCTGGTCTGGAAACATGGAGAGGATCATGAAGGCACAAGCTTACCAGACAGGAAAAGATATTTCCACAAGGTAAGTGGAAATTTTATTCCCCATAAATGTTAATAAGCATGTCAGCTGTTTGCTACTTTTACATTTTGCTTATGTCAACACTGTTTTCCTCAGTTATTATGCCAGCCAGAAGAAAACACTAGAAATCAACCCCAAACATCCACTTATCAAGCAGCTGCTCAACAGAGTCAATGTAAGTTTGACTTACTCCATTAAAAGGGAATATTTGACATGAGAGACCACCGTAAGCAAACACCTGAACTGTTTTCCTTTTCCACAGTTGGATGCTGAGGACCAGACTGCATCCGATCTAGCAGTGGTTCTGTTTGAGACGGCCACACTGCGCTCAGGGTACCAGTTAGCTGACACAAAAGCATATGGTGACAGAATAGAGCGCATGCTCCGACTCAGCATGAATGTTCCCCTGGATGAACAGGCAAGTTGGTGGCATAGGTTTTAGATTTCAGCTGTTTGTGTGTGTACGTCAGGTTAATGAGTATAAATGTGACGTTTAAACTCCAAAAATATGTTCACTAATGGTGATAACTGTTATGCAGATTGAAGAAGAACCGGAAGAGGAGCCAGAGGAAGCAGCAGAGGATAATGACTCTGAGGACAAAGAGGAAATTGTAGATGATGACGATGATGAAGAAATGGTGAGTAATCATAACTTGGTATGCCACATCGGATGCTGCAACTTTATCTTTTGGCTTTTAATTCATTTATTTCTCTTTTATTCCCAGACAAAGACAGACAAAGATGAACTGTGAAGCACTGAATGGGAGAGCATAAAACATTGGCTCTGGAAACTGGATATAATCTTGTTTCAGTACCATTGTGGTCTGTTATCCTGGGTGGGGTTCCTGGGTCGGGGCTTTTTTAAAGTGAGCGAGCATTGTTTGCTTTTTTTTTTTTTTTTTTTTTTTTTTTACATTCCTCATGACTGTAAATTTGTTAATATTTAACTGACCTGTTTATGGAAAGATGCGATCCTGTCTATTGATCAAATAAATGTTTCTTGGAAAAAATCCATGGAATTTGAAACTGGAATTTTTTTTTTTTAATATCAGTTTAAATGAAATGAAGTTGATTTTACTTGGATGAGTCAACGTGTTAAACGAGAAACGGTGAGTCTAATTGTGGACGTTGGGTAACCAGATTTGGGGTTGTGTGAATAATTTGCTTCAGCCTTTAGTTGACTCGGTTCAGCATCTAGTTTGATGCAGAAGTGAACCAACTAAACAGATTTACTGAAGATCATATCTGTAAGATGAACCTAAGTCCAACAGGAATGTGTTGGGGCCAAGTTTGCAGGTTTTATGAAATCTCAATTGAATTATCTAAAGATTTAGTTTTTCTCTTACCAAGGCATGCTCTTCCAGTTTTAGTTTAGACCATATTTTCTTATTAATCAAGTTTGACTAAATTGAATTCAGTATCTAAAATCCACAAAGTCTAACTATATAATCAAAAAAGGTATTTTTAAAGTCATCGGGTTCAAATTAAGGATGGATGGAATTACAGTCTTAGCTTCACTCAGAATACATGTAATCTCCAGATTCACCAGCTTTGAGGCATAACTTTGGGTGATGAATGTATTTTAATGTGTATGGTAATTTAAAGTAGTGCACGAGTCTGGTAAATACGGATTTGGATATAAACTTTTAAATTCAGGTTTTGTGACATGGACCATAATTCTATTTTGTTTTGCTGTTTTTCCTCTTCACAAAGTACAGAATTACGGTCTTAAATATTTCAAATCTCACACTGGTCAAGTAGACCAGTCTGCCTTTTCTCTACTTTCCCAAAGAAAATTAGGCTTCATAGGACGGGATATGCTGCACAACTTTATCCTCGCTAAATTTGTTTGCAATACTTTGGCCAGTCTCATATCTTTTTATTACCCTTTCCCCTCGTCCAATAACAAGTGGTTAAGGATAAAATAAAACCCCAAGGAAATTAACCCTATTTCACTGTTACATCTTCAGTAGACGCTTGTTGCTACGTCAGATGAAACAATAATGGGAGGGCAGGATAACAGATCCTGGTCTAGGGGGCAAAACTGGCACTCAGGCTTTATTTAAAAAAAGTTAAGATCGTATTTTCTATATTAAGGTTTAAAGAAAAATGTTATCAACTATGTTGATAAGACACGTACTGCAATAAACTTTCCGACAGATGGCGCTCTTACCCAGATGTTGAAATGAGAGCAGTCACCCTGCACTCGCATGGCAGAACCATATTCTTTTAAGCCTCATCTCAGTTCATTGTTTGAAACTCTCAATGTTTATCTTAACTCCAAGTGTGATTAATGAAAATGTTAAATAGACTATTTAAAAAGATAAATTACTTGAGATGCAGGAGTTAAATTTTCACAATGTTTGTTGTAAACTACAAGTTATCATCTTTCTGCAGCTCACGGCACCACAATATTGCACATTATAGTTATCCATCATTTCTGCCCTGATGCCCAAATTGAAGTAGCTACCTGAGATGATCATCTGCACATGCCAGCTTCCGATCTGTTCTTGATTTAGAAATACTTTGCAGTTTGCAATCTGAGAGCAGGTTTGATGCTGCTCTACAACAGATACTATTGATACTACTATACAGTGAAAACTCTTGAACGGGAACATTGAAAGCTTGCAGGTAACCAGCAGCAATGCTCAACATGCTCCCCCATGCCCTCTTGAACGAGAAAATTGTGTGGTTTCTCAATAAATGGTGACAGATATGGGCCACAGGAGGAGGAGGAGGGGTCTCATGGTATGAACCACAGAAGACTGATTACAGATTGCTGCTTTAGTGTTTCATTTCTACCAATCTGTCCTCTGCCGTCTGCTAAATAACACGCCAATCTGCTTGACATAAGAGTTGGACAGTTTTAGGACTCTGTACATCACAACTTTTTTTTTTTTTTTTTTTTTTTTTAGGTAATTACTGATGCTTATTTTATTTTGTGTGTGTTTAAAATCCTTTGGGCCATTTTAATCACCTGGGTTTCCTAAAACCTTCTGAATATTGTAAAGAAAGTTAAACTGGGCTTGGTGATAAACCATTAGTTAAATTTACGGGTTTTGTACATTTTCATTAGTTAGCTAGTTTGAAAATATAACTACGAAAGTAGTAGTAGTCGTAGTAGTTTGCAAGTATGACTACTAACTGTATTTAAACAGATAATATATGCACCGAAGTGCAGCATGTGGAGTGTTAACCCGTTTCAGATAAAAACAACTTCTGTAATAATGAGTGTTTCCTAATGAAACTCTCAGATGACATATTATCTGCCATAAACTGAGATCCCAGTGTGCTAAAGACTGATTAATTCCTGTCCCTGTGGTCCAGCAGATTAGCTCCAAACTGTCTGTGCTATTAAAGGAACTAGTCCTTCAGAACTATCTTATTATAGTAAAATAACACTTTTAGTTAGCTAGTTGTTAAATATGATTGCAAATTTTCACTGATACTTGATGTACTAATATGTTTTATGTTTATTAGTTTGATATAATGTAAATACATGCTTGTATTTAGGCTCGGTAACTATTTATTCTAACAACATGAGGACATTTTGCCACCTTCTTTCTTAATGTTCTGTTTTAAATCAGTTGTAACACCTTTTGGTCTGCAATAGGATGAAAACTGGTCTTTTGCTTGGATGTTGTGTCTCATCTCTTTCAGTTTAGCTCGATCTCTGACAGATAAAGCAACCCGGGGGCCTCTCTTTCCCATAATTTGTATTTTGCGACTGACTGCAGTTTCTGCGCCGCTGCTGCTCATACGCAATCCCTCGATAGGTGGTTGCCATGGATTCCTGGGTCACATGCGTGGGTTTCCTATAGCCAGAAGCAGCAGAAGATGCTTGGACCAAAAATCCAGAGCCATTTTCATTCAAGAAAAACACAGGATCCGCTGTGGATTGCTTGCTGATTAGGTGGCCAGACTACACTCGCATATTCTTTAAAAAAAAAAAGACGACGGTGTGTTTTTTTGTGTGGAATTCGCAGCAAACCGGTTTTATCCACATTCATAGACTGATAACAGGAATGAGTATAGAAATTCCTGAAGGACTGACGGAGCTGTTACAGAGCTTTACCGTGGAAGTGTTAAGGAATCAGCCCAGGGATTTGCTCGAGTTTGCATTACAGTACTTCACCCAGCTGAAGGACAGCGAGACCAAAGAGGCCTCTTTTGGCAATGACCAAAATTCGGCCCCAAGATCCGGAAAAGCGGTCAATTTCATTGACGAAGCAATGCAGATCGATTCTGAGAACGGAGAGGAGGAAGATGACGATGACGAGGAATTCATAGGTGAGTTTACGTAGCTCATTTGTGAGTCCGGTGCACAATAATGCATGTGGATGTGGATGACCTGAATGTACTTTGAAGTAGAAGCATGCATCGCCGCGTGCGCGGCTGCTGCTCGGTGCGAGATGATGGGAACAGAGCGGTGATGCTCCGCGCGCCACTGTTCTCTCATTTGCCTTATATGGTCAAGGAGGCTGAAAGATGGCTCAAACGTGCACGACTCCTAATTAGAAAACACGTTTTTATTTTCTTTGTTGTTACGTCTTTAAATAAGAGGAGCCACAAACCCAGCAGAGCGCGCCCCCATTGTTCGTTGGATAAAAAGCCAGTCGGTTGAATAATTTCTTATCCAGGTGCAGGCCCGATGGGCCTATTTACCCAGATTAGCTCAAAAGGAAATGTCACAAAACAGCAAACACGTCCCTGCTGGATTCAGTACATTATGATTTGTAACATGCTCAGTGTTTCCTGAAGTGTGAACATATTTATAAGAATGGCCGGTGCGGGGTTGCAAAGAGCCTCAGCAGCAGCAGCGCAGCTCTGACACAGCATCTCAATGAGTAGTGGTCTGCAAGACTGGCTGCAATGTTACATAAAGGCAGGTACACCACATTCACTTGCTTAATTGTGCTTTTTTCAGGCCACATTTCCGCTTTCCTAATGATATTTCATTGTTACTGAGCTTTCTGCAGGCTGGCTGGCTGTCAGTGGATGAGTCCATCTAATGTATATTTCATACTGACCATTTGTGCAGGAGATTGGCACCTTTTTAGTTGTTTTGCATTTTTCCTATTTGAATTAGATGCAAAACCTAAAGCCACTTCAAAGCAGCTGTCTTATTGATGTTTTACTCCAATGAATATGGATCATAAATAAGAGATGTTTCATGCACAACATCATAATCCTTTTCAGTAACGGTCAGAGATTTATTTATTGTAAGAATAACATGTAGTTCTCATGCTTTGCAGCCCCGGTGATAAACAGATTCATCAGAAGAGCATCAGGTGAGTTAATGACCGCTCTCTATTATTAGCTTGTTATATCAAAAAGAAAAAGTCTGGCCAGTATCAATGCTGGACATATAAACTATGCTTTTCTGAATTATCAACACTGAGGCTGCTCGGGTTCTGCTTCAGAATGGTGTAGTTTTCCATCTGTCTTTTGTTACTATCTTCCTCCAATAATGATAGGTTCGATTTATTAGAGGTCTGAGAGGCCACTTTCACATGAACCTGAACGATATGGATGGGGGTGTTACAGACCAACGAGTGCCACTTATAACAATCCTATGTTCATAATATTAAGGTTGGCTTATCAGTGTAATTTCATCCACTTTTTCTTGTGTGGAGAGTGTAAAAGTTATTCAGTAAAACTATAAGTATTTTAGCTACTCTTTACAAAACCAGATGGAAAATGAGCATTTTGCAAAGCATAGCACAATGGTATTAAAATGGCACAACACCACAACAATGCTGTGTTGTTGCTATGGAAGCATAGGACAGAAATGTAACACAGTACCATCATACAACCCTTCAAAACCTCATATATATGTCATTTACAGGCTTATGAAATTATTTAAGGCCACACCTGAACTTAACACTTTTAAGCTAATACTAATATTTTGAAAATAAGTTTCAAACTAAGGCTGATTGGTGATTCTAAATTGCCCATAGAAGTGAGTGTGTGTGTGTGCATGTTTGTCTGTCTATGTGTGTTGGCCCTGTGATAGCTTGGTGACCTGTCTCCCCCCCGCACGATCCCGTTCGGGAATAAACGGTAGTAAATGGATGGATGGATGGAATTATAACTTTTAGTGTTGGGATTTGAAACAGTGTAAACATTTTTACAATCACATGAAAACTATGTGATAAGAGTTAAAAGTATATATAAGTATATATTTAACAATTAGGATGAGAAGACTTGTTTTCATTAAATTTGGGTTTTGGCATTTTTTTAAACAAAATGAGTAAAGTGAGTTTTCTTATACCCTAAAAGTTTGATTTTATACTGTTAAAGATGCATAAGCTACACACAGAAACCTTGAAACCTCTTACAGTATTATCACAAATGGATACAATTCTTCTATAAGTTCAGAGAATGATGGAATGTTAACACTCACAGAATACAATATAACCTCTAAAGTTCATGTGTAGTTTATCTGCTGTTCTCTGTCACCCAGTGTGTGCTGAGGCATTCAATCCTGATGATGATGAAGAAGATAAAGAGCCACGGGTAAACTGCAACACATACTGCAATCATATATTCATTCATATAGTTTTTTTTATAATTAAGTAATAAAATGTAAAGTGATGAGAAATGTATTTCCTGTATTTATCAGGTAGTTTTACAGAAACATGTTTTATCTTGCAGGTCACCTACCCCAAAACTGATGAGCAGAGACAAAGACTACAGGAAGCATGTAGGGACATTCTTCTGTTCAAGAACTTGGATCCAGTGAGTTGATTATTCTATAAGCACAAAGCCATTTATTGAAGTAGAAAAAGAGAGTGCATGAGCTGAAGGTCAGCAGCTTTTTACTACTTGCATAGTGCATTATGTGTGATAAAAAGAGACAGCTTTTTTTTAAAACAGAAAAAGAATTCATTCTACATTATGCTATTTTATAATACAACAATTTTTATTGTTTGCTGTTTCTCATTCTTTCAGGAGGAGATGTCTCAGGTGTTGGATGCCATGTTTGAGAAGTTCTGCATTGAAGGAGAGCACATCATTGATCAAGATGATGATGGGGACAACTTCTATGTCATTGAAAGGTGCTTCTATTACTTACACATTGTTTTCTAAATGTAGGCTTTTGGGCTAATATTTGTTCTAACTTTATCCTTTTGATGGCTCTTTTGTCCAGCGGGACGTTTAACATTTTTGTAAAGGTTGATGGCATAGAGAAGTTGGTGGGCTGCTATGACAACAGAGGCAGCTTTGGAGAACTTGCGCTGATGTACAACACCCCCAGAGCAGCCACAATTATTGCCAACTCGCCTGGAGCCCTTTGGTGCCTGGTGAGTAAACCACTGCATCCTCCAGCAAGAGCACAGCTGGTTCCTCTGGGTTTTATAACACACTGTGCAGCCAGTTGGAAAACATTTGAATAAACACACAGGTTGTCTGTGACATTGTTGCTACCGGGTGTCACAGAGTGAGTTTGCTTCTTCAAATGAGGCGAAATGATGCAGAAACCCTTCCCGTGGGTACGGTTTTACGTTTGCCCACATACTCACAAAGTATCAGAAAATCTCTACATGAAATTTCAAATTTCCCTTCGCTGATCTTTTTTAAAATGAAAACTTCAGTTTAAAATTATATTCAAATTAAATGTCATGAAGTATTTTGCGGCCAGAAAGCTTGTCCCAAGATTCAGTTGCAGCTTGATCTCTTCATGTGAAGCAGTTGGTTTATTTATGACTCAGTAAGGGTCGTGTCCTCAGAAGGTGGTAACGGCTCTGTTATGTCATCTCCGTGCAGACTACGCAGGCTGC
Source organism: Pseudomugil tenellus (assembly GCA_037177515.1). NCBI lineage: Eukaryota > Metazoa > Chordata > Actinopteri > Atheriniformes > Pseudomugilidae > Pseudomugil > Pseudomugil tenellus. Next base: position 16,289,906 of record JBAMHX010000011.1, read on the forward strand.
TTCTGTATCCCCTGCTGACCCGAGTGACTCGAAGTGTACATTTTGAGTTTGTGAACAAGTAGGAGTCCCTGTTCCATGTGTCATCAGCTCCGGCTGAGGAGAAGCAGATCAGCCACAGAGCCTCTAAGCAAGCAGAAGATTAGAAGTGGGAACTATATTCAGTTTAAGTTAGGTCAGTCTGTTAGAGCTGGAGCCCACGTTTGATCCTCAAGATCGTCTATCCTGCAACTTTTAATTGCAACTCTTCACTGACTAACCTGAATCATATGAATAGCTTTTTACCAGGCTTCTGCTGAGCTGAATGACATGCGAATGAGAGAATTTAGATGATTTATTCTTGTGTTGTAAAAAAAGATGCATCTGAAAGTTGCAGGATAGTAGATCTATAGGACTGGACTTGGACACCTTTGGGTTAGAGTCTTGCTTGGTTGTCTTGTTGAGAGAAAAGATTTCCTATCGCCTGTGTGACTACACCTACTTCCTGCTGTGTGATGTCTACCTCTGCATGTGCTCATCTAATATCCTCTTGTGTTTGGATTGTTTGGATATTGTGTAGTTTTAATCAAAAATACCAAATCAAGATTTCATGTTTGTTGAAGAAAGCAGATGGTGGAAATATACTGGGGGAAGTGCAGTTTTTTTTTGTGTTGTTTGTTTTCTTTTTCTTTCAGGAGATATTTAGCTTATTTCTAATTAGACTAGGACTGTAGGGAGATGTGAATTACACAGCTCTTTGCAAACACAAATGCAACTCAAAGTGCTTCACACAGCTAAAACAAACATTAAAATAGAAATGATTGTGGCTGTATTGCATTAATGTGCATAAACAATGAGTCTGGGGAATTAGCTTTTTATTTGGACACAAACCTTAATATTCTCTAACTGTGTGTTTCAGGATCGTCTGACATTCAGGAGGATCATAGTGAAGAACAATGCCAAGAAGAGAAAACTATATGAGGCTTTCATTGAAACGCTACCACTGCTCACATCTTTAGAGGTTAAGATCAGTTTTTTCTTCAGTGTTTACAATGCATCATTCATTTACACTAAAACCTCTGTCAGCTAAAACATCTTTATACTGCAGGTGTCAGAGAGAATGAAGGTAGTAGACGTGCTCTCCACCAGGGTGTACAGTGATTCACAGCAGATCATTGCTCAGGTGATGAGCCTTCTTTTACGGGACTGTTTTATTTGTTTTGCATTTCATTTATAAAGACAAAACTCCTTGTTTTCTTAAACCATTTATTTGTATTTTCTCATTTTGAATTGCAGGGTGATTTAGCAGACTGCTTTTACATCGTTGAGAGTGGCCAAGTTAGAATTACCATGAAACGAAGCCGGGTACTTTTGATTAGTCTCACTTTGTTTCTTAAGAAAATAGAATCTTGTGAATAATAAAAAAAAAAAAACATATAAAGGTGTTCCGGTATCTTATTGTGTGTATTTCCTTCTTACCAGACAAAAAAAGACCAGGAGGAAGAGGAGGTGGATATTGCCACATGCACAAGGGGCCAGTATTTTGGGGAGTTGGCTCTTGTCACAAATAAGCCCAGAGCTGCATCTGCCTATGCTGTGGGAAGCGTCAAATGTTTAGGTAAAGTTTGACCATTTCTGTTTATAAAGATCCCTTGTGCTGAAATATGGACGGTTGTTTTACCTCCACTGCTTTTTCTTCTTTTTATTTTTCCTGAAAGTTTTTGCAGAAAAAATAACTATAATATCTAAAAATATGTACTATTCGGCCATGTTCGCAAAAACAGTTCTCAGGCATAATTAAGTGAGTGTTAATCTCGCAATCAGTGCTGTGTAATAAAGTGTCTTTGTAAAAATAACATTTTAATTTTCAGTTATTTTTAAAATCACGTGACCTATAAATCAACATATTTTTATTGTCTTTATTTACTCCATTTTTTGCTCTAAATACATTGACTTATGCTTGTCTTGAACCATTTTAAATCATCTGTAAACCTAATTTATTAACATATTTCAGTGTGCTAATCACTTGAATTAGTTTTATAACCGAATCTTTTTTCCCTCTAAAATAGGCAATTTTCTGAATTTTGTAATAATATAAATATTAGTAATGAATTAGTACAAATATCAGCCTCCCTTTTAAGGATATTTGATGCACATATGCAGGTAGCAGGCTTGCAGTAGTACGCTACATTTTCTCCTCTAGGGGGCATCATAAACATATAAATTGTACAGGGTGGTTATTATGTCGTTTTCTGTACAATTCCACACTTTTTCCAGAAAAGCTAATGAGAGCAGATATTTAAGCCTTTTTTCTGGTTCCAATACTAAACACCTCTATATCTTTTTTCATCTGATGTTCTTAGTTTTCCACTCCTCCCTTCATCCAACGCTGTCCTTGTCTCGTGTCTTGCACAAATTGATAGTTTTTTATTTCAATTAATACTGTATTTTTTTTTACTACATGTATCAAATTTTGTTTCGATAAACCACAATGTGGGTTGTGCATGTTTTTGATAAGCGGCCATTTTTTAAGGTTCTAATAAACAGAAGCTTTTTCTTTAAAAAGGTACCTTAAATACACAGATGTAGTGTATTTTAAAACGTTGTCAACATTGACAAGTACATGGAAGAAATTTGATTAATATATGTCATCACTTCTTTTAAATTGTAAAGAGACTTTGCGGATGCCACGTATTTGCTTCGGTAACTTGAAGTATGTGCTGACGATGATGTCTTGTTCCCTGTTTTTCACAGGCCAAAAAATAAATAAATAAATAAACAGGCAGTAATGACTCACTTGCTGAAACCAGGAGCTGATGATAGTTGCTGGCTCGCTGGTTTTAGCAATGGCAACAGATTGATCCAGTAGTGTGCTATGTTCACTATTGGACTATTGGAAGTCCTGTCCATGAAACTGATCTCAAACATACTGACAGAATACCCTTTAAAATGTTATTATGGCTTTATGCATCAAGCTGGCATATTAGATTTAGTGATCAAGACTCTGACATTTCTCCAAACTTGTAAGTCAGAAATTCAAATTTGAGCATGTTACAATTTGTTTTTTCCAACTAAAAATGAGAATTTTAAAAGTTTGGAGGTAAATGAAACGCAGCATTAACTTATACATTTTGTAATTTTTAAATTGTAACTTATAAATTGCAATTAATATTCTACCTGGGTACATGGGTTAAAATGGATAATCATAACTTCTAAGCATTTTTTTAAAAGTAACATGGGCACGGCTAAATTTCAGTCAATTAAAACCTCAATACTAAATAATAAATGTTACATTTAATAAATGATAAATCTTAGAGAGTTGAAAACCTCTTGTGAGAAGCTTTTACTGACTAATAAAAGTTTGAAGGGATAGCCCAAATGTTGAGTTCATGTTTTAGTCTTTCTGGTTTTTACTTATAATGGGAGTAGTGACAATGACAAATGGGACAGTGCTTTAGAAGTTGAACTGCTGTATTCTGAGAGCCGATTTTAGTGTTAACAAATGCTAATTGTTCAAGTACTTGGAGTTTGCTTTGACCCCAAAAAATATTTACTTGTGTATTATTATTTTACTTTATTTCAATCTTCATTAATTTCAGCCTCTTTCGCTGTATTTTCCAGTCCTGGACGTTAAAGCCTTCGAGAGGCTGCTTGGCCCATGCATGGACATCATGAAGAGAAATATTGCTAACTATGAGGAGCAACTGGTCACGCTGTTTGGCAGTAGCCCTGAAATTGAGCAACAAAGTGCATGAGATGACTCCAATGGACCACAAAGGATTAAATAGGTGCAGAAAAAGAGGCTTGTACGGATGTTTTCCCCATAACCACACAAACATTGTTTTTTTTTAACAAAATATAAAAAAAAATGTGAATATTCATCACACCACAACATTTATGTGTCAGATAAATATACCAGACTGAGATACGGCTTATTTTAGAGTGTGCCACAGAACGTCATGTCTACAATAAGCCAAAGCAGAGTTGCTTATAGCTTGATTCATTTCATTTCAAAGGAACTTCACCTTATAAATGTAAGTGTATATTTTAATTGTCGTTGTCAGGTGCACTATTTGTTGGTAAACTGAACACTTTGTTAACTTTCACTTTTTTCCACAGTGCTCAAGCTGCATCTACTGTATATTATTGTTTGTACATTTCTAAATCTTGCTGGTCGAAAACCAGATGCTGAAGTTTATTTCTTACTGAATTAATGTGAGAAAGCATTTTATCTTTTCCCATAACAGTAGCAAGATCACTGTCTTCAAATCCCCAATGTGAGAAAAACAAACAGTTACCAAAAGGCATTGGTTGGAATTTCATCTTTTACACGTTGACTACAGCTGAATGTAGTTGACATTTTTACAAAATGGCATCTCTGTTTACCACCAGATTGAATCCTTTGAATCCATACTATTAAACTGTTTATCATTGCTGGTAAGTGTTTGTGGCTGTTTGCCTAAAGCCCTGCTTTTGCTAAAAAAAGCAAACATATGAGCGATAGCTGATAGTTTTGTAAGAATATACAACACATTGCTGTACAATTTTGAAAACTGAGTATTTACTGTTATTATAAGACCACTTCTAACTTAATAAGTTGCCCCAGTAGACTGTAGTCATTATAAGCAATGTTGAAACTATTTTTTTGTGTTTAAATGTAAAATTTAGCTCATACTGTTTGTGTAGGTAAAATATACATTATTAAGACATCCATTATTGCTGTCTACCTCTGCCAACAACTTGTATTGATTCTCTCTCAATGGGAATTAAAAGTGGGTCCTCTACTTCTCTCTTTTTGTATCAATAATTGAAGTCTTACATATTCTTTCTGCAGCTGACTCGTTTTAAACTGGTCTACATGTAAACATGCTGATTTTATTCCCCTCTAGTAGTCATTTTTGAAAGCGAACCACAACACTAGCTAGAGGAAGAACTGTATGTTTCACTTTTCATGTCAATAAAGAACATTTTATATTCTCCTGTCACGTGGTTATTCGTTGCAGCAAAGTCATTCATTCATTCATTCATTCATTCATTCATTCATTCATTCATTCATTCATTCATTCATTCATTCATTCATT
>JBAMHX010000011.1:16295062-16305413 GCA_037177515.1 Pseudomugil tenellus
TCATTCATTCATTCATTCATTCATTCATTCATTCATTCATTCATTCATTCATTCATTCATTCATTCATTCATTCTTACTGTTGCCGCTAGATTTGTATCACAAAGACATTTTATAAATGTTATTACTTTGGTTTTTAAATTAGTTCTTAAAAAATTGTGCACGATGACGATTTTTGCAGCAGTTGCAAGATGACATAAAAATAATGTATTGTTCGTGTTATTGCCAATCAGCTGTTACTGGGTAGTAACAGGCATTTACTTTTAGCCAATTAGAACGTGATAAACAAATAAAACCCCGCCTACTTTGTTTTGCTCAGCTTATTTAGCCAATAGACTATCCCGAATCATGTGATTGACATTAATAATAACCAATAGGAGGCTTTCTTCAGTCACAGTCGTTTCCACCCCTCGACTGAATGCCTCGGAGTTTCTTGATGGCGATAGATATGGTAAGTGGGAAGTTGGGTACTTTTTTCGAAAAAATGAATGGTTAAAACCATTTTTTGACACATTCTTTTAGCGATATACAGCGTTGCATGTCCAAAATAGCGTTTTAGCGCAGCTGTCACGAATTTATTTGATTTTGACAAACTGTGCTCGACAATGATTTTTCTTTTTTTCCACTCTCGCTGTGACGCTTGTTGTTTCGTATACGAAACCCACTTTAAAAGCATTTTATAAATTGAAAAACAGGTCTTTCATTTGGCAGTACTTGCCTTATGTAGTGTAAAAAACGGCAAAGAGACTTCCAGAGGGTTTCGTGTCATTCATTTTGAACGGTGCACGGGTTGCGTCATGCCTCAACTTGTTGACATTCTTTTGTTTACAGTGTTTGATTCGACAGGCTCTAAGGTTGAGTGGAAATCATTTCTGCTGCTTTTGAAACGTGGAGAAAGAATTGACCTGACATTCAATCCGCTTATTGGACAAACTGTACCTTATTGCATTAAAAAAACCGACTTTCTTTTATTGTCACCGTAGTTAAGAGTAGGAAGCAGTTTTTGATGAATTTGTTTTTATGTCAGGGACTACGGATGGGTTGTGAGGATACAGATGATCAGCGTTTCTTCCTTGTAGGCTGAATCATTATGCGTTATCGACTTCCTTTGTGTACGATTGTAAAAAAAAAGAAGAAAAAAAACATAAAAAAAGATTAGTCCCCGAAGAGAATATCAGTTTAATATGAGCAGACAATATTTATAATTTTCAGTTATATAATTGCGTGTTTCGCTAGTTGTTGTTGTTTTTTTAGCGCTGCTGTTCAGGACACATTTCTGGTATTTTTCACTTTTTTTGTGTCGCGTTGAATGAATGAGCTCTGGTACGCATGCGCCAAACCCATTTAAGTTTATAAACAAGGCCTCCACGCAGCGAGTCACATGACTGGTTATAGAGGTTTACTGGTAAAATCAGACAAAGGATTTCCCACAGCCCGCCTGCCTTTTACATCACATTCATACTATAAATTAACAACGATTACTAACTGTCTATAGTGATGTTTTTTATTTCTTAACAAGGCATACAATGTTTGAAAAGCTAATGTGTGTAAAGTTATTGTTACCTGTTAATATTATTATTTGTAATGAAGTCTAAATTAAACAATATTGAGAATAGTATATTATTTTAAGATGCATTATAAGTAGACCTAAGCGTGCACTTTTGATTGCAGAATTTCTTTTGCTTTTTCCTAAACCAGCTGATGTGTCAGAGTCTGATAATGGAAGCTGAGTAAGCTGCCTTAAAAAAGGAAAGGATATAACAGACAACTGCAAGAATGGATGAGTCGTTTGATCCACTCAAGTGTAATGAAGACCTGCCTTCATCACCTGGATGCCACATGGAATATGGTAAGATACTAAACCAGAACTAATTCAGGTTCATTTTTTTCTAAATAAAATGAACCTTTTCTCATAATAAGTGCAACCATTACTTCCATTTTGTCTCAGATGACATGCCTGAGCTGCAGGAGGTGGAGGAGGACCAGAGATCTCAGGGCTTATTTCATGTGGGAGCAGTGTCTCACCAAGAGCTGAGCTCGTCCCCGAACACCAACTGGCTCGCTGAGTTGGCCAATATTGCCACCAGTCCTCAGAGCCCCCTGCTGAAGGATGCCCCACACAAGAGGTTTGTATAGATATATTAACTCAGCATAGCCTGCTGAATGAATACATTGAATAGTAATGCACAGAAAGATTGACACTTGTAAAAACATCAGGACACCTGGGGGAGTTTCACATAGCAGGTCTGGCATGTTAGCAGCACAACCTAAAGTACATGTTGTGTAATATCTTCTTGAATTGTGCTTAGTTATAGCTTTCATTATCTTCCATAATTACAACTCAGAATTAGATCAAATTAATAAAAAAAATACTAAGAAGTCATTTAACTGGATTGCACTAAGATGTGTAGTTTGTTTCACTTTTACAATATACAGTTCTCTCTCTCTCTCTCGCTCTCTCTCTCTCTCTCTCTCTCTCTATATATATATATATATATATATATATATATATATATATATATTCATCGTGTGTATGTATAATGCAATTCTTACTGATTATCTCCTTTGCAAAGATAAAATCTACTTAAATTTCTCATATTTTCCTTTTCAGATCATCTCCAGTTCATATATTTGGCAACAGTAATAGTTTACATTCCTATGCCCGGCCCCCGTTAGCCAGCAGTGCACCCAACCCGTCCAGAGGCCACCTCAGGGAGCGCAGGCGTGTCAGGGTAATTTTTCACTCTGAAATCTAAGAATTTTTTGCCTCTGTAGACCAACTAATTATTTCTTGGAAAATTAGTGTAATGTTCACTCTGAGTCTGTTTATTTAAAGGGTGTCATTGTAAGAATTTTTTGCTTCTTCACCAGGCCAGCAGTGAATCAGAGTCTGGGGTTTTCTCAATGTCCTCATCATTTTCTGATGACGAAGATATGGCCTGGTCTCACTCTTGGCCTTCCACAGCTTGGCACTGTTTCCTAAAAGGTGCTTACATTCACACTTATGTAAATATGGATCCATCAACACGCATGCACATATAAACACATGCACACAATAACATGTGCACACAATGAGATTTAAATCAGACGGTTTAAAGTTACGTTTAGCATTAGTAGGAATAATGAAAATGAATGAAAAAGGCCTTAAAATGATTACTTAAAAATCTGCTCGATAATATAGTAGATTTTTTTCTTCTTCTCAGTTTAAACACAAATGTAATAAATTTTTTTAATGAATTAACTAGAAATTAATGCAACTAAGGACAGCAAAAACAGCGCTTATGCCACAGTCATCTGCACATCAACACTCACATTTGGTCCAGAAGCAGCAGTATTGTATCCTTTTTCTAGCATTCTCAGTAACAGTATTACACACACACGCACACTCAGAGCTGTTTTATTCATCATGTTACATTGTTGTGTTGATATTCAGGAACCCGTCTGCGCTTCCATCGGGGCCCTAATGTGGAGTGGCAGGAAGCTGATGAACTTAGGGATTCAGATGATGACTCGGATGATGAGAACATGATCCCATCCTCATTCTCTCTCAAGGTGAAACAACAAACAGTGACTTTAGCATGTTAGATAATTCATGTTGTTCTGGCTGGTAAGATAAGTTTTGTTGCGTGTTTGTATACTGAAAATTGCAATTGCTTGGAGTGGCCACAAGATGGCAGAAGTCCCTCTGTCAAAGTTCTAAAATCCAGTTAATGAGACCTAAACAATCAGTCTCCTTGATGCACAGAAATTGTATCATCACACATAACCAAAACAAAGTTTTCAGGAAGGAGGACATCAACTCCTCCCTGGTCATGACCTCAACTGTCCATCTTATATTTATTGCTTCATTTACAGCGATATGGTTCAGATGGACTTAAGTTGGTGAACCATGAAGAGACAATATCTTTTGGCCAGGCAATTCTTAAGCTGACCTTTGACCCAGGGTCGTCGGATAAGGGCCTTCTAACAGCCGAGTGCCGATTGGATCACCCATTTTTTGTTAAAAACAAAGGTACACCTGCATTTGTTTGCTGGTTTTTTGTTCCAGTAGTCTATAAGAGTCTTTGTCCATGTGAAAAAGGAGAACTTAAAAAAAACAGGTTTTATTGAAATAAGTGAAAACATCTTTGCCAACAGAAGCTTTAGTTGATCATACACTGCTGAGGAAATAATGACCAACCAGGGCATTTTTTAATAAATAAAAAGCTTCATAGGCTGATCTGCCATGTGCCATTTTACCTCGCCAGGGTGGTCTTCCTTTTACCCAAGCCTCACAGTGGTGCACCATGGGATTCCTTGCTATGAGATGAAGCTGGGAGACGTGTGCCTGCCACCAAACCATCCAGATGCTATTAACTGTGACGACTCAGTTGTGTTTGACACTTTTAGAAGGTGCACACTTTAAATTATCTTGTATATTTCAGAGACTTAAAGTAGCAGAAGAATGTGCAATTTGTGTGTTTACTTGTATGAGGGACTTTTTTTTTTGTAAATATATGTTCATAAATGTATTATTAAGCATTTTATTTCTCATAGAAATATAAAAAACAGTGAAAATGTCCAAACAAAAGTTTTTTCTATTTATTAGTTCTCTTACAAATTCTTTTCTCCCAAAGTCTCTATAGTGAGTTGCTCTCCCTGTTTGTCTGCAGCTATGACTTCACCCCGCTAGATTCCTCAGCAGTATATGTTCTCAGCAGCATGGCCCGCCAGCGCAGGGCCTCCTTGTCCAGTGGGGGTGCTGTCAGTCCAGACTGTGATAAACTTGAGCGTTCATGCTCTCCACAATCCTCTAGTAGCAAATCAAACCGGAGCCACAACTCAGGGACAGCCAGTGGTGCCACACCTACAAAATGCAAGCGGCCAATGAATGCCTTCATGCTATTTGCCAAGAAATACAGAGTGGAGTACACGCAGATGTATCCTGGAAAGGACAACAGGTGAGTATTATGATTCAATGCATTTATATGTGATTTTATAAAGATAGCGTTTAAGTAAAGCAGTATAGAAAGAGTTAGTGCTTCTAATGTTTCTTTCACTCGTAATGTTTTGGAGACAATCACTTCAAACTCAGCCCTGAAGGGGGGCAGATGGGGTCATGCATTGATAGTGAGTGTTAAACATCCCAAGGATATTATAGTTAACATCACAGCAGTGCTTTTGTGAGTTTTCTGTCTTGCTGAGTATTGTGCATTTTTGTTCATTTTGAGTCAGTATTTCAGGATATTTCCACACAAGGCTAATGATATAATCATGCATGTCCAACCCCAATACTAACTATTTCTGCTTCGTTAGTGTCTCCTTAACGGATAAAATGGAAACATTCAGAGCATTTATAGGTTTACTGAGTTTTATTAGGGAGATATCTGGGTGGTTTTATATCAGAACACATCACATTTGCATCATGACAATCAACCCAGTGACACAACAAGAGAACTCTCCTCAAAACAGTGCAGAATGTAATGATTTCGGATTCAGATTCCTACCAACATCTGTTTTCACCAAATAGTTTGAGTTGCGTTGTGACAGAGGCGCTATGAAACAAGTAATATTCAGAAAGCCTGAACAAAATCCATATCCGCACTAAAATCCTTTCTTAACCAATTTTTTCTGATTTGCAAGAAATTTCACAATTTTTGTCTTTTTTTGGGGGGGTGAGGCTCTTTGTAAACAAACAAACAAGTAGATTCTTCCTCAGGTCTGTTGTCTGTGAAGGGACAACTCATCTGTACAATCACTAAGACAAATTTTCCAAGATCTGTTTTATCAAGCATCTAAAAAAAAACCCTCTGCAGAAAGCTGCCTCGTGCATGATTATGACATCTCAGACATTTATTACCTCTGCCAAGGAGATTATGTAATCGTCAGCGTTTATCTGTCTGTCTGTTTGTCTGTGTACAATATAACTCAAAAAGTTACGGACGGAGTCGCATGAATTTTTCAGGATATATCCAGAACGGGATGATGAAGAAGTGAGTGGATTATGGAGGCAATCCGGATTTTACGGATTCTTTAACATTATGAGTTACGTGCCCGTGATGGCAGCTGACGCCTCTTACAAGCTGTTTCTGTCTGCTGTTTTTTTACTCTGACAAAGATCATGTTTTACTGAGCTCTGACAGATGTATCACCCTAAAATAAGCCCAAATAATAATCTTGGCGGAGGTCTGCGCTCTACGATTGCATTTCTAGTTATACAAATACATTTGACTTGACTCATAATGCTTTTAAGAAAGTTTTAGTGTCCTGTGTGTGTTTGGCGTAAACTCGAATGTGATAGCGATGTACTTGGTTTTGCAACTAAAACCATGATGTAAATGTTTGCGCCTGCTCGGTGAATGACAGAAACTTTAACAAATGCTTGATTTAAGTGGCTTAGATTAGCAGTGGATTGATAAGTACTTTAAAACTTGCAGTTTGTAACTAAAGTCTGTAAAAGTGCTTTAAAGTGCTTTCATTTCTTTTGGTCTTTTAGATTTTGCAGTCTGTTTTTCAAGGGTGCTGTTTTGTTTAGTCTCAGTGGCGTGCATTAGATAAAATGCATTTGTAATAGAGTCTTAGTTTAAAGCTTTGTTAAACCTTTATACTGTTTGGACAACAGGGAAGTCAGTGAAGTGTAATAGAAAGAAAAGGCATTAGATTCTAATAAGTCAACACTGAAAAAAACCCTTCTCCCTCTCCAGAGCCATCAGTGTCATCCTGGGTGACAAGTGGAAGAAGATGAAGAGTGAAGAGAGGAGGATGTACACTATGGAGGCCAAGGCTTTGGCTGAAGAGCAGAAAAGACTCAATCCAGACTGCTGGAAACGTAAACGAACCAATTCAGTAAGGACCACAACCAATAAATGTTTCAGCCCAGTAGCTTTTTATGAAAACTTTCAGGCTTTACACTGACTGAGTTTACCTGCATTTTCTGTTTTATTTCCACAGGGTTCCCAGCAGCCCTAGATAATCCCCCCCACCACCCCACAAAAATCCCCAGCTGCTGGTGTTTTAGCATGCAGAGATGCTGAACAGAGTCGGATGGACTGCTTGATGCCTCTTCGCTTTCCCGTCTCAACTGTGATGCTGAATTCACTTGCTTTTGTAACCTTAAAATATAGACAAACAGAACTATTAAGTATATACAAAACATGTAATCTAGTCACTAACTGCATATATTTTCATATATCTTTAATGTTAAAGATCTCTTATTCCCCTTTAAAAAAAAAAAAAAACCCAAAACCTTTCATATACTTCAGGTCATTTTTTAGTCAATGATGGAGAAAAAATGGCTTGTGTTATGCTTCAGCATAAAATGAGCAGCAAGCAGCAATTTATAACCATAAAAAGGGGAATTTTTGATAGCTTTTTCTTTTTTTTACAACTGTTCATGTATTTTTAAGACTCAGTAAATTGCACAGATTGGTAACCTTTTCATACAGTTTGTATTTCAGTGTATAGTCTGCCACTGAACTATGGTCCACATTCAGTGACAACCCCCCCCCCCCTCCTGCCAACCACCTCTCAGCTTATTTCAGCATGTGTTGGTGGGTTTTACACTCAGTCACAAAGCACTTCAGCCCCTTCCTGTAGGTGCTTATACCTTCTGCACTTTATATAAATAATGTAATCATATACAGTCATTGTAAACATGATGGAAACAGTTTGTATCGTACAGGACATCAAGTATCTTGATAGTTAGCCATTTGCCATGATCATGGCGGCCATGCTCTGCTTTCAGGTTGCTGTCGAATTTTAAGTGCTTTGTTTAATATACACGTTTCACAGCACCACCAACCTCTTGCACAGAGTATCCTTGTATCATATTATAAATAATTTTTGTAAACTTCTCCAAGTGTGGTTCCTTTCTTTTCAGCTCTCCCCTAAGTTGTAATTATAAGAATTGATACTTGGTTTTGCATTTAAATACATGTTAATACATTTTTAAGTCTTTTTTGTCCTTTCATTTAAAAATAATAAATTTCACACAAAGATATCTTTTTTTTTATCAAGTGATAAACCAATCCAGGAAAATTCAGTGTCATGCTCTTGATATTCTCTAATAACATCAAAATCTGCCAATTTTATAGATATCCCTGTGTGTCTGCCACATAAAGAAACATGCACAAACGCTAGCAGCTGTACTGCTGCAGCATGATGTCAACTGGACTGAATAAGGACAACATAAAAAAAAAAGGACCAAGCATGCTGACTCATTAATCTGATTCTGGTGTACAGCAGCAAACATCCAACATCTGGAGGACTGTGGCCCTTGAGGACAAACTTTGTCCGTTCCAGGTAACAGGTTAGTCTGCCCAACAGCAACAGCTTTATTTACGTTGTCTCATGCTTCATGAAAATGATTACAAAAGCAAATAATCTGCAACAGAGTACCTGAAATATAAAATGATTTAAATGTTGAAATGAAATTGAAGGTCCAGAACCTGATTGAGATGCAGTGGTGGGACCGTAAGAGACATGTGCATGAAAATAAAATTCCTCCACAAAGACAACAGCATCATCAAATAGCTGATTTTTAAATTGTTTTAACATGTAAATGATTCATGACTTGCTTTCTCCTCACATTGTTTCTGCATTTCAGCCCAGTTTTAATTAAATAAATGATATAACATGTGGTCTTATTGTTCATCCTGGTAATATTTTTTATATTGCATCTGAATCAGGATAGAGATAATAATTTAAAAAATAAAAACTTTAAAATGGTGAGTTTTTCACTTTCATTTTCATGGCAAACACATTTTAATATACACGTTGTTGGAGCCAGGGGGCAACATTGCTCCACTTTTCTACATTGGTATGCAGATGCACAACCTGTTTTCCATTTCAGTTGTCTCCCTGTAAAAGACCATTTCATAGACAGTAGGCAGCTATAATACTTAATGTGTTGATTAAGAAACTGCAACCTGTTGCAGCTGCATAAGACAATAACTCCTCTTTTATGTCACTGCAAGTAAAGACAAAAGAAGATTCATTAAAAGAAACAAAAAAACATTACTAACATTTATAGTGGGAGAGTTTCATATCTAAAATTTGGAGGTTTCTGTTTAGCTGTGAGGAGAAAATGGTCAGTCAAGCGGGAGAACTCATAGCTTTGAATGCCTCATGAAATAATGATCAACACCCTGCAATCCTTTTAAGCAAAGGAATCTAATTATAGCATATTCATAACAGCCCCTCAAAAAGAATAGTGCTTAATACTTTCGTATTTCGGGGGAAATGAAAAGCTTGGTATGTCTCTGGTTGAATATCACTATTCACTATTGAATATCAATATTAAGAAGAATCTGTGGAAGAATAAAGAATATTGCAACTGTGGTTGGAAATGAAAAGCATCTTTCAGATCTTGTCACAATTCTGTAAATTAAAACAATATGTCAATGTTACCAGGAGCACATCCCATAAAATGGAAGTCACATTGCCTTTTTATAAATGTTACTGTGTTGACACTGAACAAATCCAATATATTGCAGTAGAAAACACATATTAGATGAGTCTTCTCACATTTAATGCTGTTTTGAGGACCTAAAGAGAATAAGATTCTTTCCACAGCTCAGCCAATTTTCCTGAGACTTTCTTAAATGACCAGAACAAAATCTCATACAGATGACTTAAACAGTATGAAACATTTTTTTTAATCATTTCCTCTAAAGTGGGATCAACAGACCATCATTCAGGGAGAACCTAACCAGCAAAATGTTTGCATTCGTGCATTAGTGAGGTGTTGTGACAAATAAATAAAAAAAGTATGAATATTCAGATGAACAATTAGAATGGCAGAAACCGAGACAGACATCATCACTGTTGGCTTCCTCATAAATCAGAGGCTGCACCTCAATCAACAGAGTCTAATTAGGGCCAATTAGCTTTAGTAATTCACCGAGAGAGATGGCAGACAGTGTCTTTAAAAGAGCACAGAATCTTTTTGTCTCAACATGATATGTTAAAAGAGTTTAGCAATAATTACACAACCCTGTTTTTTTTTATTTTTTTACCATTTTTCACTTGTTCTCGCGGTTGCTGCACAAATGTATCATTTGCCAAAATACAAGTATTAAGGTGAGTGTTGTTACTGCACCCATCTCCCTTTTTAATGCCATGGCATTATAAATCACTTGTACAGATGCCACATGCTCATTTGTCATTTGTGGCAAATCACTGTGCAAGACTCTTGACAATTTTGAAAAGATGAGCTGAAACCAGGAAGACAACAGCAGGAGGTAAAGAAGATTAGGGGACTTTTTCCTTTTTCTTGTTAACCATCAACAGTGGCTCACTGTATAATAATAATAATAATAATAATAATAATAATAATAATAATAATAATAATAATAATAATAATAATAATAATAA
>JBAMHX010000011.1:16322447-16334832 GCA_037177515.1 Pseudomugil tenellus
CACCGCCCGAGCCGGGGATCGAACCGGCAACCTGCTTGCTGTGAGGCTGCAGTGCTAACCACCTCGCCACCGTGCAGTCCACTATTACACATTTTACACAAAATATACAAAGATATTAAATCTCTGAAATGTTGATCAGCTCTGAGCTGTACATATGGGGTTGAAAGAGGAAACCTCCAAGAATCTGTATGCCAAACTGAGCTTGGTTCAATGACAACAATGATTCTCAAGGGATGTGGGATAGAGGGAAAGATAAAGATAGAAAGACCAGAGACAGAGGAGGGGAACGTATTGGCGCCCTTGTTTGTTATCTGATTCTCTTCACCACAGTTATCACTAATAAACAAAAAACGTTACTGTTATTTTTAGAACAATGGTCATTGAGGCTAAAATTACTGCTACTTTATAACAGCAACAGACTAATAAATCATTGCAGTAAGAAGGCTTATCCTTGAACACATGGCTTTCTACAGCAGTGATAGGAACTCTAACACAAACTAATGAGCACCGTTGCCTCCTGACAGATGGAGCATCATGTCTGGACTTTCACACTTAGAATAGGTGACGATCAGTAGAAGTGGTACTTTAGAAACTCTGGCTTTACAAGTGTTTGCTGTATATATACAGTCAAAAGCAAAGTGCTCTCATCAGAGCAGCAAATAAAGTCTTCCCAGATGTGTGCACTTCAGAAGTTGATCTTTATAGATGAAGAAAAAAAAACTGCTTCATATTGGAAAGGAGAAGGTAAAAAAAAGAGCAAAACATTTAATCTTTGCATGACTCAAGGCTAAATCCACACACATCTTCCAAGCAAGACACTGTATCACTGTGTTGATAGGTGCTTCTGACCCTCAGAAACTGATGACCCTTCAAAAGATCCATAAAGAAAACAGTGTAAGAGTTTAAGAGGTTATATTATAAGTGTCTTGTCTAAGCACTATGCAGCTATTTTTATCTCAGATTGCGGAGTGTCGGGATATTATGGTTTTGCAATGACCGCGTCTGCCAAATATCCTTCGTGTGAGCACAATAACTCGAACAACTTGGATTTAAATACTCAGTGTAAATGTAATTGAAATGATTTAAGCATAAAAGAAGCCCAAAAATGCCAGAGCAGGTTAATGCCAGAGGCTTGCGTGACTTACCCAGAAGAAAAGCTTTATTTTTGTATTTTAGAGGAAGAAATGTTTTTTTTTTTTTTTTACAAGAAACCAATGCAAGTGCGCTTTACAAATTTAGTACATTTATGCACAACTTTATGATTATGCATGAGTGTGCACTTTAATCTAAATAGCAGTTTATCCATATCACATCTCCTGTTGGGAGGACGACATGTCGAAATTCACAATTTTTGGATTTATGGTGTCCCCACCAGGTGGTGCTTTGTGCACAAAAGATCAGATTTTCTAATTGACCTCAAATCCAGCGCAAATAAGAAAGTCATGACCTCAGGATGAACCCTGTCCTGACATCATACCAGGCTGGTTCAAATTAGAGGATTGTGGGTATTTGGGGATATACCCCTAGCTGTCTCTTCTGACGCCATAGGCCTTGTTCAGGAAATGAAATTACTACACTGGAGCCACATCTCCAGAAAAGTTGCATAGTTTTCTCACATTGAAGCAATTTTTAAACGTGTAAAACAATATGGTCACGTGATTCTGCTCTTTGTGTTGCACAGAGATAGATCTGGGCTGTAGACAAGTTAATAAAACCAAAACAGAAGTAATTTGAGAACAGATGCACACTGTCCTTCTTTAAAACCTACATGAGCTTCAAAAAGTGTTCAGTAAAGTGACATTGTGAAAAATCCACCAAGGAGTCCCTGCATTTTGACTCCACATGCTATTTTCTAGGAGCTGTGATGTGCCAAATTACCTCATCACAGAGCTTTCCAATCTCTCTGGTGGCAAGTGACACATGCTCTTGATCAGTACCGAGAAAGCTTTCAGCTTCATTTAGAATAACTGACAAAGCTGCAATTGAGTGAATACTTTATACAGGTAACAAGTCATCCCATGCGATCCAGCCAGTGTATGAGATAATGGGGAAAGAAAGTGGCGCATACAACGTATCAGAGCAACAACTAAGCAAAACAAATGGGTTTTTATGACCTTATTATTTTCCAGAAGGAGGTGGGGATAATCTCCATTCCTCATTGTTGCTTGCTTTCACCTATCTCAAAAACTGGTGAGTGAGTGCCACTGATTGTGTGTCATGTGTGATAAAATATTTATTCACTGCAAATTTATACAGCAGCAAAATGCTGTGCCAAGGACAAAACTAAACTTTGGATTTCTGCTAAAATGGTTAGGTGTTAAACAGTTTTGTATTGCAGAAATATATTTACTTGTCCAACTAATCTCATGGCATGTGCAGACTGCCAAGTTTTTACGTGGTGGGTCAGTGTCAATAATAATGCTAATATTAATAATAACAACAACAGTAATAATAATAATAGTAATAACGATCAAATCAATTAAGGAAATAGACGTTGTCTGTTTCTCACAATCCAATGACATATTGCCAACAAATCCTTTGAAAATTAATGTGAGTGTAGCAGTCAGACTTCATTTACACTGAATCCTATTTATTGTAACACTACACAACAAGCTCTGCATGTTGGCCAGGACCCAGCTAATCTGTTTAGATCTAATTATGATGTGAAGAACACCAGAGCTATCCCTGTAACATAAAGCATCATGGAGAACCTGCCAACAAGTATGAAAAGAAAATGAGCTCAGCGATCACATAGAATTAATCAGCTTCACATCAATGCCCCCACACATTAAGTTTATTCATGCAAAATACTGCAAAAAAAAAAGAACAACAACAGAAGTGAACAACTTCTGGGTAAAAGATCACATTGCCACTTAATGATTGCAAGTTATTTAAATGAACCTAGCGATCCCTGACAAGCGACTTGGGGCTGTTAAATACTAGCAAAGAATTTCCCAGAAGCAACAGGATAATATTACTGTAAGTGGATGTGGATTATACTCCATCACAGGTTATTACAGTAATGAACTCAAATGGGTGGTCTGTCTTTCTGTGCCTATAACCATTCGTTGCAGACATCATCGTCTTTTATGATGCATTAGCTACACTTCCCCTTCCCCCAAGTATTTACAACGGGGATAATTAATGACAATTCCACAACAATACATAACAACAAAACCAAGGTGGGGTGTGGGTTCATAGTAGGTCATAGCCACAATAAATTGGAGTCAGAATTAATGACTACAACAGCCTTAAACCTTGAGCACAGTGGGACCATAATGTTTGGCCAATGAAGAATAAGGTGTGCAGAAGTTGTCTCTGAACTGATGAGTCCTAGGTCTAACTGGATCCCGGAGAACCCAAATGCCTCTGTGAAGACTGGAGACTAATGTATGCACATTAAAATAACAGTTTTAGGGCCTTGGGCTAAAAAAAGGTATAGATATCATGATGAACCTCAATACGTAGCTATGATTATAAGAGCATGATTCTGACAGTGTTTACAAAGATGCTGAAAATAACTGAGTTTAAACCTGATGTGCAGTGTTTTACAGTGCATGAACGCCTGGCAGCACAAACAAAGCAAGGGTTAAAAACACTTTCTAACACAAACACCCTGTACCTTTCTTATACGCTTTGGAAAATGTTGTTACTTTCAGGTTCACCTCAATATGTGACCTGAGGCAGAGACAGAAATAAACAAACTGTGTGTGTGGAAGAGGGAAGTCTTGGACAACCATAAGCATGGGAGGGTAAATGCAGGAATTGATCAGAGAGGACTCAGTACTCAGATCTTTGCTTGATGGCTCAAAGAAACATTTTTTTTACTAGCTTCACTGCTACAAGCAAAGCAGCAAAGACTTCCTTTAACACACAAATACCAGAAGAAGATACCCACACATTTTATGCAAAAAGTCAGTAGGAGTCATAATATGAAACCGAACTTCCGTTACATAACCTGTACAAAGTCCATTTAAATGACTCTTTTTAACAACTCTTTCAATTGTAAAAGAATGCTGGGAAGATTAGCTCTAAAATCAAATAGCTTTATACATTTAAAGGTAAATTATCATTTTAGTTGAAGTCACAGGCGTTTTAAATCCCCCCCTTCAACACATGTTTGGCTACGATTTCCTAATACTGTAAACTGAGGATGAGTTAGCTGTGACTCACTATTTAAACTGGAACACATTTTAAATGTGTTCCAGTTCGGATAGTAAGTTTTCCTCACACACCTGAGATACTCATTGAAATCATTAAAGTTCTGTGTTTGAACTGAAACATTTCACTTTATATTCCATTTGACAACGTGGCAATATTTTCACTTAGGGAGTTCAATAAAAGACGTAAATAAAGTTCAATATTCTCACTATTTTCACTTCACTCTGCTTGCTGGTTTTTGCAATTCTAAAACAAACAATTTGAAAATAATTAAATTTGTACTTTGATTAATCGAGAATCACAACCTTAAACTTTTCATATAAGATGCAACTGTTTTCCCCTCGTTTAGTTCAGTGATACACTGGTACAGCTGTACAGGTCTCACTCATCAATTTTACTCGCACCCTCCAATTAAATAAGGAAAAATCTGTCACTGAAATTAGTTGAAAATTGACTAAAATAAATAAAATTCAATTCAATTTAAATGAAAGTCTTGAAATTACTTTTAAATTGTGGTTCTACAGAGTTATATTTACCCCCTCCAAAAACCCTAAAGCAAAACAAAAAAAAACAAGCAGGATTGGACCCAAAAACTAAAATTTTGTTGAGCAACTCTTTAAGCTAATCTCTGCATTCAGGTGTTTTTACAGTTTACTGAAACCCAATCAGGCTTCTGCACCTGTTGGCAAGTGTTCTGGCCTGTTGCTCATCAGCAAAGTGCTCCACATGATCTGGGTCCATCTTTTTGTTTGTTTTTAAACATCTTTTTCCAACTACAATTTAATAGTAGTGTCTCTTTTCACTAAACAATAATTCAGCAATTTGTAATTTATTATATTATGACCTATTTCAGTTTTGTACTTGTTTGACTATTGTAAAATTGACATTAATTGGAACGGGGGGGAGCGTGACTAGTGATAAGTGTTACAGTGTGGAATTGCCTCCTTGTATAAAACTTTGAGCCATAGAGAGTTTTGAGCTGTTTTATAAAGACCTGATGTCCTGGAGAAACAGTGGACACAGCCTGCACCCAGCTTTTGGCTAGTGTTTCTTGTTGCCATCCCCCTGGTGTTATGTGTTTTCAAAAAGACAGAGAGAGAACATGCAAGAAAGACAAACACTTGGTAACTTTTTCGCTTTCATATTTGTGGTGTCTCCAGGGAATATTTGTTGGGTGGGATAACATTAATCTTCATAACAGGTTTAATGGTAAAATTAAAAAGTGATTTATCAGACCACAGACCTCTGGCTGGAGTGTTTTTGGTCTCCAGTTAGTTCGAGTGGTCATTACGTTTTGAACATGGCAGTCTGTTTTGGAGAGCCTTTTTGTCTTGGTTTAAAAGTCTCAGTAGCTGCAACCAGTGGAAAGCTCTGTCCTGCAGTCTTGGGTAGAAAGAAATTGTCTTATCATGCTTGCTAATACTTATGCTGCGTCTCAGATAAATGGTTGTAAAAGATTATTATAATTGCTTTACTCCAGCTATTTATGGTTCAAATTTCTGAAATGGTTTTCTGAACAATGAAGACTGCAGGGTTGTGTTTTATTGAGTTTTTGATGGGACACAGCATGGCGCTTTGGGAAAACATTAAACCTTACAGAATCTGATTTCATGCTTTTACAGTTGCAAACAAAACAATTTAGCAACCAGAAGAAAAAATACAATACATTGCAACACACCTGTAAAGCGGTTAGGATTAGCTGGCACTGGTCTTTCTAAATATGCTACATAAAACAAACTGGCTTCTTTTTAAGCTTGAAAGTGATATGCTCTGAATATTTAAACTGGAAATATATTGTGTTCTTTGTTGATTTTTATTCAAAACAGATAAAATGTTTTGTTAACACATAAAATAAAGAAAAAAGGTGAATATTTGGTGCATTTAATGGGTTTCTCAGATGGACAACTTAAGGAACTGACACAACATAAACACATTTATATTCACTTAAACTGTGGTATTATACATTTCAATAATAAAATCAATTACCCCACACCTTCACATATTACTCATTTAAGATGATAATGACATTTATTAGGGCACTTCACTCTGCAATCTGAACAGACCTGAATAAAGATGCACAGAACCAAAGTTAAGACAGATATGAATTGTGCTAAACATCTGCTGTATGGATCAGGTTCATACTTCATACTTGTGATAAGTTTTGATTTGGGCTTTGAAGGTAAATACCTTTACCCCTGTTTTTTTAAAGTAATAAAAACAAGAAAAAAAGCAGCAAAAAGAAAATTACTGAGGCATATATCGATCTACTACAGCATGAGAGCAGAGAATACACATGTCATTACAAACCACATTACTGTATATAGTAACTGAATGGGCATGAGATCATTTTGGAAGAACATGGAGCTGGTGGACATCCAGATTGAAGCGTCTGAAATATCTATTCAGTAATCTGAAAAGCAGCAGAGCATCTTTAGAGGGCCAGATCAGACTCCTCCAAGAGCACAAGCAGAATGCTAATGCTGTTATGCTCACCTCTGTCCTCTCTCCTTTCTGAAACATACAAGGGCAATGCTGCATTAATCATGGATTCACAACCTTCCTCCTTCACTTTACCTGCAAATACATAAACCTCTGCTTTCCTTTTGCCCCGCACCTCTCTCTTTCTCTCTCTCAGACACACTTGTGCGAACAGATTGTCTTTTCCATTACACCATTAAAGAGACCTTTCTGACAAAGTCTGTCAAATTTAAATGCCACCAAAAAGGCTTGTTAATTCATGCAATTACAGTATTTTTGATTGACAAATGAATAAAAGTACTTCAACCCCACAAGAAAACACTGCGTATCTCACGTAATCTTTTCAACAACACTCACTCCAAATATGCACAAGTATGTACACCCACATTCACGCATGAGCAGTCTAACACAGTGCGCTGCCATTTTCTGCTCCACTGCTCTGAGTTAAATGAGTGGGAAAGAGCAACAGTTTTATCTGCAAATTTCATTTCTAAAGTCACTTTGGGAGTGACAAAAATTTCCAAACGCACACATCAGTTAAAGCCCTGTGCAGACAAAGCTGGGATTTTCAGACACAGAGGTCTTATGTGAAGTCTTTCTTTATGGATTTAGGTTCAGCTCATTAGTGTCACACCATTCAAAGATATAGTGCCACAGTCTAAAGGACAGATTAAGATGAAAACATGACGCAATATGAACAGACGTTATAAGATCTCAGCTTATTCTGTTTTAATGGATATTGCTAAGGGGGACAAACATCCCTCTGCCAAGCAGTTTGAGCAATTAGCCGTATCAGCCCTGAATGACATCAAGAGGACACA
Organism: Pseudomugil tenellus; assembly: GCA_037177515.1. Taxonomy (NCBI): domain Eukaryota; kingdom Metazoa; phylum Chordata; class Actinopteri; order Atheriniformes; family Pseudomugilidae; genus Pseudomugil; species Pseudomugil tenellus. The sequence goes on from JBAMHX010000011.1 coordinate 16,329,908, forward strand.
GCACAAAAATGAAACAATAAATCAGAGAAAATAACTGAATCTGACACACCGTTTCTTTTTGTTCTTTAATGGTATAAAAACAAAAGTCATACACTGGCTGCATGTTTGTGTTGGTTCTGATGGTGTTATCTGCTTTCATTGTTCTAAACACTTTAAGACATGGAAACAGGCACAAGCCAAGAGTATAGACCCTGTCTTTGTCAGTTCAGGATTTAAAAACTGGAAAAAAGCACTTGAAACATTTTACACACATGAAAGATCAGAGGGTCACAAACAACTGCTAACAACTGCTGCATATGAAAACAAGCCAGTTACTACATATCTGAGCAGTGCAGTCTGTACTCAGCAAGCAGAAAACAGAACTAACCTGTTAAAAATAATAGGGGGTGAGATGTATCTTGCAAGGCAAAGATTGACCTTTAGGGGGCATAAAAGTCATGAAGGTAACCTTGACCAGCTTCTGAAATACAAAGCTGAAGATGACGAGTCATTCAGTAGGTGATTGTCTGCAAAGACGGGGATGCACACATCTTGGGATTGCCAAAATGAGTGGATCAGTTTGATGAGTTCATCAATTGTCAGGAAAATTTCAGATGAGATTCGATCCTTACCAGTGTTGCAGTATTCCATTATTATGGATGGCACAAAGGATGCTTCTGGTGTTGAGCAGGAGGCGATATGCTTGTGTTATGGTGACACTGATTTGTTGGTCAATGAAGACTTCATAGGGTTTTATGAAACAACCTCTACAACAGGTGAAAACCTTGCCGGGATCATTTCAGATGCTCTGTTAAGGCTGAATTTGCCAATATCCGGCCTCAGAGGTCAGGCTTGTGATGGAGCTTCAAACATGTCTGGAAAGTATTCGGGTGCACAGGCTTTTATTAAGCGAACACAGCCACTAGCACCATATATACACTGTAGAGCACACTGTGTCAATTTAATTACACAAAAAACTTATTCAGTCTTGTGTGTTGTACGAAATGCACTTTACTGTATACATGATATATACATGGGACATTTTTTGGGCAGTCTAGTAAGATGAAAGACAACAGCCATTGCTGCAGCTGAAAGGGAAGGGCCAGCCTTGTCCATCAGACCTTTATGCTCCACAAGGTGGACTGTGCGCTCACCTGCTGTTCATGCCGTCCTAAACCAATATGGGATAGTACTTGATGCGCTCGATGAAATGACTGCAAGTCATTCTGAGTCTGCAGAAACAGAGAACACTTTGAGGCACTCTTTAAAGAAGCAGAAGACAGATGTGACAATCTGTCTCTAGAACCTATTGTTCTACCCTGCATACACACCTGGATCAACCATGGATTTTTATAGAGTGGAGTTCTACTGTCTTCTAGACACAGTAAATACACAAATAACAGAAAGATTTGTGCAACCAGGGATTCAGACATTAAAAGAAGAGGAAAACTCACTTCTGACTCCCACTGTTCATGATACCGCAGTTCGCAAATATCCTGAACCGAATGAGGAAGACTTGAAAGTCCAACTGGCCATGTTTAAAAGCAAGTACAAGGTCAACACAACTGCAGATGCTGTGGATGCTATGAAAGAAATGCCCCCTGAAGTCCATGGCCTGTTTGATCAGGTAGAGACACTAGTGAGATTGTTGATGGTGGTGCCCATATCATCTGCTGAGGCAGAGCGTAGTTTTAGTGGATTATGCAGATTGAATACATGGTTGCGATCAACCATGACTCAAAAAATGATTAATGGCCTTGCTGTGTGTCATATTCACCAAGACAGACTTGACAGACTGGACAAACAAGAAATTGCCCAGCAGTACATTCATGGTAATGAAAAGAGGAGGGACATTTTTGGGTCTTTCACTGGGTCTGCTTCTAAACAGTGTATGTCTTTGCATTCATTCTGTTTTATGTAAATATGTAGTTGTACACTTCAGATTTATTACATAAATGTTTAAATGTAACATGTTTTGTATAAGGCATGACATGTTGGTGGGTGAGTGGTATTCCAGACAAAAAATAGTTTTGTCATGTATGGCCAGTGTTGATCAGATAGGTTTTTTTAAGGATGTTGATTGTTGTTCATCTATAATTTAAAATAGAGTGCTCCAATGACTTTTTAGTGCAGTCCATGGGTCCATAGTGTGATGCCTTTTGTGATCAAAGACAAGAAGTTCCTATCATGAATAACATAAATAAGGCAATGTGTTAATAAATGGTGAGTGGTACTGGGATAGACTCAAATGCAGGAACACGCAGGAGGCAGTCAAAGTGCAGTACTTGACTTTTTATACCATTCCTGATTAAGACGCGCGTTTTGATGTATCATATGTGGGGATAGATTCAAAACTGTGGGAGGAGATACGCGCCGAAAATCGAGGCGGAAACTGAATAAAATCTTTCTGGGGGCAAGAGTAATATGTGTGCATGCTTACAGCATTGGCACCCATAACAATGAACCAGCACTCAGAACAAAAACCAGGAAATATAAATACACAGAAAAAAACAAGACACAGGTGGAATGACACAAGACTACAAAAACTACTAAATAAAACAGGAAGCCAAAAAAACAAAGCAAGTCCAACTCATGAAATAGTTCATGGTTAATAAATTGGAAAAGTATTTTCATGCTGAGATACTTTAAAATGTTTTCTATTTAGATTTAATTAGCGTCAGGCTAATTAAGTCTTTGTTGTATTGTACTGCATTTACGTGAAGGAGTCAGCAATCTTAACGTAATAATAATAGTAATAATAGTAATAGTTCATAAACATGCTAAATCTGCCTCTACACTCACATGCCTTTGGAAACTTACGTATTTGTGAGTATTGTGTTCAGGAAACACTTGTACATGTGTGGTGATGCTTAAGCTAGGGAAACATGCCAATAAGATGTGTGTATTGGAGGGTAATGTTTTAGTCTTTTTCTGTATATTTTGGTTATAGATAAAATCCAACACAGTATACATATAAGATCTTCAGTGAGATTAAGAAAAGCAAACTTTGTGTGGAGAACTTTTTAAAAATATTTTTGCTTTGTGTTAGCTGGCTGTCTAACTACATATAGTCATGTCTTGTGAGAGCAGCACACAGTTTATTACGACAGTAATGGCTTGAACTCTGGTTAAAGCCCAAATTGCACAAAAGTGACATATTGAGTTCAAATCATTTGCTGACATCTTTGTCCCCCCCAGTTTCAAAATCCTATCTACGCCCCTGAGTCGTAAGGAGTAATGCTGGAGTGGTGTGCACCATGGACATTTTAATGTCCTGAGTAATTTAGGAATGAGTATCGGGGCAGTTCAAGGTGTCCTTTGAAATAATAGGGGGGAAAAGCCATGATTCTTCTGGACTATTTAATTGGGTCACCATCTTTGGGCATAAGAGGATAATTGAGTTATTGGCCAGAATATGTCTGATGTCATGAAACCAATATTGAGAAAATCCGGCTGCTTTCTACTTTCTCTGTATGAGATTTTACATGTGTGTGGTCAAATTCATCACACCAACATGGTATTTACCTAAAAGCTGTTTTTATCAAAAACATTGCATGAAAACAAATGCAGCTTTTAAGAAAGCAGCACAGCGATATCCCTTAAATGACTCATAGTCATGGTGAACTGCTGTTATTGCACAGGTTTGATTGAAAACATGACTGCTTTAACACTCCTAGGATTTATTGTTTAAACATGACATTTTTGAGCACATGAGGAATTATTCCATCAAACTAAACAAATGAGGAATTATTCCATCAAACTATATTATCTGCCATTTTTATTCTGGTTCTGATATTTTTAAAGTTGCTCAAATGATCATGTTTACATTAATTTTTAACTTTTTAAACCCTGACATAAATTAGAGGAAAAATGACCTTCAATTGTTGTGGACCTTTTGAGTATATCTTACTTTTTTAAAAAAAAAATTAAACACAGACAAACTTAAATCCCAATATTCTTTAGGGCTGGTATATTACTGGTACAATTCCAACAGGTGAATGGGATCAGCTATCAGGGCTGTACATGAGCCATAGTGAGCAAAGTATTGCCCTAGCAACTGGTAACATCATACAGAAGCAATACACCATCTCATAGCAGCAACAACACACATTGACACACCCCCCACACACTTATATATGTCTACAAAAATAGACATGTCAAATGAACAGGGAAATCAATCACTCTTTATGGCTGTAGCAAGCCGTGGTAGTCCATGTTAAGATACTCATTACACTGATCAATATAAGCTCCTCATTTAAATAAAGGTGAGCAAGGAGAAATATGATGCCCTTATTCTAGATGCTTAGCAGCATTTTGGTGTGAATAAATGCAGTCTGAACATCAATAATTTCACATAAATGGTCACCTTGGCAAGTGAATAATTTGGCATCAAAATGGCAGCAAAAATGTTTGATGAATAATAAAATACAGTAGATGATAATAGTGGTGAGGCTGTCCTTCAGGCAGGTCAGAAGAAGAAGAAAGGCTTTTAAAAAAGGCGTTCGTGGACTTGGAAATGACTAGTGGGCTCCAAAAGAGAACACTGTGTGGGAATGATAATGGAAAGTGCAAAATGGACCTCAGGAGAAAGATATTGGAAGGAAGATTGAAGCTGGGTAAGAGTCCAGGCAGAGTGCCGGCTGGAGAGAAATGTGTTGTGTGGAGGAATGAGAAGCTTTAAGACAAATGAAAGAAGGATGGAAGGACATTTTAATGTTCTAATGCAGTTCCCCAACATAAAATGTATCCATAAACCTGAAAAAGTAGTTTCTTTGCTTTATGTTGGTAATCAGAAAAATCCCCCCCAATTCACACACACAATCCTCTTGCCATACACACGTCAGTCAAACATTGGAGTTTGACTGGTATTGTTGTAGAGGAAATTCATGTATTAGCTTAATTACCTTGCTCTTAATGTCTAGCTGAAAGGTTTGACTATAAGGCTC
>JBAMHX010000011.1:16365667-16384453 GCA_037177515.1 Pseudomugil tenellus
GTGCTCAGATAGTCTCGGCAAGCGTCCGACATTGTACTAGAGAGTAGAAATGAACGAAAGTATTTGTAATACCTTCACGATTGCTTTGTTTTGGTTGTCGTATCCAATGGTAAAAATTGTTTGAGTTATTGCACTCACACAAAGGATATCCGGCAGCGCCAGCATAATTATATCCCAGACACTCCATATTCGGGGACATAATTATGTTTGTATCAATATTTGTTTATTTTTCTTGAGCTACCTGGGATTCAGTTTCTTCTTCCAGGTCGACCAAAACATGACCAAGGGATAAGCACCCTCCTAAACTGTTGCCAGCTTCATTGGTCAACACTACACGCTGCAGTGTCTCATGTTAGGGGATTCCTTTATTCCTTTGATTTGACTTTTTCTTAAATGGCATTTGCGTTCCTTTTTTAATTCTTCAGGAGGTTAGTGTATTTGTAATGTTCATTCATTTGTTTGACTTCTCTTTAGTTCTAAATTTGAGTTTACATGTATTCTACTTATGTCATTAGTTGGCCTCTTTTCATTCTTTATTGCTAAATTCTTGATTCTGTAACATTTTTGTAGTAAAAAAAACTACAACTACAACTGATGGTAGTGATGGGATCATCCAGTTTTTGACAGAATTGAGAGGGGTTGAACACCCTGAAGAAGTGGAGAAGGGTGCCAGCTATGTCTAATTTTGTGGCTGTGCTGCATGCTCATGTAGGCAACAAGAGGCCCGGGACGCAAAACAAGCAGAGTTAAATGCAAGACAAGAATAGCTCTTCAACAGCAGTTCAAACTTTTCAGTCAGAGGTGCAACATTATCCTAAGACACTCTGGGCCAAATTTACTAAGATCTCATTTTGCGTGTACTAATAGGCGTGTGGCATCTAGAATTTAGCGTGTGAGGCGGGGCCAGTAATTAGTACGTGATCTACTAAGATTGCTCGCGCAAATGACAGCGGGTGCAAAGTGTTGGAGGCACACCTATTTAAATGAGGATTTAGCGTGTGTCATGGTTTTCATGGTGACAACTTTACAAAACCGCAAACGAAAATACAAGCCGATGGATCCGATGGAATTAGAGGTGTTGGTGGAAGAAAACAACAAATATTGCAAAGAGCTACAGCAAAGAAATCTTACAGCAACTTAAAGGAAAGCACTACACACTCAACGAATGTGTGTTTTCTGTTTCTGCATATTTGCTCAGAGTTTGCAGAGGGCACAAGCTGCACATGAGTGCAGTCAATTGCTCCTATAACACCGGATGATCCAGCCACCTAAAAAAAAACCCTTGTTTTGTCTTATTCAAAGAATCTCGAGAGCTTGGAAACCTAATAAACGTTGCGATCCGGTGCAACATAGGAATTCAGTCTGTCAGAACTCTGGAAGCCAGAGATGGGGATCCAGGGATTGTTTAGGGGGAAGTGCCTCGCTGTTCATGTTGGGGCGATGATGTCCACACAGAATATGACATAAATCATCTCAAGCTCCTCCATTTTGTTTGCTAACAACAATATCTTCCTGATCAGAAATGTTGAAAGAAAAAATCTGAATTTCCACAGTTTTGCTCTGTGCCTCTTGCTAGCCCAGCATCCTCTTTGCTTCCTCTTCAACTCATCTGGGATTTGATGTGTAATTTCGTTGATTATTTTGGTTTTGGGGAGCCTAATCAGTTGATATTGCTGGTAAACAACTCTTCCATTGCTATGGAAACTTATCACAATAAATCTTGAAAGAGTCAAAAGTACGAGGAGAAATAACTTTGCTTTAGAAAAAAAGTCAATCTAAAATATAAAGAGTGTGGTTTGCTACCACCATGCAGTGGTGTGGAATTCCCTTAATAATTCAATAAATCTTTATTTATTCATTGTATGAATAGATTAGGATACTGCATAAGAATTGCCATGGTGTTCTACATACAAGAAAACCCTGGAAACAAAAACTGCAGCTGCTCAGCAGACATCATTTGTCTTTCTATTTTGTTATGTGTTCTCCCCCTATGCCTATGTAAGGTTGGACTAGAAACTCCTTTGGGTTTGTGAAAAGGGCATTTTCTTTAGATCAGGTAATGCCAGACCAGTCACACCATTAATGCTGGGACACTTGAGTTCTAGGGCAAATCACAGTGGCACCAAATGGGCACATAATGCCTGCTGCAGGGACGAGATAAAAGTCTGTGAGCTGGTTTCTCTGGCCCTGCTGGCTACCATCCCACTGTTGGGACTTGTTAGAAGAAAGCCACTGAGAGCACATCTGCATCTTCCTTCTTGCCTGAACTCAGGCCAGGAAGGGTTCTCTTCGCAGTCACACCAAATGTATCATGCCAGCGAGGTTGTGAAATATTTGTTGTATAGGGAAAATATATTCAACAGGCAAAGGCTCACACAACACCGATTGACATCCAAAGGCACTCAGAGTGAGAGGGCAGAAAATACTGTAGAGAAAATCAGACAGTAAAGAGGAAAAGGTGGATGAAATATTAATAGAAATGAAATATTAACTTCATTCTTCTATTGAACTCTGAAGTTTTGTGAGTGCAGTGTTTCTGCTGCAGTGTGTTTACCACACTTTGAACTAGGAGTGTTTCTCAAGAGCTAAAAGAGTCTCTATGCACACCCAGTTTCTTTTCACATCAGGTCACCTCTGCAAGATTAAATCAGGTTGAAATAGATTAGATAGTGACATGGATGCTGTTTTGCATCACAATGATCTGTAATGACAGTCTGACACTCAAGTGTGTACAGATGGATCCTGTAGAAACCAGTTTATGTTTGATACACATTGTGGAACACAGATGTATGGTGTTATGATATGTGCAGTATCAAAGTGCAAGACTTCATAACTTGGATCTATTTTTGGAGTAGAAAATCAGGGGATAACATTTATAATGTAAGCTGATATTTTTGTTTTTGCTTTGGTGTAGACAGCTGCTCACTTACCTGCCGTGTCCTCACCATATGTCATGCACTGCTATTAAGTATCTTTTTTAAGTGTTGTGGTGCTCCCATACCTGATTGGGTCATATAGCTACTGATTTATAGTTCTTTGATGCTTTATTGTTGCTGGACATATTTAACCTTTTTTTCCAAGGAAGCTAACATATTAATTGTGACACTGAGGCATTTTGACACTGAGCCTGTGCTTGCTAATATACATTTGTCATTGTGTGAAAATGACACTTTGAAAGGCTGAGCACATAAATAAAAGTAGTTACTGTTAAGTAGGAACTTCCACCATTTAGACATTGCATGAAATGTAAAGACCTTTGAACTTTGAATCCAGTCAGTTATGCTCTGATGTCAAGTTGAATGCAAACATAAAAGAGGAACTCAGAAGATGCGTTAAGATAAATTATTTCAGCTGCAGGTTCTGCCGACAGAGTTGGTTACCTTGGAAATGTGTCACAACAGCAGATATTAAATAGTCCACTCGGCTACTTCTTATGAAAAAGTTTAATGATTTTAATGGTAAAATTCCCTTACTTGTATCAGATTGTAGTTTGGGGACTTGACTGGAAAAAAAATTCACAATAAAATAATATTAAAAAATGTGGGGGTTTTAAACTTATTCTATAACCTAATTTTATTGTATTGTTTGCTACTTTTTTTTTCAACAACAATAATTTCAGCCTGTCCACTTTCATAGAAATAACCTTCATTATACAGTACATGTTGTATGACTGTCTTTTAGGCTGTAATGCAGCCTTGCTGAAATATTTAGTCAACCAAATCTGTTGCTAGGCTGAACATTTCCAGTTCTGGACTAAATGTTGTTTGAAATCTAACACATTTGGATGATATGTTTTCTCATCATAACATGATTTATTTAAAATCATGTGAAATTGCATCAACTAGAATTTTCCATGTGAAATGTAGATTTTCACCATTTTGAAGATAACCTGCTAATTTAGATTTTACCTGTAAAATCCAGCTGTATGCTAATATTAAAACTCTGATAAAAAAAAAAATCAGAGCAATTTTACAACTCAGTGACCCACTTTAGTGTTTAAGTCAACAATTCAATGTAAATAAAATTGAATATAAACTTATTTCAGTTTGTTGGTAACAGTGGGAACTGTTTTCAGACTTGCACCAGAACACTGTCAATGGATATCACACAGCTGGTTTTAAGAGATCAGCTCTTGTGGATATTTGGTTTTATTATTATTAGCTTGTAGCTCATATCTTACCTTGCTAAAGTTGACAAGCAGTGTAGTTTGTGTTTTACCAGTATTTAATAAGCTAATAATCCAGAAGGTAAAACCGTGATGGGCTACAATGCACTTTCACTCTGTAAAAGTTCTTTCATTACAAGGAAACACTTTATTAAAGAACCTATAAAGCCTTCTTAAAGAAGAAGGAGCGATGCCTGGATGGAGCAGCAAAATGCTACACTTCCATCCATGTGTCTCTGAGACATGATGCAGAGACTAACATACTCAATGTTGGTAGCTAAGCAACACCTATAAAACACTACTAACACTTCCTATTTAGCTCTGAATTAAATTACCACTTCAGCAAAGTTAGAAAGCAATTGCACTTTGAACTCGTAGAAATTACTCTTGCAAAACAACTTAACCAGTCATTGATAATATTTTACATGTTGCTATGGAAACACTGTCACTGCTTGATCGAGGTTAGAACAGATTCATTACAAAGCCTTAAATATGTGTTCAGCACCATAGCTGGTGCAGATTTTACTTTTCACATGCAGCTGATCTAACAATCACTGAAGTTTCAATATTATTTTAGTTTAGATACAGTCCAGATGAGCCCTGCCTCTACACACATCACCATGACTTTTTTTTGTTTGTGTGTGTGTGTGTGTGGGGCGGGTGTGTGTGTGTGTGTGTGGGGGGGGGGGTGTTGCAGGACAGTCTCTTGATGATTAAAGTTGCTGTTATAACATAACTGGAATCATCTTGAAACACAAACTTTAGCCAGATGAAACCAGTACTGACTATAAAAATTATACAGATATCAACAAGTTTACTTCACGGGAGAAAAAATCTTGTAATAATTTTCACTTACCGTGAATTTTCATCCAGTTTTGGACGCTTTTATTTATTATAATCAAGTGGGCCAGAATGACCACATTTTACATTAATATTCAGATATTCCTTAACCAAATTTAAAAAATTTACAAATAATTAATAAATGACTAATGAAATTAATTTCATTTCATTAAAATGAAAAATCCTTTATTTATCCAATCAGGGAAATGTCAATGGAAATGAAGAGGTGGTCAGCTAAGCTGCATTTCAGCACAAAGCATGGCTGACAGCCAGTGATGGTTCTACAGTTACTGTAGCTCAGTTTAGAGGCATCTCTCTGTATTCAGCCATTACTATCATTAGTCCTTATGTGTATTTGTTTAAGTTTATACGCTACACTTCATTTGGCCATTTGCTAAAATATCCCATCAGTGGCTTCGTTAGTGAGAAATGAGAACAGAGGGGTTGTTATATGAGGCTCAGGAACTCTATGCTACTAATTCGTAGTATGTTTGCAGTGGACACAGTAAACACACTACAAAATCTATGCATTTCAATGCAACATGTATATCACTGCTGCCTCATATTAGGCTGGTGTGATAACATACATGTACAAACATGAATCATTTTACAGTAATCAGCCTGTGTTCTTTTGGGCTTTAAGAACATGTTTAAAAAAACAAGAGCGACAGCTTCCCTCAACTTCGTTTCTGGAGGCTGTCAGGTATCAGGATAGCTTCTGGCAATAATTGCACCTGACAGAGGGAAAGAAGGTGGTCAGCCTTTTACTGATCTGATAGAGCAACTTAATTGAAACTATCAGTCAGAAATGCAGTGCTCTGTCTCTTCTTTTGTGATTCTTCAATTCTTTCCCTTTTTTAATACTTTCTTCCACTTGCAGCTGCAGGAATGTCTCTCTCCTCTGACAGCCTTGTTGTCTCTCATGCTCACTTGCACACATATATTAAGACTTATGTATGCGGATAAAATCAATACAAAAAATATTGCTTCTTTCTGCTGACTTTCCATCCTCATCATTCCCTCCCATTGGCCACAAACACATTAGAACATTATGACAGGGCTAATTAATAAATCATATAATAATCAAATTCATTAATAAATTATGACTGTATATTAATATGCAGATTCTTCTTTAACATCTGCCGTTGTGTCTCCTTGTCAGTATTCAGCCCAATGACATCTAAAGTTCCTGCACATAAGCAAAGTGGAAGCTTTTTTTCCCCTCAAATCACTACAGCCTCTTACTGTCACAGATGGGGAAGAGAGGACAGAGGGAGAGCTAAAGGAAATACGTCCCCTTGCTGGACAGGAAAGGGTTAAGCCTATTACTGCAGACCAATCAGGACTGGGGGAGCACTGCAAACCTCTGCAGTAAGAGAGAGAGAGAGAACAAGGGAGTGAGAGTAAGAGGACAGCAGAGCGGGAGATAGAGAGACACCAGGAGTGTGATGGCTTGCACTCCTATCCAGACAGGTTTGCAGGGAAGGAACACAACAGAGTTAAAATGAAGAGTATTCACTCAACAGTTTATCTTAAGGAGAGGAAAGAGAGACAAAGAGGAAATAAGTGAACCCACAAGCTTCTACAACAGGACTATTCTTTATGGACCTGGTTTTCTGAGTGGTACTCTGGAAGAGAAGATAGAGGGACTTGTTTGCTTATGAAGACTCACTTGTAATTCTTGGATTATTCTGGGAAGAGGCAGCATCAGTCGGCACAGATTGTTGCAGTGATGGAAGGAGAGGGCACAGTGTGGTGAATGGAGCAGCTTAGGAGCATCTGTGTTTACGCTGCATGGTGAGATCTGCTGTGTTTTGATGGGGCACTCAATACTTATTGGTTTGATTTATAGCTATATGCTTAATACAGCGTGCTTCGCATGACAGCGAATCAGTTCCAAATGCTCAAGACAAGAAACCTTTTACAATATCCCCTAAAATAATCTAATTGTAATGCAATACTAAGAATTTTTATTTAGAAATATAATGATAATAGTTGAAAAAATATTTTAGTAACAGATTAAAATACATCCAGTCTCTACAGGCTTTTCATCATCTCATTTTTGCATTTGGATGTCTGTTTATTATACAATGTGCAAATTTATGCTCCCCTGCTGCAAACACATGCAAAACACTTTGACTCTATGATACAAGAAACTTAAGTGGTAATTTTTATTTTGTGCATTGTTTTGACTTGTCCATTCATGTGTCTTTCTTAAGAAAGAGGTATAGTAGCTAATTAATAATTTCCGTTTACATTTTTTGCACGATAAAGTTAAGCAAAGGGATCAATATCTGAAACAGCCGTGGAGAGTGACTGTGCTGTTTCTCTTGAAAGATTCCATGGATTGCATGTAGTGCCACAAAGGATGCAACGTCTTAATGACAAGTTAGCAGGCGGATCGCTCTGTACAAAGCTTGAAGCAAGTTGTTCCTGTCATGAAAATTATATGAGCCTTTTCATCAGCACTGTTGCTGAACAAATAGCTCATAATTTCCTGTACTTATTTATCTTGCAGAAAACTAGATGAGCAAAATGTCACCATAAATAATCTTAATTCTGAAAACAAGCGGATGAGATTTAAAGTAATTGCTGCTTTTGCGTAACCCTTTATTAGCGTTACTGTTATGTTTATGCAATAGCAAAGATGTAAAGTGCGTCAGGCGCTGTACAAGAACAGGATAAGACATCAGAGGCTTGTTGCTATGTTAATGAGAGTTTCCTTGTCGCCTTTCTGCTGAGAATATGTTTATTTTTGCATCCCCCACATTTCACTCTCCTTATTCCTCCTGCTTTCTCTCACTAATACCTACTACGCTCCTCTTTCTTTGTCTCTTCAGGTCACTCTAAACCAGGGATATGGGACTGGAGGACATCAAAATTAAGTTGTATGCAACGCCATCTCCTTAAAAGTGTAATCATTGGCTGGGATCTCTTTGCTAATGTGAAAGAAACAGGTTCATAAAGTCATGTCCACTACCAAATGATAATGACCTTCTCTTATACTGCTGAATCAGCTCCATTCCCATGTACATGAATGCACATACAGGTGATCACAAGTACCATGGTGATTGGACATGCATGCATTCTCAACATCTCCAGTGATTTAACTTTCAACATGTTGGGGGACATACTGGAGCCCTGTGCTCGATCTACAAGTCAATGGTGGCTGGAGCCAGGAGTACAGACACTGATGGGAAAGGTTGGGAGCGAAGGCCTGTTCCATTAGCGCTCCCAAGGGAACCATGGGCCTGGACGTTGTCCGGACACACTAACCTCCCCCTAACACATTCTGGTCATTACTGTCCTGTGCACTGGGGAATGACTGACAGCTTACCCTGTTGGAGTACTAATGGATTTAATTACTTTTTCATATTTATAGAGCCAAGTATTATCTGCACAGTGTGTAAAAAAAGAAGTAAAAGACAAGGATTGCATAATGAGCAGTGCATCTGAGTACTGTGCAGGGAAAAGATTCAGTGTTCCTTTGTTTTCTCTGTTGGCTCTGTTTCTCCTCCCTGGGAATATCATGACATTATAAACAGGAGGTGCCTCTGACATCTTATCCCTGTTCCGATCATCTATCAACACTCCGACCATTACCAAACCAGGGGAGATCTGAGAAATCCTCCTTAGACATCATTTGTGTATATTTTTGATCACCCACTGAGTACAGGTGGCCAATTCCCCAACTTTCTTTCCATTGAGGTCAAGACGAAGAAGCTAGCAGGTTCGACGAGATAGCTAGGTGCTTCAGATGTCAGCCTCTAAGCGAGACGAACAGTGAAAGAAAAAGCAACGCTGGGGGGCTCCGTTGGAGCGGAAACACTTTTTTGCCAGCAATGTTTGGATGGGATGATCGTCTCTGTGGATCTAACAGGGACTCAATGTCCTGATTACAGAGCCCTGGTATTCAGATAGTCCTGGATGGAAGGGTAAATATGTTTTAAAAAGCAATCTACAACACTAGTAATAAACAAACATAAAGTAGCCAAGCAGTGATTGCAGTTTCTACAGTCATGCATGTGTATGAAAATTATCACCTGATACTCAAAATTTAACAAGTCATTTCAAACTTCCCATTGTTCTCAATTAACATCTAGCATTTGTATGTGTATCACTGAGATTTGGAAGTCTATTAATGACTTTTGGCTCAATTATTTGGGCATTTTTGATAATTAAAGAAAAAGGAAATTGTGAATATAGTCACCAATAATTAAAGAAAATTGTATTTCCTAAATCCTTTTAGTTAAAGTGGCTCCACAAAATTCATTATCATAATCTATGCAGTAATTATCAGTGACTGACAACATATACGTTTTTCAAGACCAGTAAGCCACAGCTAACCAACTGCAAAGCTTTTATGGTTTTAACTGTGAGTATTATATGATATGTATCCAAAGCAGTTCCTCACTGTGGTACTTAATTTTTGAGTTGGGCCTGCCATGCATATGGTTATGTAATCTGGTATGTAGGGGGTGGCAAGAAAAAAAATGCCTTCCTCTTTTAAATGAATACTATTAGCTTTTTGAACTTATTTAACAGTTTTTAGCATTATTTCTGAAAAGATTTAAATACAATTCTAGAGATGCACAAACATAAAACTTTCTTTTCTTTTTCCTCTTTACAAATTCTTTCTCTCTCCTCCTCACACACAGGATAATGCTTATCCTTCCCAGCCCAGAAAAAGAAGCCACCATGAGCAACATCACAGTTACTGACAATACCGAACCTATCAGCCGCACAATGGGTCCGGCTACCTCTAGCCAGTATTCCTACCCTGTTAGTTTTCAGGTCTCCCTGACAGGCTTTCTCATGCTAGAGATCCTGCTGGGCCTGAGCTCCAACCTTACTGTGCTGGCTCTCTACTGTATGAAGTCTAACCTGATTAGTTCTGTCAGTAACATTGTCACTATGAACCTCCATGTCTTAGATGTGCTAGTTTGTGTGTGCTGCATCCCGCTCACTATCGTGGTGGTGCTGCTATCCCTGGAAGGAGACACTGCCCTCGTCTGCTGCTTCCATGAAGCTTGCGTCTCTTTTGCTAGTGTTGCCACTGCTGCTAATGTGCTTGCAATCACGCTAGATCGCTATGACATTTCTGTAAAACCAGCTAATCGAGTGCTGACTATGGGCCGTGCTCTGGCACTACTGGCTACCATTTGGGTGCTATCCTTTGTTTGCTTTCTTGTACCCTTTATTGAGGTGGGCTTCTTTGCTCAAGACCATGCTGAACTGAACCAGACAGTGGTGGAAAATGGGGTTCACACTAACCATTATGACACTGACACAGGCCTTTATTACCACTTGCTTGCTCAGATCCCTATTTTCTTCTTTACTGCCATTGTTATGCTCATCACCTACTCAAAGATTCTGCAGGCACTCAACATCCGTATTGGCACACGTTTCCACACATCGCAGAAGAAGAAGGCTCGCAGGAAAAAGCGTTTATCCATGACGACCATGACAACACAGCAAGAGGCAACAGATGGATCCCAGAGCAGTAGCAGCCGCAATCCCACACTGGGTATGCGTACGTCTGTCTCTGTCATTATTGCCCTGCGTAGGGCTGTGAAACGTCACAGAGAGAGACGGGAGCGCCAAAAAAGGGTCTTCAGGATGTCCCTCCTTATTGTTTCAACCTTCTTGCTGTGTTGGACGCCAATCACAGTTCTCAACACAGTTATCCTGAGTATGGGCCCCAGTGACCTAATGGTGAAGTTGAGACTGGGTTTTCTTGTAATGGCTTATGGGACCACAATCTTTCATCCTCTGCTCTACGCTTTTACAAGACAAAAGTTCCAGAAAGTCTTAAAAAGCAAGATGAAGAAGCGAGTGGTGTCAATCATTGAAGCAGATCCAACTCCTAATAATGCTGTCATTCACAACTCTTGGATCGACCCAAAGAGGAACAAAAAGGTGACTTTTGAGGACAAAGATGCCAATTTGAAACATCTGTCCACAGAGGATGTGGAGTAAAAGAGACTGTTATTAATCTAAAGGGATGTTTGTTTTCATTTGTCCTTTTCTCTTTTTTTATTACAGGTTTGTGTGAAATTCTTATGAGCAGTCAGTGGTTTACCTACAGTAAAAGGCAGTTAGAGCATGCTCAGATGGACATTTTCAGAGAATTTTTAATGGGGGACCTAAACTCTTAGTTGCTCATCCTGGGACTCAAAACTTGAACTAAATGCTGTGGTTGACAGTACATAGGGCTTACATGGTAAATGTTGAACAGCATAACTTTTGCAAGAGACATTTGTTACTTTTCCTACTTTTGCTCATCCGAACAACAGCAAGGTTGCCAGCAGTGTTGCTCTGTGTCTTTGTTTATCTGCATGACGTATTCTCCCGCAGATCAGCTGGGACTCAAGATTACACCTGTTCAGTTCCAAGTCTCCAGTTACAAGAAAGATTGATAATCCTGTAAAAGCACAAATACAATCTTTTAAATAACTGCAAAAGAAAATTAAATCAAACAACTTTGACAATACTGATGATCTCAGCTGTTCAGTGATAGGATACATTGGGCAGTAACTATGCATATAGATGCATTTTTTATGCAGGGTAAAAATCAATATATATATGAAACCATATGAAAAATGGTAAAAATGCTCACAATTGGCCCCCTTTCTGAGTAAACTCCTTGTTGACTCTTTAAGCTGGGAGCTCTATGAACTGCTATTTACCAAAGGTAAAGACTATTCATAAATTCTTTACACAACCCCTTTAAAAAACATCCCTTTGTGGGATGCAGTCAATGACGTCAAAGCAGCAAAAACTGACATCAGGTTATGATGGAAAAAGGGAACATGTTTATCCAAAGCAGTAATGTAAAGTAATATGTGCAATAGAATGTACAAAATTAGAAGGTGAATAATTTATTTCTATTTATTGATGATAAAAGTAGGTTTCATGGTTTTAACATATGCTGTACTGTAGATATTGCATGGCCTTTTGTAACAGTAGCAACACAGTAAATTAGGTAAATACATGTACAGGATAGGGTAAACAAGGTATATAAATAGAAAGTGAAGTAGAAATTGTTCTGTAAATGTATATTTATAATAAACACCCTGTGCAGCGAAAGGCTTCCTATTCTCATCACCTCTGAGTAAAATGTTTGTGAATCTGAAACAGCTGTGAGATTACACTCATTCATCACAGTGCTTCTTTCATCAACAGTAGACTCCACAGTCTCCGGGGGCCACTGACCTTATTGCCAGGGACCTCAAGTAAGCAAGGCCCCTAAACTAAAATAAAACAAGAAAAAAATAGTATGAAGACACCACTAAGACAGGTCACAAATAAAAGGATGTGAATGGAAAGAAGCGGGTGTTGTGTTGCTACAGTAAAGACGCTCAGGAAGTGCTGTCCCAGAGTTCAACAGGCACACGCATTCCACAGACAACACAGCACCGTGGTTGTCATCATCCTGTTTGACGTAAACCAGATGCATCATATTCTTCTCTGCTGGGTTTTTTTTTACTGTCATGTCTTTGAGTTGAGTGAAAAGAAAGCCTTGATTGTCTCGCTTTGATATGGTGAATTAAATGTGATAATGTGGTAAAATGGAGACTGGGACAGTAAGAGCGCACGCTGAATACAAAGGATGAACAAATATGAGAATTCTGCCATTTGAAAAGAGAATAGGAATAATTTGTTAATGTTATGAAGGTTATTTAACCAAACTAAAAGGATAATAATTTTATTATGATTGTCCTCAGAACAATAGTTTTTAAACAATACAAACAATGTAACCAATGTCTAAAGTAATTTAAAAAAAATTCCACTGTCAGTGTATGTTGACTAATTTATCTGTCAATGAAAAGAAGAACATTTTATTTCTAAACAGACCATTAGAATATCTTAGCAGTAGGTAGTTTTGCCTTAATTTTTGTGATTTGCCTTAAAATAAGGAGAATAATTCATTAACCAGTATCAGAAGAAGTATATAAGAAAGATTTTTTAGAATTAAAAGGAAAATTAACTGTGAGCTCATTATAGCAAGGCTCGACTTTAACACCAACTCTAGATACAAACTTATAGTATTTATAGCATATAAAGCCACATTTAGCTAGCACAAGGTTGCTTTTTATTTAAGCAGTTCAAGGATTACATTTTGTCTATAAAGCGAGTAAAAACAGCTATTCTCATCCAAACATAAAGGTGCACATAAATTCACATGCAAGCAGTTTCCATTCTATATCTCAGTAATGAAATTATTACATGTCACAACTGCTGTCACATATAGGAGAGGAGTGAAAAAGCTCCTCATATCCAGAGAGCACAAGGATGTCAGCTACTGGTGATTACTAGACCTCAGTCAAATTCTTCTCTTATTGTAGGTGTCTGCTGTGTAGCACAGTCGGGAGGATTGATACGGGAATATTGATGCAGACAAGGTTCTTTATGGCCCTGCTTAAAACAGGGAGTGAGGATGTCACAGTGCCTTGAGGGCACAGCTGATTGAGAGTGGTGATGGGATCACAGCCAGAGACAGATTAGCTGGCAGGGCAAAGAAACTGACCTATAAAGTGACTAATTTAACCAGAGGAAACATTTAAAATGAACACGGCTACAGTACTGAGTTCATTTGAGCTGAAAATTTCAAAAAGGTATGTGGATATCAGTGCACAGATTGTCTTCATATTTATTTTATAATTTTGTTCAAATAAAACATAAATAAATATCTGCAGAAAACCAAGCATAATACCAGACCATTATCATTGATTGCCTTCTAAAATTCATTCTTAGAGAAAAATACAATTTATGTTTAATACACAATGAGGTCAAAATTGCTTATGATACAGCGGTGCGGGCACCATACTGGTCAAAATGAAATGATGAATTTTAAGCATTAACCATGTAATGGTTGTATAACATATGTACTTTCTTTGAGGGTATTTCACATATAGATTCTAAATTAAATAAGAGCTTTTACTAACATTTTAAAATGTTTTTGAATACATGCATTGACAGTAACTGTCTCATTGATCACATTGCAGTTCAATTTACACCCTCAGTACTAACACATCTTACATCAAAAAAATGTATTGATATATTATGATTGATTCTGGCTCTGGTCCTTTACAATTATGAGATTCATAATATGAATGGCTTCATAAATCTGAATAAATCTAAATGAATACGCTATGGTAAATCAGAAACAGATGTTTATGTTAGTTTTCACAGCCTCATTCACGACTTCAGCATGTGCAGTAAATGCAATATTAATCACTGCATTAAGTGGTTAGTCTACAGTCTTAATAGAGTGGGCATTACATTCTTATATTAGCCTCAAGGTTGCTTTGTAAAATAAAGTATACGAATGGTAGTAGCAGAAAATATTGTTTTCCTAAATATTTAAGCTAAATTAACATTCAGTATTTTAAAGAACTCTGAATAGCTTCTAACTTTCCATGTTTTATTACATTTGTGGTAATGATCAACATTGCCATGAACTTAAGGAGAACATTAACTTATGGGGACATCATCTCTGTACTGTCGACACGTGTACTTGCCTGACAGGAGGCCATAACCTGGTCTTCAACAAAGCTGTGAAAGCTCAACATAACAATAACAAAATGCAAGAAGTATCAGATTGGGTATCACGAGCTAAATTATTCCACTGAAAAGCAAATTGTTGCATACATTTTTGTGAAAGGAATAAATATATGAAAGGGGCTTCAGATTGCACTCCTCACTGTAGACTGTCAAATAAAGTCTCTTTTGATCGGTCAGTGTAATCCTCCACTGAATAACTCACCTTCTACAGCCAAAGCTCACAAAGACAGGGATACTATCTCATCCCAGTAAGATCTACAGCACCACATTTCTGCCTCTTTTTACTGCTAACACACATATTATTGTGTACTACTCTGTTAAAATGGTAAAAACACAAAATGTGCTTTTTAATAAATTTCTAAAACAGTTATCTGGAGTGATTTTACTCGTGTATGATTTTGCACTTTCCTGGGAAAACTCCAGATTATAATTGAGCTTCCATTCACAAGCTATTCAAACCTGATGCTTTAAAAAGAACTATGCTAATGTTGCCATTAATTGATTTGAAAGAAATAACTTGGGTTTGAAATTACACCACAAGGTCCTAAATGGTACTTTGAATTTCCAGGCAGACAGCAGACATATAACATTCATTCATTTACTGTACCTCTCAAATTCAGGATCACTGGGGGCTGGAGTCTGTCCCATCAATTACCAGACTAGAGGCAGGGTGCACCCTGGACAGGTTTATTTCTAGATTTTTCTTTATCTTCACCACTGCTTCCTTTGTATCTCTTTATGTAACAACTTATTACCTAACTTCTCAAAGATAAGGGAATGTACGAACACTCAACATCTAGATCTTTTAGATTTGAAGTTAGAGCACCAGTTGAGTGAAAATGTTTGAACTGGACTATATCTGCAAGCAGGACACCAGATGGTCAATACAATTCCTAAAAAAACCTAGAAAATTTTCCAGGATTCAACATGTGTGCTTGTGGTCAAAGCACAGTTGTTCATAACAGTTGTTAGCAAAGCTATTTGAATCTAAAATATCTCTTTATGGAAAAGAGGGCAAACCAAAACAGCTTTTTTTCTGCGTAAACCTTGCAGTTATCTCTTGTCCCGGATTCCCTTCTGGGTTCTGAATTTAGCATTAAACTTTGTTTTGACCAGCTTTCCTCAAAACCATCTGACTGATCACCCTGGTTTTCATAAAAGAGGAGAAGAGGTTATTCATCACATAAGTCTCATAGTCAGGCATAAAAATATAGCATTGCGCAAAATTCCCAGTGGTACTTCTCGCAGCTGATTTCTTTCTAGTTAATCTTTATAGTGAAGGCACAGTAATGTCATGAACTTGTTTTAAGAATTAACATAAATTCTCTTTAGCGATCCAAATGAGTTGCATAAACCTTTGAAAAATCTGCAGGTTAAACTGAGATTAAAGAAAAAGTTCTTTAGTGGTGATTAAGCCTCAACCTTGTAGGCTTAATGTTCAGACTTGTTAGCAAAAAAGAAGAGCAACACCACAGCTCTAAAAACACTGCAAAAGACACTGCTACACTGATTTCCTCTCCATTTTATTACATTGTCTAATTGTGTCAACATTTAATTGTCTTGTCCCAGGATCATCAAAAGTTTTAAAACTTGACTTTTTACAGAAAAATTTGTTGTTTCTTATGAGTACTGCCGTAAAGATATTAATGAAAATATACTTGATTTAACAGTCCTTTTTTCTTTTCTATTTAATTTAATCTGTTGTTATAAAAATGAAACCAATGTTTCCACCCAGTATGTTACGTATTGGTTTTCAGCTTATAATTAAAATGGGAAACAGATCATCCCCAAATGTTTTGTTGCAATAAGTTTATGTGATAGTGGGGGTACAGCTGTGTGTTTGCTTACATATATCTATCTATCTATATATATATATATATATATATATATATGTGTGTGTGTGTGTGTGTGTCTAAGTGTCATTTACCTGCACATCAACCCATGCAGTTCAGTCAAACTCAGCTGAGCAAGTACACAAGGAGACTTGGCACAACAAAGCAGTGGTCATCAAACAATCACAAAAAAAGTCATGTAATCTAAAATAAAACTGCTTGAAATTGTTTTCCTGTCACACATTCTGCTGTTGGTCATGTGTTGGGATCATACTTTGCCTCCTTCCGAAGTTAACTCTGAGCAAACATCAAACTAATAAGCCGATTAATTATTTAAACTCTGACCTGAAATTAGATGACCTACTGAGAAAAAAAGGTCAAACTTGCCCAGAGTCACCATTAAAGATGTAGGTATGCTTCACTGTGAAATTTATTAGAACCACTTGACCCTGGTGGGTCCTTTTCTCCCTCCCTTGCCCTCATCCCCAGCAGACCACATCAAGAGTGCTATTTGCTGCTGTCCTATCACATACATTATGTCCCTCTGTCTCTCGCTCTATGGCCGTCTCTTTTCAGACAGCCAGCCCAAATACAGATGCCATCTCTTCAGGGCCCCTCTCTATCTAGCCACAGACACAGAATAAAAGCCTAGGAAATCACATTACTCTGTCTGTATGGAGCCTCTATTGCATTAGGTCAGTGAACACTCAACTGTAATTCTGCTACTGTAGAGAAAGAGAAACTAAATTGAGCACACCCGCCTGCACAGCTTGACAAATTGTTGCTCACGGTCATTTTCCGAACGTTACTCTCACCAAGCCCAATCTAAAGAGATGGAAGGATGTTTTATAGTGTTGGAAGATATATGGCTTTGATAAAACCTCTAATTTCTGTACAAGAAGACCTTTGGTGAAGATAGAAAGCAGGAATCAAAAGCAGACAGAGACAATGGAGCATGACCTCCACCTGCTATGACCTTAATGGCAATATTGTGTCGGAAAAAAAGAAACACTAAAGTTTGCAATCAGATCACTGCTGTTCAGATTACAGTTTTTGTCATCAGCTGGAAGCACACCATTAGTGACACTATTGGGACTTTTATTGTTTTTAGACTTGTTTATCAGGAAACAACAAAATATATCTAAAATCCTTGAGTGCAAAAAACAATGAATGCTAAAGAAAATAATGTGTGAATGTATTTTTAATGCAAAGATATTTTTAATTTGATTACATTTTCTTACTATGGCATGAAATCTTTCTTTTTCATTCAAAATATGTGTCTCGGATAAAAAGGCTAACTAGCATAGTCTTATTGGACTAAAGCTAAAGTGTGAAGTGCAGAAGTAAAGTCCTAAGTTGTGTGCCGACATGGCCCAGTGCTCAGTCTTGCAGTGTGTGTGTGTGTATTTGTGCATACCTGACAGTCAGTGTGAAACTGTCCAGCCTTGTATGTGCTCTGTATTTTTAAGTGCATGCTCCAGCATGTGCTGCAATTCCCACATAATGAATGCACACTCCTTTCAGTCTGTCCTGTTGTTTTTATCAGGCAGTGACAGAATGTCAACCACTGTGTGTGAGATGATACAAAGCACTGACAAGATTGCTGCCCTCCAGTATTCCACACAGTGATGACTGCTGCCTCATGATTATACCAATACTCTTCTCTCCACATGAAAAGATACTAATCAGGCCACCATAATAGCTCACTAACACAGCTTGCTAGTTTGAATCTGACACAAAATTCATATTCAAGACAGATTGTGGATATTTTGAGATGCAATATTGTAGAAATTACTATCTGCAACCTCTCTCTTATAAAAAAAACATTTTCATCTTACATAAGGAGAGAAAAATATAGGTTTTTGAAAGATGCCCAGGTTGAACCAGAAAACTGTAAAAATCAAATTCTCTGTAGTTGCAAATTTTTCTAAGAGAAAACACAACGAATCATTATGTTATGGAAACTATGAAATACTCCAGACCCTCTACAATCCTGAAATGGATAAGGCATCCATGCATCCATGGATGGATGCATGGATGGGTTGATGCGTGGATGCGGTAGTCTAGTAATTGGAACTGCACAGGATGTATTAAAATGTTGGTGGCATTGTGCAAAGAAGTTTAGTCCTAACCACAGTGATTTTGCCTTATTTTAACTATAAAACTGAGTTTTGATTTGCTAAATCTAAGTTTGTGGTAGAATTGTCTAAATTAAAGAGGATATGACAAACATCTTTGTAATTTTAGTGGGGTCACATTAATGTTCCATTGATAAAGCATTCACCTTCCACTTGCTCTTAATCAAGTTCATCCATCCATCCATCCATCCATCCATCCATCCATCCATCCATCCATCCATCCATCCATCCATCCATCCATCCA
>JBAMHX010000011.1:16384553-16396647 GCA_037177515.1 Pseudomugil tenellus
CATCCATCCATCCATCCATCCATCCATCCATCCATCCATCCATCCATCCATCCATCCATCCATCCATCCATTATCTATCAATTATTCCCGAACGGGGTCTTGGTGGGGCCGAAGCCAATCCCAGCTGACATGGGGCGAGAGGCAGGATACACCCCGACAGGTCGCCAGTCCATCACAGGTAATCCAGTTCATATAAAGGGTTAAAGAAAACACTTAAAAATTACAATTGCTAGAAGTTATATTTGCATCCTACTGCCTGTAGGAGTAGTATGCAGGATGACCTTTAAGAATATAAGTAATAACCAATTTATTTTCCATAAATTACTTGTTAGTACTTTTATAGAACAATATGTGATGATGTAATAATCATCAGAAAAAATTATGGAAAATTTACTTTAATAATTGGATAAATATAAAAGAGATGACATTAGTCTATGTTTTGTTGGCTAGTGATTGCATTACAGAAACTTTGCATTGACATTCACTTCCTTGTGTTTTCCACCTTGTCATCTTAAAAACTGCATTCAGCTGTAAATACATGTAAAGGCAGCCTGTAAGAAAAGTTAATTGGAAACCAATCCAGAGGCAAAATCTCACTGAATTATTGGCTGACTTAGTTTTTTGGAAGCAGCAGACAATAAAAGCTACATGAGGATACAATGACGTTCATATAAATTTAAATCAGAAACAACAGCTGAAGGTTTAAAAATAAATTTCACTTTGACTTTTTTTCCAATAAATATAATTAGATGTACCCAACGCTTGCTAATGCACAAACAAAAGTCCAATTTACGGGTTATAAAGAAGGAAGTGGAATACTTCTGGGCCCCAAAGTTTTCCTTTGTCTGCAGATTTATAATAATAAGATTAAATTAGCTGAAACTCAGTTGGTCATATAACCACAGCAAACAGCTCAAAGAGCTATTTATCGGGTGGTCCTAGTTTAACTAACTGAAAGAAGGAAGACTCTGTTGCCCTTTATAAAAAAAACAAAAAAACAAATAAACTACATTTTCTTGAATTCAGGAGATTCCCTTATAGTCTATGTTGACATGATTGCATCATGTCATTTCTGCAGAGTCAAGCTCGATGGCACACGGTGTGCTTACGTGATGGAACAACCGTGTTGGCTGTGTTGTGCATTCTGAAATACTCTTCATCCATCTTGCAGGTCAAGCTACTCTGTTAATTCTCACTTAACCTTTCTCTTCAACAAGGCATCTCATAGAACGTTTGAACTTTTTCCCCATGTTTTAATGCTTGTAAATGATTAGCTGATTGAATAATTATATGAACAAGCAGGTGTACACGTAGTCCTTGGTGAAAGTCATTATGAATGCCTCTCCAGAGGCATTGTGAACAGTTAGGTGCAGCCTCTAAAATGATGAGGAGATGAGCACATGCAAAGCTCATTCAGTTCTGCCATAGTCATTTAGCTGCTCTCAAAAAGCTATGACAGGGTGCAGCTGTAAACATTTTGCCGCTCAACACTCCTGAGATGTGCAGTCAAAGAAGATTGCTGCTATCAGACTCGTTCACAGAGGAAACCCATGTGAATACAGTTTGTGAGTTGAATGCTCTGAAGAGGGTAAAATATCCAAACTATTCCCCAGTGCAGAACTCTGCCAAGAAAAACCTTCAGTATTCAACAAGAAATGTGCACTGAAGAAATAAGAGGAAGAATGTGCTTGGAGCCCATTGATATTGCTGCGTGCAATTTATGTTTGCGAGCAAGCAAAAATGAGCTTGTACACATGCACACACAGACACAAACAATGCAGTCCTTTTCAGCTGGTGGTGTTAACTAAAGAAATGAGCTTATGCTTACTGATTCATTTACAGATATGTATAATATGCTTGTTGACCACACTATTAAATATCTGTGACTAGCATATAAGGTATGTTTAGTTTAACTTCCTTCCACATGCATCGCTGTTAAATCTGTTTTTTATCATTAACCAACATTGCCCCCTTCTGGATCTTCATATCAATTATTCAATGCAGGAAATATCAAGTCAAAAAAGTCAACGTCCAAAGGCAAGAAAAAAATTATATTTAACCAGGAGCTTTATTAGCTCCACTTCCTTGGGTATAATCACCAAAAAAAAAAAAAACGGATTCAAGTTTAAAATGTAATAAGCTAATTCCCTGCTAAAAATCCCTGGATCACCAATAAGATATTATTACTACATTATCAATTTGAAATTACCCCATAACAATAATAACTATTATGCAAGTCCATTTTAAAACTGTAGAAACGTCAAACAAAAAAAATATGAAAATGATGTTCATTGAATTTCCCCTGACTGAGTGATAAGATAAGAGTCGCTACGTCTTAACATGTCATAAATATTCACACCTATGTCATTATATAGCAGCCTGGTCTTATGACATCATCAGGAAGCACGAAACTGCTCATTAAGAAAATGCAACATGTGTATTGTGGTTCATTGAAACAAATTTAGATATATGGTCAATAAAACTATAGAAATAATTATGGATGACTTTCACCCTCATTTGCCCCTCAATTTGTGCATGAAATACATGTATGGAGACAGGGTGAGTGTTGGACAAAGGTAGGAGTAGAAGGTCAAGAACATCATAGAAAAAACAGATATGGATGTGTATAAAATAAGAACCCAAAAAGAATCTTTAAAAAACTACTGCTCCTTTTGTAATAATATTCAGAGGATTGTCTGTGATTGTCTGACGTTTTTTTTTTATTTATTATTTTATTTATTTATTTATTTACAATTTCACAAATGTATTTAAAAGAGCAAGTCAACTCCCTATTGCTGTGTCACTCAGCATGATCTTTAAGACTAAATGACTTGAAATGGCTACGACTTTGCTGCTGAGGAGGTGAAACCTCTGCAGGGTCAGGACCTCCTGACCCTGCCGCCCCCGGGCGACCTCCCGAGCCCGTCTTCCTGGTTCTGTGATCTCCGGGCCAACCCCCCGAGCTCGGACTCTGGACTCTGCGGCCTCTTGGACTGTTCCCTCCTCCGGGCCCCTCCTCCCTCTCTGGTTTGGTGTTTTGGGGCGTCTGTTAGCCGCCCCTTTTGGGGGGAGTACTGTTAGGGTTTTGGGTTAGCTTGCGTTGGTTTCCTGTTTTATTTTGTAGTTTTTCCTGTTTTGCCAGTTGCTTTCTGTTTCAGCTTCATGTATTTGTTCATTAGTTCACCTGGTTTGATTTTGGTCATTGTTTTCACCTGTGTCTTGTTCAGTTTCCAGTGCATTTATACCCGTGCTTTTCTTTCCCCCTTGCCGGTTCATTATGTTCCATTGTATCTTTCTGAGTTCTCCGTTTAGTCGGTGGTTTTTTCATTAATTTAATAAATCTAGTTCCTCCACATTCCAGTTGTCCTCCTGGTCTGCATTTGGGTCCACATCCTCCAGCGCGTCATAACAAACTGGACATCTGGTTTATGACTGTTTTGTGTGTTTATCTAAAGGGGCAGAAAAAGAACTTTTCTGATGCCAGATGTCATTGAAGTGTTTTAATGCAGGTCATGTATGTTTCCCTAAGCTTGACAGTGCTTATTCTAAAATCTGAACTTAATTCACAGGTTCTTGACCCTAACATCTTAATAAATTTGTTATTAGACAATATTCTGAACCCAGAAACCTTTAAAAAAGAGGAAAGGATGCCAATTATTTTAATCATATTATTCTTTTTTGTAAGTTTGAGACTAAAAGGCAAAAATAAAGACTTATATTATGTGTCATCTCTATTGCATGTTTTCCAATCAGGTCATAATTAATTCCTTTGGCTCTTACCGAATTTAAGGTCACTTTTAAGTTGTGACTATAGACTTCACGTTTTACTTTTTTACAAGGACAAGAAAATACCACTGGCTTAATTCCTTTCCACACAGTCACTAAATGATCCTCCCCTTAGACTATTTTTGTAGGATGACATGAAATGTGAGACGGTATCAGCAAACACTCACACATGCACATATACAGGTCTCAGGAAAAAAAAGTGACCTGCTTTTATTTTCTACACTTTTAACAATGATTTCAATCAGTTTTAAGGTTGGATCTTAACTTCTACAGAAGGGGCAGACCAGTAATGCCAACCAGCAGAGTTTATTTAGGGCTTTGTGTCCTCTAATGTTTCTCAGCAGCTGTCACGGCTGAGCGTGAGTGAATGTGTGTCTTGACTTCCTGATATGTTTTAGCATACAACGTTGTCTGGTAAGCTTTCAACTACTTTTCAGTACTTTGGTAAAGTTCAGATGTTGATTAGTAAGAGTAGATAGAAAGCTAAAAACAATAATAACATGTATAAGTCATTAAAACTCACAGAGTGTCCAGTGCTGAGTCATTCTGAAAGTGTTGCATGCAGAAGAATAATGGTGTGTGTGGCTTTAAGAAAACATGTAAAGATAAATGTTTCAAGTCTTCAGAATGGTTATTTTAATTTGCATTACTGTTTGTTCAATTAATTTTTCCTTAATTATTAAACATTCCTTGCATGTTAATTTTACATAATTTTTTTCCCCACAGAAAATAATTATGACTCTACAGTGGACTGCTGTTGCTTTCTTTCTATATGCAGAGATAGTAGTAAACGTCATCCTGTGTATACCCTTTATATCAGCACACAGGTACAGTGACACAAACTCAGCACAATAAAAACAATTTGGCATAACAGCCTCATTTTTTATTTCAAAAAGGAGTTCAGTCAAAAGATTAAAATAAAACATTTGGAAGAAACAAAGCAGTTCATGTATATCACCAGCAGAGGGCCCCCACATGCTTTTCAGTGATCTTTTGTGACAGTCATACTGAACAAGTCATCTCTGCAGGTGGCGAATGGTTTTCAGCTGGAGAATATGGAACTGGGTATCCCCATACTGGAACAAATGCTTCTTTGCGATGATCATGGCCTTAATTGTTCTTTTCATTGGTAAGCCTACTCCTGGGAACAAGATGTCCTCCTGTGTGGTGTGATCATGAATGTGTTGTCAACACATCTCTTCATCTTTTTCTCTTCCTTCTAATCATCAGATGCAGTCCGAGAGGTGCAGAAGTACTCGGGTCCAGAGCCAATGGAAGATGTTAAAGTAAATCCAAACTTGTACGACCACGTCCACATGAAGCTGTTCCGGGCCCAGAGGAACCTTTACATATGTGGCTTTTCTCTCTTTCTCTGGCTGTTAGTTTAATATTGACTCATAATCACTAACAATGAAGAAATGTTTTATTTTAGCACACTTTCTGATGCCCTGTCTCGTATTTTCCTGCTTGAAGCATATGTTTCACTGTCCTGCAGCATCATGCGGAGGGTTGTCACCTTGTTAAACCAGGTCGCCATCACCTTCGACAACAATGCAGGCCTCCGAGCACAAATGGAAGGTGCCTTCAAAGCAGCTGAACAGCACAAGGAAGACAACCAAAAGCTCAAACAAGTGAGAAGCAGAGGTCATAGTGTTTTTTAACCACGAATGTAACATAATCGCATTGTAAATGTTAGTGAGCTGTGTCTACTCATTATCATTCAATGCTGTGTTCAGAGTCTTGTTTCTGTGACTTCCAGCTGACTTATGTTCTTTTATTCACTTTGAAAATAATTAGACTAACTTGGTAATTAAGGAAAATCCTTTGTGCACAGGCTCTCCTTGAAGGGGAAAAATCCATATCTGCAGCAAAACAACAGCTGAGGCAAGAGGCTGACAAGCTGACAGCTCAACTGAAGGCTGCTGAAGAAGGTAAACAGTCGTGTTGTTAATGAAAGAGTTAAACAGCAGAAGAAGTTGCTCTACAACATGCAAATGTAAGCTTTGGTATTTGCTTTTGGACAGATTTATTGTGAGTATTGTTTGCATTTAAAGCTGTGAGAAAGGCAAATGCTGATAATGAAGCAATGAGGAAACAAGCCAAAGGTTTGGCTCAGGAGTATGACAGACTGTTAAGGGAACATAATCAGCTTCAGGTAAACACACCAAACAACTGAAACAACAGCATAGTTACTAGATATTTAACTTTCTAAAGCCAGAGTTGTTATTTTCTTTTAACCATGTGCTTGTTTTACAGAATATTCAGAGTCCTGGGAACAAAAAGGATCAGTAATACCTGGAATGAGCTTTGTTCATTCCCAGCCCTCTTTGTACTTCAACAACACAGCAACATCACACACACTTTAGTCTTTGTCTTGACTTGGTGAATTACATTTCATGTTCATGTTCTGGACTACGGTTTTGTAGTCTATATTTTACTGTGGCTAAAATATTTGTTTTTTTTGTTTGTTTAATGTCATTATTTAGTGTAATAAAAATGTGTGAAAATATACAATCAAGTGTTCAGCTGCACAAGTTTTGAATAATAGAGGGCAGCATTCAGTCAACTTTGGGACAATAGCAGAAAAACAGTAGCTGTATTAGGGACAGTAGGAAGGTTCCTAAATCCGGGACGCCATGTCCTGTCATCTAAACTTTCTACCATTTTTATTGCCATTAATACTGTGACATTTGGGGTCCGTTTCACAAAGGGAGTTTAACAAACCCTGAGTTTGATAGATAACTATAAGTTGAGAAACCCTGCGATGAGAAACTCAGAGTTTTCCATTTCACAACAGCTGTTGTGAGTTGGTTTTATAAACATTGAGTTAGTTCACCCCGAGTTACCCATGAGCGCCAAGACTTTAAAAAGCCATCATCAATGGAACCTAGAAACAACGAGTCACCATGACAACCGCTGAAAAAAAAGTATCCGTTCTTCCTCGCTGGAATTAGAAGTTTTAATGCAGACATGCGGTGATTATACGAAGTATTAGGTTCACACTGAAAATAAAATATTTGTGTAGGATAATTTATATTTCTACCTTCTTCTCTATAACAATAAACTTGAAATGTCAAGAAGTCGAAATACACTCTCTTCAAAGTACGAATAGGCCTATTTATTTATTATAATGCTCCGTTTGTGCTAAAAGGGAAATAATTTCCTTATTGCTGAAGCCCACTCTAAAGTAGAAGGTTTCTAGCTCACCCACACTAGGCATTGTGTTTTATAGAGTAAAGCAGGTTCACATTAATCTGAAAAACTCCAAGTTAATGTCAACTTATTTTTACTTTATTCTCAAAACTGTAGCTACTTTTGACTTTATTCTCATGATTTCGATTTTATTCTTGAAACTATATTTCGACTTTATTTTTTACATTTCAGGTTTATTCTCGAAGGGAGGAAGGGAGAAAATAATTAATCCTCCACATTTTTTTTGTGTGGCCCTAATACTCGTAGTGGTAGTGATTATAAACATTTTCCGGAAAAAAGTTAAGGAGAGACAGGCAGCGTGGGAGAAAATTGCCGAGAGTGAATGTGTAAGTTTTTATATTCTATTTATACAAAACTGTGTGACCGAAGTAAAGTTAGTTTGATGTTTGATATTCAACAGATATTCGAACACCCAGTTCCCGTGCATACATCGACACTTCCCACTGACTGTCCCCAGTCTGCACTATCAATATGTGGGGAACTCACGTTAAAGGCCCCGTTCTGTACGCTGGTAGTTTTGACTTAGGAAGCGTAAACAAATTACTACTCTTGTGAATGGCGTATGATAAAATGTTCAATATCCCTCAGGTCATGTGACCAATTCAACCAAATCCATATTATATTAGTAGTACTAGCATAGTACTAAAATGCACAGCTCTTCTTTTCACAGTTTTTAATGTAAAAAATGTATTAAAAATAAAATAAGTGATAAACATGCATTTTAGAGACTGCAGAGAAAACCGGTAACACTCCGGATATGAGTGGGAACTCGGATACCCCCCCGAGTAATGGTATTTTTTCAGTCTGAACGATAACAAGGACTCTGTACCACTAACAGTCCATGAGCCAAAACATTGAGCTTATGTAAAGAGAATCCAGATATGTTTGGCTAATATGGAACCTGGCAGAGCTGAGGAAAGCCGATTTTAGATACTAATGAAAAGGGGCAAAAGTTACCGGCTGTTTGCAGGATATGCAAAGGTTAAGTTAAATACAACAGCAACATGACTAATCTCTTCAACCGCCTTGCCGAGTGCCATGGAATCTCTCACAACATTGACCGTCCAGGTACCTCTCATACAGTTCCCACTTCAGCAGAAGCATAAAGCAGCTCTGCAGAAGCATTGGGACTCCTCAGCATGTTTAGTTAGAAACTTTATACTTCATTCTGTTACAAGAAACAGAAATCCAGGAAACTTCACCTGCACTGTCCAGTATCCAGGTATTTATGACAATCACTCTGGTTGAATTTTTGATGAAAGATGTTGTAGTAGCACTACGTTTTAATTCTTTACCACCACTTTGAATTCGGACTAGGATCTTGAAACATGTGCAGACCAGTTCTCTGTTCCTAAAGTTTAATAAGAATAACACAACAAAAAGATGAACAGGGTCACACGGTCAGAAAACAGTGTTGCTTCCATCGTCTCTGGCTTTTATTTGAATAAATCTCATTAGCAGCTTCACAATGATGTATGAAAACTTAACATGATAAAATTGTAGATTTCAGCAAATTTAAGGTCTCACAACTCAAAATCTTCAAATGTTTAATCTTTTCTTTAAAACTAATTTATACATTTAAAATAACGAAATTTGTTACAACAGATGTTGAAAGATATACTGAATCGGTTTCAAATCCCTTAAGTGTTTCAAATCGTATTGTTTTAAATACACCAGTATTGTTCCATTAAAGTATCAGCAACCATGAATAGTGATATGAATCGAATCGTCATTAAAATGAATGTTAACAATAAGCTGCATTTTACTATAGTTTTACAATGGTGTAGTGGTCCCTCAAGAAGTGGGCATACTATCAAATGCTCTAAAATAATATACATTAAATAAATGTTCAAACAAAATGTGCAGAGTAGCATGTTAATAAACCAAAAAAATAGAGAACACTTAAGATCAGCTAACAACTGTCACATCAGAGAGCATGCTGAAGGAGGATGCAAGTGCGAGCAGTGACAGTTTATTAAACAAAAAGAGGGTGTCGCTGAGACAGCAAGACAAACCTAGAATATTCCTCCTTGTCTGCTCAGAAGAGACAAGGGTCTGTCAAGCCCGCTGGCTGGTACGCTGTGAGGTCTGCTATCAGAGCAGCGAAACCACCCTGACTGAGGGATGGCTGGCTCTGAAATAGGGCTCTGAACAGAGGAGAATGATTAGCCAGTACACTGGTGATTAGTAGGCTGGTGATGCAGAGCGTTGGAGGGAAGGAAATGACGTTACAACAACTTTGACATGTACCTATCAACTAAAAAAAATCATATTAATATTGACATTTATCTAAGGATTTAGCACTAACCATCTAAGCATTTAGCACTAACCATCTAAGCATAATAAAACTGGATCTCATCTGGATTCAATCCATCTATAACAATTTTGTCTTTGATTTAATACACCAATGTATTATGATGCACAATATAAGTTACATCCTCAATTTTCTTTACCACAACACATTGATAATTCATTAATACACACAAACAGCCAGATAATGATGAGCTCTGTGTGTTTCTAATTATATCATAAAACAATTGTACTGATATTTTCAGTCATGAGCTTATACAACAATTGTTTTATTTTCAACTACATTATTTTTCCACTGGAGGCAAATATAGAAAAAGCAGCTCTTTAGTCGAGAGAGTTCTTGCAGTGATGATGTGTGTTTTGATGGTTTTACAAAGATGGTCAAATCTACAGGTTCATTGTGACATGTATAAAAAGAAACTGCACTCCTATAATTACAACAGAGGAATGCAATAAAGTCCTATTTCTCTGATATTAGCTAAAACTCATAATGATCGTGCCTAATTCGCTACAGTCGACAGGCTGACAAACCCTCCTGTGACTGTAGCACCTGAACTTTATTTCACCAAGGCCTGAAATGAGTTTACCAAATTCTTCAAGGACAAAATCCAGACTATTAGACAAGCAGTGGGTTCATCAAAAGCAAGTTTAGTTAATATACTGTGTCTGCTGAAAAGCAGTTTAAACACCATGACACAGTTTCATCCTATTACCAGTTAAATATTTTACATCAGCTGAACTCCTCCTTCTGCTGTTTGGAAATCCTGCTCACAGGATTTTTCAAAAAGTCTCGAAGACCATGGAGTCAGATCTGCTACAGATAGTAAACTTGTTATTAATAGGCATCTTCCCAGAGACGCTGAAAACAACCGTTGTCAAACATCGGTTAAAAAGAGACAATTTAGACTAAACAAATATGAACAACTACAGGCTGATCTCAAATCTCCAATTTCTGAGTAAAATCATTGAAAGCTGTTTTATTAGCTAAATGATTTTCCTTCTCAAAACAACAGCTATGATGTCTTCCAGTCAGGTTTTAGAGAGCATCACAGCACTGGGACTGCTCTGACCAAAGACATTAATGACATACTACATACAGACAATGGTAAAATATCTGTCTTAGTTTTACTGGACCTCAGTGCTGCATTTGATACAGTAGACCACAATATATTACTCCGACGACTGGAGAGCTGGGCCCTCTGGTTCTGTACTAATGTGGTTCAAATGGAACTTCACTCCATATACCTAAAACCACCAATCAGGCCAAAAATCTGGGTGCAATAATGGACTCAGACCTAAATTTTGAAAACCGTGGAAAAAACCCAACACTTTCACATGGTAACAATGCACATTCCCATCATAGAAACTATGTCCATATATACAAAGCAAAAATAAAATACCAACACTTTTACTATGGGTAAAATAACTTCACATTCAAGTTAAAAAAACAACTTTTACAAAACTTGAAACACTACAATCTTTGATACTAACTTTCATCTGCAACAGCAAATTACTTTACAAAGTTCTGAACACAATGTTGAAACCAATTTACCAACAACAAAGCAGCATTACTTTTACATGAAACACTTTTACAATCTTCTGCACAGTTTTATATTTTGTAAAACACTTTGTAATTGTGAAGGTTTTACTTGATGCAATATTATTTTGCACCTCCAGGCCACTATACTTCTGTGAAGGCCATCAGTATATGTTTATCTGTCACATAAGTATATTTTAGCTTTATTCATTTTAAAGTACAGTTTTTTTAAGTAATAATACATATATTCATGGTTTTTAAATAGATATTTTCTCTTGTCATATTATGATAGTAGATACCTTGTCCAAGAGATGAGAAACTGAACTGGACACCAACTGCTGTAATTTGTTAATATTTAAAATTTTATTTAATTGAAACCAGCCACTAAAATGGCTAAGGAATCATGCCGAAGACAAGTTGCTGGGAAACACACTTGAGGTTATTTAGGAAGAAAATCTAATTATTAAAGCCAAAACACACAATGTAGCTTAGTAATATATAGTCCTGCACTTAACTATGATCTGCCTGTTAACGTCTTGTCACTATGCACGACAAACACACATCTTTGTGTTTATCCAATAATAATAATAATAATAATAATAATAAAATACAACATGGACCAACAACATTTAATCTGGCACTTGCATGGTAAACCTACAATCAAGTTTAATTATTAGAGACATTATTAGAGAATGTACAACACATATACATCAATTCTCTCCTACAAAAATCTTCCATTTATGAAAAACAAGCACAGAAATAGACACTTTGCTTTTAAAATGTCTTATGTTGAAAATTGGGCTTCTGCACAGATCCTGTACAAATATATTTCTGGGTATCACAAAAAATGTCTAGTGTATGTGCTTCAATACATGCACAAGGCTGCAAGAGCTGTCGAGGTTTATACGTGAGTCTCTCTGTCGGGATTGCAGTCTGGGGTCAATATAAGCTGCTCACAGTGTATGGAGCTGTTCTCCTCTTTCCTTAGTGACTCCAATTCAGCATTGCCATTGGTCAGTGCATTTTTCTCCTCCTGTTTGATGTGTCTTTTGAGTACAACAAAGCCCCAAATGCAGAGAAGGAAGGACACTGTCCTCAATCCCAGAGTGAGGCCCAGGTACACTGTCCTGTTAGAAAGCAGTGTTGTTAGAGTTCAACTTCCTTTATAGCCATATATCTATCTATCTATCTATCTATCTATCTATCTATCTATCTATCTATCTATCTATCTATCTATCTATCTATCTA
>JBAMHX010000011.1:16396747-16417564 GCA_037177515.1 Pseudomugil tenellus
ATCTATCTATCTATCTATCTATCTATCTATCTATCTATCTATCTATCTATCTATCTATCTATCTATCTATCTATTTTCTTAAATAGACTTCCACTTCAATGTGCATTGATTAAACTTTTGTTAAATAAAAAATATTCTGAAGACAGAAACCTTAGCATGGACAAAACTATACATGTAGCTCACACGACACAGAATAAAGTAATTTTACAAATGCCTTTGTGGAGACAAGTTGTGATGTTGTGTCTAATGTAATAAAACCAGCATCTATTGATTTAGAAAACTGGAAAAAAGCCCCGTTTCATTCTCAGTATAAGATAAATAACATAATAATTTTGAAACAAATCATTTCATAGAGATATTTGCTCATTTTGAGTTTGATGGAAGTTGGAGCAGGAGGAAAAAAGAGTAAGCAAGTAAATGGAACAAGTAAAAAGCCACTTGAAGAGCATTGGAAAACTAATAGGTTAATTGGCAACAGGTCAGTAAAATGACTGTAAGATGCAGGTTGGAGAGGGATAGTTGAGAACAAGTTCAACAATCTGAGTTAAACAGTGTCTAAAACTTAAGGAACAATTTAAGACAAATCTTTCTAATTGTGAAATTGTAAAGACTTTTAGAGACCTATATCTATAGTATATAATATCATGAAAACATATATAAAAAATGATAAGCTGAAAGTCAAAAGTGGATGAGATTATGTTTGACCTTCAGCTGGCCAACCTGATCTCGCAGAAATATGCAAACTAACCATGAGTTCTCACCTCTTATTTATGTGTTCACAGCAGGAAAATGTTTTTAAATGAAGCGCCTGCAGAAAACAACAGAAATCAGGGTGGATTTAGGTCAGTGGTGGAGCTTTGTTCTGGCACCTGCATGACTTTTCTGATTCCAAAATAAAATAAAAACAAAAGAAAGATATGTTACGTTTTATACTGCAGAAAAAAAAAATGTTCATTGGAATTTCACCGATATAACTTTGATCAGGGTGTTCTCACAAAATCTTTGTATGATTATAAAAAGTAAATTATGGACATTTGTACATATTTTATTAAATCTTAAGCTCCTCAGGGGAATGAATGGAGGCACTTTAACATGTCCACCGAACTTCTCTGGTTCTAAAAAACTGTAAAAAATGCAAAAAAAGTTATAACTTCATTATAATTTCACTGGTTTATGTATGGTGGCCTAGGCTTTCTGAGTTTTCTCTCTATTGTGAAGATAGACTTGTGTTGTTGTTTTTTTTATTATTTTTATTATTATTATTTACATCATCAGATCATTTGGAATAGAAACCTGACCACCTATTCTGGAATGGTTTTGTTACGCAATGGAAAGATGATCTTACTCTCCACTTATCAAATCAGCACTATATTGGTAATAACAATAGCATGAAATTACACTTACATCATTGCACAAACATGTTTGTGCTGATCATATCCTGAACTCATTATTCATTAATTTTTTTTTATTTCACTTAATCCAACTCACCGATAGGCAGATTTATAAAACATGATGAATATGGGGTTACACAGGTCTTTACATACTCTATTCCTCATTAAAACCCTACTTTACTTAAACTATTATAGCCTAGTTGTGCATTATTTACTTCCTGGCGAACATGATTTAAAAAGTATGGTATTTTCTGCTCTAAATCTTTTTTATATTCCATTTTCACTTCAATGAATCTTTGCCATTTCATTTTTTGTCATTATTTTGAAGTGGTTTTTGAAATAGTACCTATTCTTGTGTATATATTTGATAATCTGTAATCAAACCCTGACTGAATGTGGGTGACTAAATATAACTCTAAAGGTGACATTTTGGAATATACTGTCCAAGACCAAAAAAAAAGAGAAAAATAAAAAAAGAAATGCTTTCTCTAAACCACATACATTATTAGAAAGGTCGTCATCTGGAAAAAAAAAAACATATGTCTGTATGGACTTTATGCAGCATGAGATCACATAGATAAGTGTCGACATTTGTGGTTATTTAACATATTTCTGTGAGATCAGGTTGAGGAAGCAATGCAATAAAAGTAATTATAATTTTTTCTCTCCACAACAGAGAGTGCATTTTGTCATGGGGTTTTATCTTGTTTGGGCCAAAGTTTATTTAAGTCTAAGTGGATTCTGCAGATTTGAGTTGTTTCCCTGCTTCACCACACTGGATTGAAAAATCCAATAGGCAGCTGTCATGTGCTTCCCAAGCATTTGACCCATGAATTGGATTCAGGTATGCTGCAGCAGGAAACAGGTGTTTCAGGTGTGTTAAAGTGGGGACACTTGGAAAACCTGCAGGAGGCATCACATTTGTAAACATCCTGTAGAGGAATTTCATATATTACCTTAATTATCTTGCTCAGGAATAACGGCTGTCTACAATCCCACTGTTCCAAGTTTGAAATTTGTTGCTACCATCAAATTCCAAGCTAATATTTTCCATGCTATGATCAAATTCCTCAGTGTCATTCTCTGATATGTTTCATCATTACTTAATAATTACAGGAATGCATATTTTAAGGCATTTTTGTCAAAATGGCAACTTACCTTTTCCTTAGGATTCCACGTCATCACAATAGAGTCATATGGTGATGCTGTTTAGTTATCAGTTTGACAGTTTTTTAAATAAAAATCCAGATTACCTGTAAGCTGCGGTATTGTATATTCTGCAAGCGCCTCTTCCACCACATGGCTTGTATCCCCATTTGAGGCAGGTTGTATCAATTATAGCTCCAAAGTATATAGGGGCAGGTATTCCTGCTGTTGTACAACATAAAATAACATAAAACATTAGGTTACATGAAGGGCAAAGTCAGGATTATTTTAAACATGCAATATTCATTAGATGTTAATGTGAAAGACTAATAAATGGCACTCATATACTTTAAATAAATGCATTTCATTTTAATGCAACCTTTTTTTCAGAAGTATTCAATAGTGAGGTGTCTCAATAAATGAGTTATTTCATTAACTGTGCACCTATATTACACCAAATATCTGGTATAATGGTATAGAACCTAATTCACAGAAGAACAAAGGTGGCTCTGACCCAGGGTGCGGGTGGCGAGTGTGTGGATTCCAAGGGCAAAGGATTTTAGCTCAGGCTTAATGCATCTGTTGAAACAAGACCAGTGTGTTAACTTTCAAACTGGCATCACTAAATAATACAGATTCACATATCTGTTTACTAAGAGACATAATAAAACAGAAAGGATGAATGATAAGTTACCTTTATGTACAAAAAAGAAAACATGATCCTAAAACTAATGTGTTTTCAGTTATTTAGAACCTTATTATTCATCAGATTTCACCTGTGGTTGTTTACAGACCTGACAAGCAGCATAAAGCCTGGTGTCCCCCCAAGAGAGATGATGAAAGAACTGAGAACAGACAGAGCCAAGAAGTAAGGAAACACCTTGTCACAGCTGTCTCTGTGTGGACACTGACCAAGAGTTGCTGTCAGATTGCCTGATTGGTTATTGGCCACTGCTATACACTTGCAATTGTTAAACACCTGTCAGAAAAAGAAAAAAAAAAGAATGAAAAAGTCATAGTTTGGTGCAGTATGGCGACATTTATCTCATAAATGTCACATGCAGAGGCAGCAAACTACTGATAGAAATAATGTATAAATGTCAAGCTTTGTTCGTTATCTATTGGTAATATGACGTAATATAGAAGTGATGTGAAAGCAGCAGTGAGTGTCTGACCGTTTTCTTTCCAGAGCCAGAGGATGAAGTGCATCCTGCTAAACACGGGGAAACATAGGTGATTTCATTCTCTCCGCACACTGGATCCCAATCCTTCCTTGAGCAAAAGCAACCCGAATTACAGTCAGAGAGGAGAGACCATTCCTGAGAAGACAAGTCCTCAACTCTGGATGGAACAATATGAAAAAATACAAACATTACTGAAAGATGATTTGAAAAATTCTCAGCAGTAACTGAGAAAAATGGACATTTCTGTTCATAGGATATAAAAGTATAGACGGCAAGCATCATCAAAGGAGGCATATCATGTCTGTTTTTCAGAAGTTTACAGTTTATGGAGGCTTTGAAGAATTATCTGTGACATAATTCACTGAGACTGTGCAAAAAACGGGGATAACATTAGCTTTGCATCCATCATAAGTCCATATAGTTGATAATATTTCAGAACTAGGTACATGATTTTGCGTGTGGTAAGCATCCTTAAAAGAAAAAGGATTTGGTGGGAGCACGACCTGACAGGGTGAATTCCTGGAGGCCCAGCAAGTGGGCAGGGGAGAGAATGATGTGATTTAGCAACACTATGCACTACTCTTGTTGCACTGGTAAGGAAACCCACATTACATTGGACAAATACACCACAATTCAGTTTAAAAATACCTTTTTTTAAAAGAAAAAAAACTGCTATGACTTCAGAAACCCAAATAGGTTTTTCCAAATAAAAATAAGTTATTTTATTCCATATTATGTCCATTTTCACCAGAGAATAGCAGAACTTGAAATCTTGACAAGCCTAAATACAGCCTGCGAGTCACTATCTCCCTCTATGCTGTGCATTAGTTCACAGCCCATCTAAACAGAGGAAAACTGTCTGCATGTGTAGCCAAGCAACCAAAGAACTGTAAAAAACAATATTAATAACAATTGAAGCATCCTCCTCACTTGTACTGGCCACCTTTACTCAGCCACAGCAAAGTAGAGCCAGAGGAACCTGGTGTTTTACCAACTGTTTTCTCTGTGGCAGTGTCTTCCAGAGTGTGCCAGTCTCCGGTTTGGCCAATGGGCAGTGTCTGATCAGAGCAGCATTTCGGTAAATATGATTGTGTGTGTTTTTTTTTTATGGTTCTTAATGTGTTGTGTTTTTTATATATATTGAAATCTGGTTTGTATGGCAGGGCTGGGTTCTGACGGACTGCATGGCGGATAATAAAACTGGGCGTG
Organism: Pseudomugil tenellus; assembly: GCA_037177515.1. Taxonomy (NCBI): domain Eukaryota; kingdom Metazoa; phylum Chordata; class Actinopteri; order Atheriniformes; family Pseudomugilidae; genus Pseudomugil; species Pseudomugil tenellus. The sequence goes on from JBAMHX010000011.1 coordinate 16,401,678, forward strand.
GGAGCTCTTACCTACAGGTTAGATGTTTGTAGAGATAAAATTAAAACGTTGGATGAGATGGTAATTTTATATATCTTTTAATCCTGCAGAGTGAAAATCTGTCCTTTTATTTTGCTGTTATCTAGGTAAATAGGACATAAGGAAAATGCACACAGGTGTGACATACCCTCTGTATGAAACCGTGAGTCCTGCCACCTTGGAGTTCTCACAGCCCATCACTAGGAACAGGAGTGACAGGAAGTAGCCCAGCAGGGAGGTCCCGAAGGCAAATTTAGCTGCTCCCATGATACACAGCTTGTGCTTTTTCATGATAACTCCTCCAGAAAACATCCCAAGAGCCACAGCTGGGATGTTAATCATGCCTAGTCAAACAAAATACAACTTATTCTTTAAGTGATGGAGAATCAGGATAGCTACACCTCATATCAGCATCATACTGTAGGCTGCAACAAGAAGGACCAAAGTAAGAACACTCATTTAAATCAAACTAAACTCATTTATATTTCATTTAAAGTGGAGTGAAACCATGCTGTGAAAGATAAAAAAAACAGCCTCAGATAGCTGAAAAGATATGAGATGTGTTTCTTATCATCCAATACTGTTGGATGTCTGCAACTGCACAAAGTTGGTCATTTAAATGGTCACATTGATTTGTGGGAATGTGAATAAACGCCTGTCATTTTCGACACTTTAAGAATTATCCTAAACTTGACTGACCTTCTAAAGCTGCATGTTCTGCTTTCGAGAGAAGTGAGAGTATAAAAAATTATTCAAAAGCTGTTTAATGAAACACTTTGGATGACGGTGCAGCAGCTAACATCACATATTCAGCAAAGCAACAATGATTCTAAACAAGATTTCCCTTCCAAAATAATCACATATAAATGAAAATATGACATACATATAAAAATAAAGACAAATAAATACATTCTTCTTACCCATGAGAAAGTTTGCCTTTGAAGCTGACTGGCCGTAGTGTTGCTCAATGTATTTGGGTTTGTAGGTGACCATGCCGATAAGAGAATTAAACTGAATGATCGTCACACATAGGTAGATTATATACACTGGGTTTCCAAGGAGACTCTTTAGTGTTGGCAATAATTCTGTGTAAAGAGGTTGAAACGAATTTGTAACACTTGTCTATGTATAACCAGTAAATATGGCAGAGATAGAAGGACTCCTGCTTTATTAGAGAAGTTGGGACTGAGCATTTTTACCACCATGTTGCATCACGTCTTCATAAGAGCATTGTAAATCTCAGAGATCTGAAGTAACCAGTCTTTATACTTTTAAAGCTGACATATTTTCCAATTCTTGCCTGAGATAAGATTTCATCCCTTTTTCCATTTTGTAAAGTTAAAAACACTTTTATAGTTGATAGCCCCTCTCCACCAGCCTCTTCCCACACAGCTATGTTGTCATTGGGATGTGCTTTTCAACTGTTTTAAAGAAGACATATCTATTGAAAACACTATATGATTGTATACTGTATGTTTCTCTAAAAAATACAAATAATTCAAGATTATTCATTTGCCAATGATATGACCTATTCAAAGCCTATAACATCACAGATAAAAGTTGGATTTGTCTATTTCTTTAGCCTTGATGATGCGGTCTCTGTTTTCCATTTCACCCTCATCTTCTTAAATGAGTCAAGGCCCAAAAAAACATTATTTATGTTTTGTTTTTTTTAAATAGATCTAATTTCCTTTCTGTCATATAGTGTTTTACATTGCATTTTTGGATACCATGAACTGTGCTCAGAGAAGTTCTTTGTTCCTGAGAGCATATTCAGATTTGCTTTACTGGCTTTTTTCTTTTCAGTGTGATTCTGGATGAGACCTTTATCCACCCATTTCAGACCTGTCTCTGCTGAGAAGTATATACTTTAATAATAAAACTTTCCCAGCTTCAGCATTTGACAATAATTTGACAATAATTAGGGAATGATTCGACTTCATTTCTTAGAATATGTTAGAATTTGTTAGAAATATCTGCTTGCAATAACATTAAATACACAGTACCATTTTTTTCAACAACCTACCGCTGGCCATCAGGTGTAAATTAGCTGGCTCCTCTTGTCTGATTTTATGGTCCAAGGTAGGAGAATCTTTGATAAACCTGGTCTGCTCTGGAGTGCAGTTGCTATCATGTTTTTCCACAGGCATGGGTAGGGATTTTGGCAGGAACCAGAAGGGGACAGCAGACATGAGAGTTATAGCACCAGCAATGAGATATCCTAGCCACCACGCCCCCACCCAGCGGGCATCGGCAGGGGTAATGGTGACTGTCTCTGTGAAGATATGAGCACACACTCAAAAGTGTAAGAAGAATATTTTTGCTTAATTTGCTTCTTGTTGACTTACATCACACATTCAAGCTCTGACTACATATACGTGGAAATGACTGTGTTTCATTTCATATTCCACATATTGTACTGTATATACGTACAAATGGTTGGAACTGTTTTCATTTATTACATTATCATTTGTATCTTGTAGAACATTAAAGAGGGGCAGCTCAGTTGTCCCTACAGCAGTGATTATATTACTACAGTTTTAAAATAATCTCTGTTGCCTTTTATATTAACCAATATTCATCAGTTGACTGACAGTGAACTCACCCATGGCCACAAAACCAATGTCAACGTAGATCTTGGCACACAGAGATCCCAACAAGTACCCAAATACAGGGCCGATGATCGCTATTGTCTGAACACAACCTGTTTTTCAAAACAAAGAAGAGCATAGTCATATTGGACTCAACTTAACAACAGATTTTCTCCACTTTTTTTTCTACCAGCACTTTTTTTGTAAATATATTTATTGAGCATTTCATCATGTGGTAGGTAGTCTAATTACATTTTAGAATTTTTTCTAAGCTATTAAGGGAGAACTCGGTGGATTACCAATATAGAGTGCCGAATTTTCAGACTCTGCATAATCATCAATATAAGAGATTCCCAATGGCTGTACAGGGGTCTCTCCAATCCCACGAAGAACATTTCCCAATAATACATAGATCCACATTGAAACACTGGACTCCTGTTCACAGCCTAAGGGGGAAAAGGAAACAAGAAATGTGAAATGATAGTGTTATATATCTTCCCCAAAGAATGAGGAGAATAATCACACATAACATTTTTAATAATTAATATGATTTCTATGAGGGCCATGGTAAAACAGGTTTGTAGTTACCGTATTTTAGTCATATTGATGGTTATGGCGCTGAATAATAATAATGAAATAAAATAAGAATAAAATACACATGAGAGATTAAGAAATTGCAGAGTCAGTAAGGGGACATTGAAGGAAATAGATTCAGTGTTTGTCAAGGTGTTTGTAATTGTTCATAAGTGAAATTATAACCATATAAAAACTCATGTAACCATTGTGCCAAAATAGACCACATCACTTTAAAACTCATGCATCATTCTGAGATAGCATAAGAGAGTTGCCAAACAAACAAAACTGCAAAGATTTGCAACAGTGGGACCTCCGGTGTAAATAGTAACTGCTAAACATCAACTATCACTGATGACTGATTCCATACCTACAGAAACTGGGAATTGTGCCATTTGAGGTTGTGTATAGAAACATATCTCAACCTCCTCAAGTATTTGCCTCAGTATCTCCTCATGTATTTAACCAATAAGACTAATTTTGCTGCTCCTGCTCTTATCAATTCAGGAGTTCTGGAGGGTCCATTCCAAAAGCTAAGAGAGGTTTAAAACGCCACACAATCAAGTAGAAAAATACCTGTAGAGTAAATACTGATTTGCTTGTTGGAGCATGAGGATAGCATGTGTATTACATTGCAGAAAACTGGTTGGCAGCTAAAACCATACCATCCATCCATCCATTTTCTACCGCTTATTCGGGAACGGGGTCACAGGGGGGCTGAAGCCAATCCCAGCAGCCAACGGGCGAGAGACACGGTACACCCTGGACAGGTCGCCAGTCTATCACAGGGCCACACATATAGCCAAACAACCACGCACACACACACTCACACTCACACCTAAGGTCAATTTAGAGTCCCCAATCAGCCTATCCCCAAGGTGCATGTCTTTGGACTGTGGGAGGCAGCCGGAGAACCCGGTGAGAACCCACGCTGACATGGGGAGAACATGCAAACTAAAACCATACCAGTTCAATTCAATTTAATTATTATATTTTGAAAAGATGAAAGAATAGACAAAATAAAAGAAAATAAATAAGAAGTACTCTAGACATGTTCCTTTCCTTAATCTCTCTTCATCCGAGAGTTCAAGGCATGCCGCCACACATCCGATGACAAGACAACAAAGTCAATCAATGGACTGCAGCCAACACTGTCCTGGTGCCAAGTGCACATATGGACACACTTATGCTCAAATATGGCATTTGTTGTGGACAATTTGTGAAAAGCAGATAAGTCCAATAACAAAAAACTCCTTGGTTTAAAAACGGTCACACACCTTCAGGTCCAACTGTCCTTTTCTATTTGAGCATTGAAGCCCCCCCAGTAGAACGAGGAAGTCCCTGGAAGGAGCGCTCTCCAACACTCTCTCCAGAGACTACAAAAAGGTTGAGTACTCCGAACTGCTGTGGGGTCCATTAGCACAAATCACTGTCAGACGTCGTCCCCGCACACGAAAGCGCAATGAAGCTAATAAGTATGCTCATACCCATTTGGCACCTCCCACTAGGAGCAACTCTAAAGTGGAAGAGGGTCTCTCTCCAGGACACTGATTCTTGAGCCCAAGCAGTGTGTTGAGAGGAATCGAACTATATCAGGGCACTAACTCAGGCTCCTTCCTTCCAGGAAGGGGATGTTTCATGTCCCCAGAGCGAGTTTCTGCAGCTGAGGGCTGGTTAGGGGAGTGAGCCGCATTCAGGTAAGGTAAACCTCATGCCGATCCTTTTATCCATCATTGGGGTGTCATTAAATTACACACAAAAAAGAACAGATAATGTGCATATCTTACCTCCAGAGGGAAGTGAAGAGGCTGTATTGCCTGTCCTGTAAGACCCAGGAGAGTTTTCTGGACACGGAGAGAGGTTATTGGTAGAGTTCACTGAAGATCTAATAGTAGTTTCGATCTTGTATCTGTGTATGAAATACCATGTGACTGTTAGATATTCACAATGTAAAACATCACACAGATTACACTTTTCATGGTCGTAAAGCATGATCGTCATGGCTACACTTCTATGATCAAAGACCAATGTGGATGCAATTGTATATATAAACTCATACTATCAGTCAGTGCACCTACCGGCCAATGATGAAATGAGGCATAGCAATCAAGAAGGTCCCTAAAGACATCAAGATGCATCCTATTGCTATGATCTTGGGGCGGTGGAACCTAGCACCAAAATAGCTCACAAAAGCAATCACCAGCAAATTCCCTACAGGGGTCAGAAAATCAAACAGAATTGGAAAGCAGTCAAAGGCATTCAATATGAGACCTACAGTCAGAAAAACCCACTTAACACTTTCTGGATTCCACACAGACTGAATAAATTGCCATCTTATGTCTATCTTAATGACTTGTATTAACATGGGTAAATCACAGTTTCTAACAGAATACCAGTCAAAACCAGACACCCCTTCCCTTTAGATTTAATCAGAAAACATGTCCAGACTTTAAAATCTAATGGGACTTATTTGAGGAAGAAAGTTTAACAAAGTCTGGTTTCAAGGCAGGCGGTAACAATTAGCTCACTGGGTGCGGATTCAGGAGTAGATTAACTGACTTCATCAATCAAAACCAAATACAAGTAGATGGATGTGGCATGTCTTTTGTTACTCGTGGCAATGAACAAAAGACTTTATCTATTTATAGGCTGGGTAAAGAATAGGTTAATGTTTATAGGATGTCTTCCAGAAGTATTCTCAAAGGAAATACAAAGAAAGCCACCATAAACAAATTCCAACTCTTCTGGTCAGCTCCCTTAATTAAAACAACTATATAAACTCTATTTTGAAAAACAAATCCAGAAGCTGGAAATGGACGAAATTCAGCTGAAAATGTGGAATACCCAAAAATAATTTTTTTTCCTGTTTTTTTTCTCAGAATATTGTGTCAAGTTCAATAAAGTATTTAGTAAGTGTTTTTAAACTTCACTTTAACAAAAAGGAGGCAAACAAATACTGTTCTATAAAATAACTTAATTTGTCATCCCACTCTTCCCCTCTCGGTTAGTTTAGTTTTCTTACTTAAATCATAGGCTGTATATAAGAGAGCTTAAAGTAAAAAAGTATCTATAGTTCATAAAGATGGTACCTGCAGCAAGAACAGTTTTATACTTTAAAAGTTATTGCTTTATTTAATTTATTGTTAGTTCAGTTGCTGCACACTCTACATGCAGAAAGGTTTTAGTTCCAGTAGCGCTGTTGCAATGTAATTAAACACACAGTTTTAACTCAATAACACAATAGTTATGTTTTGTGCTTCAGACTTTATTACTTTATTGTTGTTTTTTATATGTAAGTAGATTTACATATAATGACAGCTTTATGTAGCCTATTTAGCAACTTTATATCCAAAGAATGTAGTTATTGCTAATGAAGCATTTCAGTCTTTATGTCTGATTAACTGCTTTCTTGATCATTCATTTACTTAAGACACTTGCACAAAACGAAACACACCACTCCTGTGGGCACCCCACTCAACTGAATTAGGGCTGTGATGGTTATGGCACAGAAAAGCTGTGGTACATTTCCCTTGCTTTAATTTCTGAAAGGTGGCAACCACACCTCAGATGCAGCACCCCAGTTTTCTATTTTCATTTTTACAATATTGTGAAGGATCACATGTGGAACATTTATGTCACACGCCTTGCCTGGGTCTACTCAGAGGCACTAAAAACATATTCTCATTATGCTGAGGGTTATTCACTCAAGCTTGTGTTCTGCTGTGAGGAACATTACAGTCTTTGCTGTGGGCCACACACAGGATCAGGGAATGGTCAGCTGTTGAGCTACCCTCTGTCACCAAGTAACTATTGAACTCTCTTAAAAAAGATTACATAGATTAAATTTAATTCAGAATAAAATCATACAGGATGTTACTTATGAACATAAACATGTGTTTTAGAAATGAAGCTGTACTACTACTCACTACTGGTAAGACTAGTACTCAGTATATTTTCCCAAAGGATTCAGGATTCATGGAAAGAGTGAAGCCATTTTACTTAGATGTTGCTGTTTACACAGGCTGCATCATTTTTAAATATAAAACAGTAATTGGGTGATAATGCTGCGTGATAGACCAAAAGCTACAAATAATGTGCAAGTTTACATGTGTACTTCAAATTCATTTGTTTTTCTTTTTATTATTGTTTGTTCAACTTTAAACAGTGACTATGCAAAGCTCGAGGGGTTTACATTTATACTCCAATATCAAGTCTGCTGACATGCTGAGCTCATATTATTGGGTTTCTTGCTTTTTTGCAACATAAATGCCCTGTAAACATTTAGGTGCAATGGGGAAAGATATTTCACGAAACACTTTTGCAAATGGAAAAATGACAGGTCTCCCAAATCCATGTAGTTAAAGCTGAAAATCAACTATTAACTACATGGAACAGATTTCCATGGTAGCTTAATAAGACCAAGAAAACATCTGAAAAAAGCTACTTGTGTCATTTCTAAAAAAAAGATAAATGAAAACCTCTGGTTGACAGCAAAAGACCCCCAAGGTTCATTGCTTTGTTCTGCAGAACCACCTGCAGTCATTAGACAATAGACTTTTCTTGGATCATCACTGCATAATTCTAATGGATTTTACTGAAAACTTTGAACAAAATTAAAATAGCATTGTTTGCTAGAATGACAGAAAGGGATGAATAAAATAACTAACTTCATAAAAAGAAAACTCTTGTGAACAACCAGGTATGGATCTTGTTTAGTCATGTTTTAGGTTTTGAGTTGCACAGTGGAAACATTCACTATTTCACTAGTAGAGGAGAGGAATGGAGACAAGCAAATGCCAGAAAATATTGGATGCAAACAATACATTCTAAAATGATATTATTGTGGGGGACGAGGAGGGTCCTTGAAAAAACAATTAAGCATTTTCATAAGTAAGTATCAAGTAATTGATTGTGAAATAAAAACAGCAATTTTTAATTATAGTTTAAAATTTACCAATTAATTCATACATGCAAAAAGCTAAATGGAAAAACATTTTGGACACACAACTGAGTATTTTAAAAGAACGTAAAAATTTGGGGGAAAGAAAGTGAAAATCTGCTTTATAAATGTGAGATATGAAAACATATTTCTAACCACATTTACCAACAGTGCTATTTATTTCTCCTTTACAAAATAGCACTTGAAAATACATTTACAAACAGCATTTATTATTAAATTACTATCTGAATTATACTTACCAACCTATATTGTTATTTCCCAATTAATGGTTTCTCATTAAAACCCTTTTGGTCTCACATATATGAAGACTGTTAACATGATATTTTGAAATAACGTATTAATGAATTAACTTTTATAGTTTTTTTTCCAGAGTTCTTGCTCACTCTGAACTTGCTCTGAAAGCTCCTGCAGAAGCACTGAAGTCAACAGTCAAATGCTTCAGTCCCCGAGCTAGTAGGAATTCTTTTTCGGTACGATATGATGTAAACAAGCAAATTTAACCATATAAAAGTAATTTTTTGTCTGGTATACTGACAAATTAAAGAAAGAAACTACAATACAGAAAATACAATACAGCTGTCTGTAGTAAAGCTAAACAGTCAAGGTGAGAACACAAAGTTGGGGAGTTTATGGGCAAATAAATCTGAATAAAGTAGCAATAAATATGCATGAATTTAATTTATTGTGCATATTTAAAGCTTTATCTAACTTAATAATCTAGAAGATCTGAGATAGTAATTCTGCATTCCGTCTGTCTGTAAGGGGGGAGATGTATCCGTTAATGTTTTTAGAGAAATACTTCTCCATGTTACTTATATGCTTGAATACAAATTAAACAAGCTTTTGTACGTAGTTGCCATGGTGAATCCAGGTATCGTTGCTTCATTGATGATGGCTTGCTCCCAATTCTGAATAATTCTAAGTTGTTCTGGGACCGAACACTCAGTTGTTTAGAGTAAGTTAACCCAGTCTCTTTTTAGGCTCATAGTTAGCTGAACCCCTTTTCTGGAACATGCCCCTGAAGAGCTTCATCTTAAGATCCTAATCCTTTTGACCTTATTATATATATATATTTTTTTTTGTTAAAAATAATAATAAAAAAAATAATTAAAAAAAATAATTTAAATAATCTTGTTTAATATCATCAAAGAATTGTTCAATCTTTGATTTTTTTCCGTTTAGGATATAAGTTTTCTCTTTATTTAATATTTAATCACAGCTACAAGAAACTTAATTTAATTAAACTCATTAAATTGTGTTAATGACATACAAGACGTTTGCATACCATTCAAAATTTTGTCTATGAATTCTAAGTTAATACAGAATTGAAGATGAGATTAGGAAACGCACCGACTTCAAAGCTCCCGTCTATGATGCCAATCAAATAGCTGGGTATGTCAAATCGCCTCTCCAGTTGTGTAATGGTGCTTTTCATGTAGCTGCCAGATAAAGCCTTGGCAAAGTAAGCAAAGGACAAAGCTGCAAGGAACATCTGTAGAGATGCAGAAACAAAAACAGATTATCAGCGCTGTGGTTTTCAGCTTTCCATCATCCACAAGGAATGCATCAACCCCTGTCTTTTTGTGATTAGTAGTTAGCTTCACCTATTCTAATTTCTCAGCACTTTTACAACTCAGTATCTACAAAAACAACATGATTTGAGCAGCTAAACAGAAAATAAAACAGTCAGGTTTAGAAAAAAACACTGTATACAAGTATAAATAATTTAGAAAGTATATGAATATTTTTTGCAACTTTAACCTGGATTCTGCCTGAACTCTGAATATATGTCTGTATGGCATGGATTTGCAGTGCAATGTATCATGCTGTTCGCTACTTTTGCTCAGCCACCTGTAAACACTGACAGGTAGTAACAAAGGAAAGATTAGAGAAGCCAGTTCCACAAGGACACAGGCAGATCCACTGACAGCATAATTGTAAACAGGTGAGAGGTGGTAACTATAGCCAAATTCTGAGGGATGAAAATAGATTTATGTAACACAATATGCCGCTTTCAACAGATGAACGGTCTCATGTATATCGCAGATGTAAAATATTTGATCATTTTAGATTCTACAGGTTCAATACATAACCCTATTAAGCCACAGGTTCTCTTCACTAAAAAAAACACAATTTCAATTAAAAAAATGTTTTTTTTTATAAAGACAACCTGTTGCTTAATATGACAGATTACAAATATAATACAGTGAAAAGACGTATATTTCACATGTGTTCAGATCTCTTGGTCCAAGTCACATGTCTACTAAACACTATGCTCAATGAGCTGCACATGCCCAATGCTCTTTTTAGGAAGTTTTGTTAAATGATCATTACAGTAATCCAGTCTACTGAAGGTGAATGCATGGATGAGCTTCACCTAGTTTTTCTGGGATATTAGGCAGCTGTAGCAATACAGGCAGCCATCCATTACAAACCAGCTGCAGCTATTCTAAACCACTTTATACTCTGCCTCTGTGTGTCAACCAAATTATGAATTATGAATAAATGCAATCAAATTCAACCAAACTTAGGAAATGATGCATTAAAGGGAAAATACATCAGACATATTTTCATTGTTGTAGGATGAAGCAACATTAGTAGGTGATGGTTAGGTTATGTATGTCTGTAATATAGAAGCTGCAACTCTAACAAGAAAGAGAAAAACTTGAGAGAAAGATCACACCAATAAACTAAGTTGATTTTGCAAAATAGAGGTAGAATGTTAACAAAGGGCCATTTAGACAGAGGTGTTTAACAAAAAATCTAACTACAAGTTTACAAATTCTGCAATACCAGCTTTAATTTGCCATTTTTTGCAAATAAAAATGTACAATTTTTAAACGTTTTACAGATAAAATTTGCCTGGGAACTTTTTTTAGTTAATGCAGGAATATCTAAATTAATTTAGTTCTAATACTTCCAGGGTTTATCTCGGGCAGCAATCTCTGGCTGCCGATGGTGATGCCAATACGGAAATGGAAATACTTGCAGTTCACCCCTCACCGCTAGATGACTGGCTGCAATAGAGAGCAATGTTTTTTTTTAAATTTTCAATTTTTTTTCTAACCCTTTGGTTTCTATATTATTTTAATCTTAAATTTACTTCCTGCTGCTGGCTCCACCGTGACGGAGCCCTCTCAGCTCTACCTTTTCATCCATTTTGGGATTTTCCGCTAATGACAAAACACCAAGATGGCGACAGTAGGACCCGCCTATTGGCTTCAAATGCACTCTTCAGAAGCCTATGGGTCACGTGATGCTATGCGCTGTCCAGTAATTTATACAGTCATTGGTTTATCTTGATAATCAAACCTTTTTAAAAATAATAAATGTATAAATGTTAGACAAAATCCCACAGAGAGATTTATTGTACTATAACAGACAGAAAGAATAGACATGGCAACGCACCAAAGCAATAAGCCAGTCTGGAATTCTTTCTTAAAATATCACTAAGCAGCTTTGTCATTATTGCCTACTTTTCTTTTAATCTAATCAACAGGCCCACTCTATTTTGATTAATATCACAGAAGCACAAAATTTGCCTAAGAAATAAATTTCTGTTCAAAGTCCAATGAACACAGATGGTAAATAATCTGCTGGTAGCAAGTCACCCAACAAAACTTTCACTGGTGGTTCAATGCAAAGAGCCTAAGATGTCTTTAATGTAAAAGTACTATAGTAAAAATATATCAATCACCCAGCAAAACATGATGGATCCAAACTTTTTCCAAGTATTTATAAGATTAAGTCTTTATATCATTAGAAAATGAGCTGTGCTCTTTGTTGAGATGCTGCAGGGTTAACCAGCTGTGGTGTCTCTTTTACACTAATCGAAGCTACACTGCTAGCTTGTCCCTTCCAAAATAAAATTACTGGATATATGGCAAATATAGATTGGATTAGATTAGACAGAGAGATTGACAGTATCTTGCATCCTGCTGTTAGGCAAATTCAGGTTCCTCTTTGCACCTGGGATCCTGCCTGGTGTGATACATTCTGGTGCTCAAGGCTTGTTGTCATAGCTATGCCATTACTGTCTCTGTGCTCTCCTTCAGTCTGTCCTGAAACCTCAGCTATATGTCATTGATGTATCCCATAGAGGAGTATTTACTCTTATGATGATTCCTCCAAATCATTGCACTCCAGCATCGCCTGGCTAAGACTTTCACAAAGTGCTTCCTTCGTTGGGGTCATCGCCATGATGCATTTGTAGATCTTGGATATTTCATCTTGTGAAGTGGCTTGGATGATCACTATTACTCTGGCTGTTTTGCAAATAAATCCTCTAGATATTGGATTTGAGGTGGCACTTCTTATACATGGTGAGCAGCTTCTAAGTTTTAATGTGTGTAGTTTGAACTTCCTCCTTTGGACAGCTTATTATCCCAGGATATCGGATCACTGGCAGGACAGCTATTAATGAGCTGCAGATTCTGTTCTTACCATTGAGCTGGTTTCTCAGGACTTGCTTTACAGATATTTAACCACTCCTGCTTTTCTTGTGATTTCTTCATGATGGTCATTTAGATCACAGAAATTAATTGTCACATCATAGGTAAAAGCACATGACGCTCACAGTAAACCAATGCTTGATCAAATTAACCTCAGTTTATTTCAGACGGCTTTTGATATTAAATGCAGTTTAAATAAAATACCTTCAGATTGGGGTGACAGTTCCTTACTACAGAGGAGGCACGATTATTGTCAAAAGTCAATCGACCTGTGGCTGTTTCATCCATTTTTGTCACAGCGACTTCCTACTTCTCAATCCTTGGAAAGTGGAAGGTGTTTTACATCTGTAAGAAGGAAACAATATGACAGTTTTTAGGTAAAAAAACAAGGCATAAAAATTGTTCAATCAAAGGTTTATCATAAATATTTCTATGTACTTTAAATAAACTCATAACTTATCCGGAATTGGTCTTAAAATAGTTGATTTCAGGATCATCTGTGTGACTGTATGATACTGTCTTGCCTAGAGTTGTTGTATTTGATGCAAACATTTTGTTTCTCTTTTACCCAAAGCTGAAGTGAGCTGTTAAGAACTTTCCTGTCATTGTCAACCTTAGACAATTGCCATCTTACTGAGTTATAAAATAAAATGGCCAACAAGCCTATGCACCACAGACTTCAAATAAAGATATCATTGATCACAGATCTCCAAATCCGGTCCTTGAGGTCAACTAGTGTCCTGCAGGTAATGGATGTGTCCCTGCAGCAACACATCTTTGAATGAATGACTAACAAACTGACATGCCCAGAACTTGACAACAGGTTGTTGGGGATCTCTGCTTTAAGTCCTTAAATTCCATTTTACCCTCAATTAAGTTTTTAAAAATGAGCTGTTTATGGAAACTGTTTTGGTGTTTACTATTAATCCAAAAAAAAAAAAAAAAACAACCAATATTTAATTAAAAATATTCACGCAAATTTAAAGTTTGTGCAAACCTGATAGGTGTTCACACAAATTATCAAAATATGACAAGGTGAACATTTACGCCCATCTAGCATCAACATACTTTCAGTATTTTGCCACATTAAACTGTTGACATATAACACTTTGGTTGCAGCTACAGAGAAGCTATCTGACTCATCCTGCAATAACGTGAGCAGCCACCATCAGCAAAGCAGAAAAATTAAACCTTTTATTTATTTATTTTTTTCTCCAAGTCATCGTGTGACTTCAACAAGACTGCCCATTTAAGTCTGTTGAGGAGGAGGGGGAGGAGTAAAGCCACTTTACTTACCTGGGGTCTTAGTTGGTCCAAATCTCAGTTTGATCATGTTTGGTAGGTATTTATACATACAAGATTTATACAAGATAAAAAAAATTTAACAGTGAAAATTTATATCACACATGCAGTCAAAAATCCCCAAATGTAGGCGACCTTAATGACTCAAATAAAGTCAAAATTTGAATGACTACGTACTTACTTTTCCAAAATCACTTTAACTTAACGTTCTTATCAATTAACTCGCTTTCGTCCTTTTATCATTAATCTTCTCAATAAATTGCTTCATTTCGCAGATTCTAAGTCCCTGCCGTTTGTATGGATCGGTTTGCGTGATGATTCACTGACACACATCTTCTCCGCCACTTACATAATTACCCCCATAATTATCCGCATCTATAAACAAATAAACATAAAAAGCTGGTCAAGCCATGATTGATCAGTCTCACATACCTGTCTCGTGCTTTAAATATTCCTCTTCTCTAAGTTATCATTCACCATATGGAGAACGAGAAAAATCCTGTCGTGTAAAAGATAGAAAGCTTTGAGCTGTAAAAGGACCGGTTCCTCATTAAATCGCCTCTCTAACAACGCGGCAGAGAGCGTGCGTCAAAGGAGATGCCAGACTGGACACTAATCACCGCGTACTAGGTACAAAATGATGCACCTCCTTCAAAAGCTACAAACACAACTAATTAAAATCAAACTCCAGCGTTTCACAGCAGGGCTCTGAAAATATCCCAGTGGCTAAGCGTCGAAAGCATGTCGCTGTAAAGGCATGATTCGGATTTACTCAATGAATAACTCATTGATAAGACCTGTAGCGCGTTATAGCTGCAGCCCTGCTTGCAGAAATGTTTTCTTCTCTTCTTTTTTTGCTTGTTTTTCATCTCTATCTTTATGTAAGTTGCAGCTTTTAGAGCTGACCTGTCCAATTCTGTATGTGCAGATTTGTGCAGAACATGTGCTGTAGCCTAATTTATAGTATTCGAACTTTTTTTTAACATATATGAAAAAATAAGATTTCTTTTCCCTAAAAGGCTGATCAGGAAACATCTTTATTTCTGAGCTGCTAAGAAGACAAAGCTGCAACACAAAAATGTCAGTATATCTCTATGAACATAGTAATACTTCTGACAATAAAGCAAACTGAACTTTCATTATTTAAACCAGTGATTCATTCATCATATTTTAAGAGAAAAATAAAAATAATTTTTTCGACCCAAAATATAAGTGTAAAAGCACCTTACTAGACAAAACGTTCATTTCATCTTATTGTTTGCATCATAATGACCTCAGATTAAATGTCCATCTGCTTAAACATCCAGCAGTTTTGATAAAAGTTCCATTAAGAGGAATAAAGAAACTGAGACATACAGGAAGGTTAAAATACTTCAGCAGCCTTAATAAAAATGTATCTTTAGACAAAGACCCATCCCTTGGCTGACTGACACTAGAAGCTTTATCGCTCAAAACTTATTAGGAACTTTATGTCTCCATACTTGTATCTCCATATTCGCACCAACCTTTAAGTATCTTAGACTGTATTTTGTTTTGTTCTTCATCTATTGAACTGAAAATGGACTTTTGTTCAAATGAACTTTTGTCTTGCTACAGCAGAAATATGCTTTATAACAGTAAATTGATCATTTTTATATTGTGACTGTAAAAGAGACACTACTATTGCCGATCATTTGACCAAATATACTCCAGTCCAGTACAATCAAATGGCTGAATTCCCTCATCCACATGTCATTTAGCTCTGCAGAAGTCTGGTAACAAGGTTTTCATTTAATGTATGTGCATTGGAGGAGCAATAACTTGCAGTTGCAGTTCTCATGAACTAGACTTGGGCACCCCATGGTAAACAAAAAATTATTTAATGGGATAAAGCAAGAATTGGCCACATCAACTTACTATTTTATATAAAAGTAACAAAATAAATAAATGTCCACATATTGAACATTAATCGACATTTCAAGGTAAATATGTAGGCTAAAGTGATGGGTATAT
>JBAMHX010000011.1:16422360-16433291 GCA_037177515.1 Pseudomugil tenellus
GCTGTCATTTGCGTGAGCAATCTTAGTAGATCACGTACTAATCACGGCCCCGCCTCACACGCTAAATTCTAGATGCCCAACGCTAATTAGTACACGCAAAAGCAGATCTTAATAAATTCAGCCCCTAGTGTCAAAATCCATTCTCAGAACAGCAGTTTGCATACCAATAGCCAAAGCCCCAGTGGTTAGGTCCATATTTTATATCTAGTCTATGTCTCAGAGTCATAAATTCATGGAAACAGCATGGTGACATATTTCAGTGGCTCAAAAATGTATCTTGGGTTTCTTATTCAATGGATCATAGTTTTATTATTTAAATATAGTAGCTTTTGAATGTAGCCTTGTATTTAGCATTCTTGTATTTGACTGATATCCTATAATCTTCTATATCTCATGGGTGCAGGGTACATTGCTTGAGTACAATATTTGGGACAATGACATTAAATTTACTGTTATTATAAAATATGATAATCATCTGATTTAACCTTTTCGTTATATTGTACACACTGGAACTCACAATATGAACCGTGAGGAGTTTCAAGTCTGCATTGTTTTAAAATATCTCCACTTGATGGCATTAAGTACATCATATGCCAACAAACATAACATGCAATATGCATAAATATTTGTCTTTGATTTTGTGTGGTAAAGCTTATGAGTGAAGGATTACTTTAATCTTAAGTTGAGGGGGAAGAAGATTGTTCCTCATTTGACTCACTCCCTTGATAATCCATGTATAGAAAGAAAAAAGACACACTGTGGCCTAGTTCAGACCAAACAGAGAAGAAAAAAAGTTAAAATTGAACACAAGCAGCACAAATAATGGTGATGTCTATATATATTTGCATTCAGAAAATAATTACGTTTAACTTGGCGGCACATTTCAGCAGTCCTGTGTCACCATGCTGGGTTGAAGCCTGTGCAACCACTTTTCTTTGTCTCTTGACAGTAGCAAAAGAGTCAGTATCCCAAAGTCCACGAATCATCGTTTATTGCAATACGGAAAGCCCCATTTCAGTGTGTTTGGTGAAATGGCATAATGAGATTAAATGTATAAAGCACATAATATCCCACCCTGTTTTTCTGTATAGGCACGCATTTCCCAAACATCTACAGTGTTGTGTCTAAGTGATGTGCTGGCACAAGAGGAGTCAGTCAATTAGATACAGGAAAAACAAAACAAAACCCTCTTCACATCCTTGTCCTGACTGATTCCATCCCTCCCATTAAGGATTTCTCTCTGGGTCCCCCTCCTCTAAGTCTTCTTGAGGTTGACAGTCTTCCCTTGGAGACAGGGGCCACACTGGTTCCTCCTCTCCCTCCTCTGGCTGCTCTCCTTCTACTTGCTCCTCTCGACTGCCCGATTCCTCTTCTTCTTCATCAATAGCAAGAATTGGTTCAGCAACATTGTTCAAATGTACAGAGTCTCCCCCTTGACTCTTACTCTGGACCTCCTCTTCAATCACCTTCTTCCACATCTCATGGTTCTCCAACAGGTGCTGGGTGATCTGGCAAAACACTTTCCTCCTCTTCTTTGGGGTTGCTTTCTCTGAAAGCAAAAAGAAAACAAAGGATGTGTTCAATAACACATGTATGGACCGAATAAATGCATGTTTCTGACCTCCTGCAGTTGTTTCGGGATATAATTCTTACGCGATGCTTCTGAGCTGGTGGATGCGTCTTCCTCTACAGTATCTTCCTCATCCTCCTCTTCATTCTCCACGATCTCTGTCTCTTCCTCCTCTGGGTTAGGCTCTACCCATCGTCCAGGCATGAGGCCGGCTGAGTCGTAGGAGTTACACAGTGGTCCAACAATGTGTGTGATGAATGACTCCTGGAGTTTGGCCAGCTGGGGTGCCGCTCGATCCATAAAGGGGCTGACAGGAAGGCCCAGGCTGGACTCTTCATCACCCTGCATGAAGTCAGAGTCATTCATGCAAAACTACAAGCTGACAGCAGCTCGAGATACCTTTAACATGCAATATTATTTTTTTGATTAATTTAAAGTGACATATTTATTCATTTCTTTACTGTAGTTCAATGTGAGACTGTTGAACTAAAACACTGCAGTATCTGCGGATAATAAAAATGTATCAAATAATTCAACTGAGGCGAGAGTGGCCATGGAAATCATAAAGAGATAATAAACACAAAGAACACAAAGAGCAGCACAGCATGTGTAATCCTTATGGTTTTTCAATGAATAAGAACAAACAATTGCTATAGCCAGGTTTGTTGGTTGCCTTGGTAACTGACTGCCAAGTGTCATCCTATACAGTGTAGCACAATAGCTCTGTTCCTGCAGGACAGCAAGGTACTCATCACACATGTAAGATGCGATCCATTGTAAGATTTGATCTCTGATAGATTTGTAATTTGATCATTTTCTTTTTTTTCTTTCTTTCTTTTTAGAATAACAATCATCAGTGGACAAAGCAAGTGGAGATAGGGCTTTGATATCCTGGTTTCCCCATGGAAGCATCCTAAAAAGAAGGATGTTTGTGAATACAGTGATTAAAAATAATTGTAGCTATTGAAATGAAAAAAGGTTTACTGTTGGTACATAAATTAAAATGTTAATGACTGGCTGCTATTGTCATCCCTGATAATCATCCAGCAGCAACACTGATTAAAGATGACAAAATTCTCCTTCATAACCATATGGAACTAAACTTTCAGAGTTGCAAGGATTGCAACTTCATCTGAATGCCAGTTGCCTATAGGCTCCATGCCTATGAAACAACACCTAGCAACACGAAAAAACTCTTGCAATCAGAGTGCTTCTCCTGCTGAGCCCCTGCAATATTTTTCTGCCATGTCAGAATCTTGTGCCAAACAGAGCTGTTCTTTTTTTTTGGAAGTAGCTGGTAATGTAAGAGCCTGCACGTAGTCAGCATAACGCAGAAGCTATTAACAGAAACAACAGTCATTCAGTGCCAAGAGGATACACGATAATTTAGTCTGGAATTAAGCTAAGGCAGTGCACGTAAAAATAAGGCCACAATTACTGTACACAAATCTACTTTCTCCATACCACAAATTCAACATTACAGTACACACACACACACACACACACACACACACACACACACACACACATACACACACACACACAGACACTGACAATGGGCGAGAGGAAGAGGAAGCCGGAGAACCCGGAGAGAACTAAAACGGGGAGAACAAGCAAACTCCACACAGATAGGCTACCGTCCAAGCCATATATATATATATATATATATATATATATATATAATAATTTCATCATCATCTTTATACAGCTTAGCTAATTAAAAGCTATAACTACACACGATAGTATTATAATAATGGCAGGTTTTTCTAATGTTTACATCTTAACATAAAGAATCACAATAACGTAGACGTGAGTTTCTACACTGCAGCTTGTATGAAAGTCTGCTGAAATTTTTCCTTTGGATAGTTCATAAAAAAATATATTTAATTTGACAACTTAAGGATTTTGCAGCTACAAGATTCTTCTGTCTCATCTATCCATGTTCTATATCTGCTTATGCCAGGCTTTTTTTTTCTTTTCGTTTGGATTAAAATAATGAGAAACAATGTTTTTAACATTTGTGGGAAATACTGAGTAATATTTTAAGATTTTTTTATTATATTAATCATCTTTTATGTTGCCTATCTCCCCCATTTGAAAAGATAAGCTTGTCTTTAATAAAACAACTAAAGTTAAAGCTTTAAATTCCCGTCAAATAAAGTTCACAGACCTGTTCGTAGAACTCATTGACTATGCCTTCAGTCCACTGCAAATGTAGATTCTTGTGCTTGAGTGGTCCATTGATGTCAGCCAGTTTAATGCACATCTGGCAGACCAGCAGCCTGTCATTCTCATTAGACCAGTCGATGCCTGTTGAGGGATCATCGCCCACCTGTGGAATTAACGCACGTTAGTTTTCACATTTATCAATTTCAATTGGCCAAATGAGCAGCAGCTAGTTGTCATGTAAATATGATTGCACTAATTGGAAATATAACTATCAACTAAATGTTCTTGAATTTCAAACACCTTTACTAAAGGGAGAGCAGGGGTTCGTTTCACAAAGGGAAACAAACCCTGAGTTTGAGAGATAACTCTGCGACAAACCCGATATGAAACTCAGAGTTTTCCATTTCACAACGGCTCTTGTGAGTTGGTTTTATTAACAGCGCCAAGACTTTAAAAAGCCATCATCAATGGAACCTAGAAATAACGAGTCACCATAAAAACCGCTTGGAAAAAAAGGTCTCCATTCTTCCTCGCTGGAATTAGAAGTTCTAATGCAGATGTACGGTGATTATACAAAGGAGTATTAGGTTCACACTGAAAATAAAATATTTGTGGATGATAATTTATCTTTCTACCTTCTTCTCTATAACAATACACTTGAAATGTCAAGAATAAAGTCGAAATACAGTCCCTTGAAATTACGAATAGGCCTACTTATTTATTATAATTATGTGTTTATGTGCTAAACGGGAAAGGAATTTCCTTGTTGCTAAAGCCCACTCTAAAGTACAAGCTTACTAGCTCATCCACACTAGGCATTGTGTTTTATAGAGAAAAGCTGGTGCACATTAATCTAGAGTTAAATTAAACTTTTTTTTACTTTTTTCTGTAAAAATCATAGCGCTTCGATAGATACGTTCCGGAAATGAAAAAACGTCTAATCGGTGCCTAAACGTTATTTCGTGGTGAATACCAAACTCCTTGTGAAGATACACATCCTCTTCATCAATAAACGGACATGTCATGTTCCAAAAGACGAGACTGACAAAGCGAGTGGGATTTTAATTCAAGGAAATTGAAAGCTCATACTTCTGAAAGGGGAGGAGACTGAGATAAACTCAGGGTTTCCAGAAGAAAACCTGCTGCCGATCAGGTTAGGTTCAGCGACACTGTTACCATAGCAACTGTCTCAGAGTTACACTTAACCTTCTTTGTGAAACGGGATAGAGTTTACCCTGATACTCTGGGTTATTTAAAACCTCTTTCTGAAACCGAAAATCCTGAGTTGGCCTCATTTCACGGTTAACTAACTCAGAGTTTTCAGAAAACCTGCTTTGTGAAACCGACCTCATGACAGTAAGCTGTAAGAGGCATTGATGCTTTTCACTGTAGGTAGCAGTTTAGCAAAGTTTTAAAGACATTGAGTAGCACAGGAACACAAAGCCACCCAATCTAAAGCCTGCCCTTCAATGAGTTCTCCACAGACTGCAGGGTGCTTTGTGGGTTTTTTTTCTGAATCTGAACTTATTGAAAGTCTGAACTTTCTACATTCACAAGGATTGTGGAAAACCACTTTTTCTCCATATACTGTAGCTTATTATTATGTTTTTTTTCTAAGACCTTAGAAACAAGAATTCAGTGTTATAGATTCAATACTTTGTATACAATATTAATAAAATACTTTATGAATATAAAATATTAATAAAATAATAAAATTTAACATTTGTCAAAATAAGGTGAAATATTTTATCATTATTATAGCCGGGTTCTGCCGGAGGTTTTGCCTCCCTGTTACAAGGGAGTTTTCCTTCCCACTGTTGCCCTATGCTTGCTCATGATGGGAGATTGCATCAAATCTTGATCAAATTCAAGATTTGATGCAATCTTGCTGGTTCCCTATATAAGGCTATTTTTTTATTTGGTCGATCTCTGTAATGCGCCTTGAGACGACATTGTCGTAAAATGGCGCTATTCAAATGCAGTTGAATTAATCTGAATTATCTTTATTATTATTAATATTAGTCTAATTTTAGCAAAAAACCCTGAAGAACCAACGGGATCAAATTTGGCCACAGTTATTACTGTTACCCAAAATGAACAAACATAAAAAATTTATAATAATACAAAAAAATCTAATTTGACTCCAATATCCCAGAGTGCCACTTCTGTCCCCTGCACAGAGACATCTAGTGGTGTGACTAGATGCCTGACCACATGCTGTTTTGGTGTGTTGGAAACTTATCCAAACAAAATCGTCTTTTCAGCAAACCAGAAATCAGTAAAATTGTCAATTTTTCTGTTTAGTTTTACCTTGAATAATGCTTAGAAATATGTTCTAATTAGCGACTCTGAGCCAGCTCCAAAAATAATAGACCAGAAATGTCCCTCTGGGTGCATGGATAAAAATTGTTAGGTCAAAAATGCCCCTTTGGTTCTTTGAGTGACTGTAGATGGAGAATGGTGAAAGTACTGTGTTTGGCTAAAGCCTTGAAATAAATTCATTTGTATAATATTGTTTACTATGTTACCGTGGTTGTGCAGGGCCAGAGACTTTTAAAGTAAATTCCTATATATTTTCAGGGCGTATGACTTCTCCCTTTTCAGGACAGTGAAAGCATCAGAGAAAGTTCACTGTTGCAAAAGTATTGGAGCAACTTCACACTGGTGATAGTGACTTTGGCCCTGAATTGAACAGCAATAGTGATTCTGATTAATTGTTTTAACCACACAAAAGTGATGGTGGTGAATCTTCTTCCCAAGACAGTGACTAAACAAAGCTAAATAACAAACAAAACTAAATATATAATATTTCAGAATAAACCTATAACACTAAAAAGAAACTCGTGATAAATGAAATATAACTTGAAAGTGTATCAGAGATAAAAATTTCTTATTGTATTGATAGATGAAAAACCAAGTTGGAAGAAAGATATAAACTATGTTTACTCAATGTCCTGTGTGCAAGGACCTCAAAACTGAAATGCACTGTGAAAAATGTGCAGTTCCTCTCTGCATAAACAAAATCATCATAATGTCTAGCTTGTCTAGCTAGTTTTGGAAAAAAACTGAAAAAGTGGATATTTTGGTGTTCATTGAACTTATAACAGTCATTTAATAGATAGTTAATCATTTTCCAAAGAAAGAAAATGGGTTTTTGGATTTTCCAGGGTTCTATAAACATAGCATGTCTATAAGATTTGATGTATAACAATAAGCTAAGAATACCTTGGCATTAAACTCAGCAAGGAAGTCAAAATGCTTCTTGAGGTCCGTGGCCAGTATGGCCTCAATGACCAGGAATCGGAAACGTTTGAACTCAACATGGTCCAGATTGACGAGGAAGTTGTAGTCTGGCTGTGACATAAAGAGGTTCCAAGCTGAGGCAGCATGGTGGTTTTCCAGAACGGAGCGGTCATTGTAGAGCACTGCCTGTAAACACACAAAAACTCTGAGCAGAGCTCTTCGGTTTTATTCAATCTAATGATCATGAAGGAGATGATTATCTGACTTACATTGTCAGAGAGTTTTTCATCACAATAGCCTTTGAAGTTAAAGTACCTGTGGGGCGCTGGTGGCCACGAGGAAAGCGTTTGTCCGTCCTGGATGATCGTAGTCATGCATTGCAGCAGCCACATAAAGGGCCATAAGTTCCAGAGCAGGTATGAGGCCTGACAGGCAGCCGTAGCCATCCTCTGACACAGTGCAGGTCTTAGAAACCAGGAAGCCCATATGACTGTGTGTTATCCCACTATCGGAGTCTAGCCGCAGGGGAGCAGACAGAGTGGGGAGGCTTAGGAGCAGGGCGGCAGAATTTAAACATCACACATACTTTTATGTGCATGTGCCACACACACACTTGAATGTTTAAATCCACTTACATGTGGATCAAAGACATGGCTCTGGTAAGGCATACAAATGAGGTTATGAAAATATTGGTTTGGGGGAACTCTAATCTGCCTGCAATTTCATGCTCTTCCAGACTTCAAAAAGTGTGCCACCTAACTGCAAGTGCCAAAAGCATGAGTGAGATAAGACAAACTGTGAGTGGGATAAGAATGCACATTTTTTCAGGTTGGATGATCTGATATTAATGAAATGGCTCACAGTGAGGCCACAGGCAAAAGAAAAATTAAAATAAAAGGTTCTGTTGTGGATAAGAAAAATGTTTCAGGTCATGAATCACATACCAAAAGTGAAAGTTAAATGGAAAGTATTGTTGCTATTGCAATTTAAATTGATGTTAACTACTTCTAACACAGTGTCTGGACATATAGACTTTGCATACAGACTAGCAGTCCTACGGGACCTGCAAGTGCAGGATGCAAGTGCTGATGGTCACACCTGAGTCGCTGGCAGAGCCGTGATCAGCGATGAGGCTGGGCAGACCAGGCACAGCCTGCGTAGTGAGGTACCAGACTGCATGGAGCACATCTGTGGCATGGACCCTGTTGTGATCT
Organism: Pseudomugil tenellus; assembly: GCA_037177515.1. Lineage (NCBI taxonomy): Eukaryota > Metazoa > Chordata > Actinopteri > Atheriniformes > Pseudomugilidae > Pseudomugil > Pseudomugil tenellus. Next base: position 16,430,557 of record JBAMHX010000011.1, read on the forward strand.
GAACAGAAAAACAACATTCTCAGAGGCTCATCCACTCCACCAGGGTGCACTGTTGAGCTGGTTAGGTTTCTTGACACATCATATAAACAGGATAACGGGCAGTAAGTAGACTTAGATTGTAATGAGTGTATTGTGTTACCATCTAGTGGCTGCATTCATTATTACAGCTTTAAACCAAAATGTAAGGAAAACACATTAAGCTGTAAGATATTCAAACTTACATGGTATGTCTCTGTAACCATTCTCAAGGGCATGGAAGTAGTTCATGAATTCTTTTACAGGGATCTTAAAGGTCTCAAACAAGCCAGTGTCTTCAAAAAGCCTGTAAGATACCTGAAAAACAAAAGTATTGATCACAACAAATATTTAAATGTGAAATGAGTATGCATTCACTGCAGTCACCTCTATGCGTGAGTGTATGACTATGCTTTCACTGTGCTGCAGCTGTTATTTCACACATTCTTGATTCCACTTAAGGTAATGGAAATGCTTCCTTTCCCATCCGAACAAACATTTTAGATTTAATTGTCTTTACTTTGATTTTAATGTTCTATAGCAAATCAGCCCATTAACCATTACACAATTACAGAAACACCATCATTGTGGCTGATAGAATCCAGGTCATTTTTAAAAGTAATTTCATCATCATCTTTATACAGCTTAGCTAATTAAAAGCTATAGCTACACACGATAATACTATAATAATGGTGGTTTTTTCTAACGTTTACATCTTAACATAAAGAATCACAATAATGTCGATGTTAGTTTCTACACTGCAGCTTGTATGAAAGTCTGCTGAAATTTTTCCTTTGCATAGTTCATAAAGAAAAATATTTAATATGTCAACTTAATGATTTTGCAGTTATTACAAGATTCATCTGTCTCATCTTTCCATGTTCTATATCTACTTATGCAAATGCAAGGTGTGGCTAGGCGGGAGAATATCCCAGCAACTAAGCCTATTCCAATTATATTCTAAATAACACTATTTCTTTAAAATGAAACAAACAAATGTCATAAAATACACCAGGTTTAGTAAGCCTATCAGTGGCTCATGAGACTTTTTTAGTTTATTTAAGCTCTTTGTTCTCACCTGACTGAGGATCCGTCCACATTTCCCATTCGTCTTCTCCATCAAGTCGAAGATAGGGAAGTTCCAATTATTAAGCTGACTTGTCAAAGGCTCCAAATCCTTCATTACTAACGGCTCTGGTGCTAGAATTGGTTTGTCCTGTACATGCGACAGATCATTAACATTTTAAATGTTCTAGTGAGGAACTGATTCACAGCTGTGTTTGAATCTGTCTTGTTTTTTGCCTTGAAGACAGTATGTAAAGCTGATGTTACTGAAGAAACGGTACATGTGTGATTCTTACTTCGGGAGGTATTAGTGAGTGTAGAATAACACTCTGGGAGGGATTTTTCCCTTCTTCGGTGTCTTCCTCTGTGTGTGCTACATCACTGCTGTCACTGTGGTTGGCTTCGTGGGTGCTGTCATAGTCCGATGATACAACCACTTGGTCCTCCACTATTAACGGAAAAGCAAAGCATTGTCAGTGTCCAGGTGTATAACCCAGAATAAATCTTATTAAACTTCTGACAATTATCAGATTTCTTATTAGCTTCTCTGTTAAATTCACCTCACTTGTCTCTAATAACACCATTCTTAAACAAACTTTTCAAAATAAAGAAGTGAAAAATGAGGAGTAGTGTATTATTTAAATCTGGAAAATCTGTGGTATGCTGCAACATCAGATATTTTGAACAACTTTTAAAAAGTGCATGTGATGACAATTTCCACAGGGGTGTAAAATTTTCACCAGAGAAATTTTTGCAGCTATTTAAAGTGTAAGATTTCTACAATAATAGGTTGGATGAAAAAAAATAGATGAAATTACAGTCACAACATGAGTCTGTCCTTTCTTTGTACAGAGACGAAATGAAAGAACATATTTTAGCATTTAAAAAATTCCATAATTTGATTGCATTCACCACAGAAGGATACTTTACTAACTAACTTTCACTCATTTTAACTGCTTTGATACCCAAGTTATCAATGAACCCTATTAAATGTCCACACAACTTACTGCCTGCATTGCATTTTCATATTTAACTAGGAAACAATATATTTCAGAAAAAAACATAGAAATTTACAGAAGATAAAATCATCTTGGCTGTTTCACGGAATAATAGATGAATACTATGGATGACCCATGTTTTATTTGTTGACTTCAAATGTTGACTTCAAAATAAAAATTAGAATACAAAGAATCAGCTCATTTTACATTTTTTGGTGAATGTGAAACTAAAGAAAAGAAAAAAAAAGAATTTATATGAATTTAAGAACAGAAGAAATTAAACAAGAAAAACAACCAAAGAAAGAAAATAATCTCTGTATTTAATGCGTCAGATGACCCACAAAGTAATACAGATTGTCACTGTAGATGGAGTCGTTCACATTCCCCCAGCTGACTGGTCACCATATAAATGACGTTTCAACTTTTGGGTAGCTGCTCCTGCACCAGGAGGCTCACCAAAGTGCATCCCACTGCTGGTCTCCCTGAAGGACCAACATTAGCCCAAAAGCAGCATTTGTTTTGGGAGTAACAGGGTAAAGCCATGTAACAACTACAGCCTCTCAACTTCAAATATACATACATTGTCCATCCATCCATCCATCCATCCATCCATCCATCCATCCATCCATCCATCCATCCATCCATCCATCCATCCAT
>JBAMHX010000011.1:16444386-16454474 GCA_037177515.1 Pseudomugil tenellus
TCTATCTATCTATCTATCTATCTATCTATCTATCTATCTATCTATCTATCTATCTATCTATCTATTTATCTATCTATATCTATATCTATATATATATATATACATACATACACATACATACATTTCAACTTTATGAGTTATTACAGGAGTACAGATAAATTGACTCTTAGCAACTCCAGGTATTCAGATAAAAGCTTTAAGAGTACTCCCAGCTGTAAGATGGGTTTAAATCATGTAGTCTCCAGGACAATGTATCAACTGGATGTGATTAGTTCATCCAGCATTTAGCAAAGATGAAACAAATGATGTGATAAGCTGCAGCATGCTTCATGAATTGAATTATAATTCATTTTTTATATTTATCCACTGAATCCAAAGATAATCAAAAGTTTTACCTTTGAGGGATGAAAATATTTGCTGGCAGGTGTGCTAATAACACTCCTCATAGTGCATTATTAGATAGTATCAGTATTGCATTGCACACAGGTTCATTACATCATATGGATAGTGCTTCTTATTCTCTCTGAGTCTCTTTTCTGATTGGCTCAGTTGCTGTTTTCATCTGTCTTTTCTTTGCTCTGTCCATGGATTCTCAGTGTTTCATGCCCTTGTGATGCCTCCATCTGTTTAGTGGCATACAGCAGTTTGGCACAGCTCTGCTGAACATGGCTGAGCAAACACAGGCATACGCACAGATGGTTTATGTAATTTTAAGCTACATTGACTGACTTATATTCACTTTGTTATATATGCACATGTAAAATGACAGACTGGGATTCTCCAAATACAATAATGTAGATATTCTGTGCTCTCTGGGTTGTGTATTACACCTAATTATGAAGTGGGATAATGGTCCTTTGGAATGGTTTGCTTGGGAGCTTCAAAGCATCATTTATAAAGAAAAAAGCCCTGCAGATACAAACTAAAAGCAAAATCACACATGGTTCAGATACACACACTTATCACCATCGGCAACAGAACAGAAAAACCAGGCAATTCTTGCTAAAAATGAAAGGGGGTGGCAGCTGATGCCTTCTGCCGCTGATGTGGACTCTAAAGAGCCCCAATGGTTGTTTAATAGAATAGATAAGTATAAGCTTAAATGTCACACAACTATTGATATGTTTTAGTATTTCTTGGTTTTAATGATCTTTACAATTTACTGTTTTGCTTTCCCTTGCAGGACAGTGAATGAAAGGCATCACTATGCACTAAACTTGGGCATTAAATTAGCAAGCAGGTTAAAAAAAAGCTTTCTTTCTTCGCTGCCTTCTCTACTCAAATTATTTTCCTTTCTGGCAGTAAGAACTGAGCACTAATGGGAAGGAAAGTTTTAATGACCACAGCGTCACTGGTCACTCCAGGTGCAGCTTCTCGTTTCCACTTTTACAAAATTCAGAAGATGTAAAGTGGCACCTGCCAGGCGAGGAATTCACCTGACGGCATACTAAACAGTCTACTCGTCAGCTTTCCAAGAACCCCAGAGTGTTGCCATATTTTGCAATAAAGAGGTACTGGATGCATTACTTTTATGGGGGTCCAGTTTTGTTGACACACTCGTCCATCTTTGTAACTTTTAAAAAATGCATCCAGCTTGATGTTGCCTCTCCTCCTCCCATCACATCCACATATTCACACACTCACTGTCTGGCTCTGCACAGCTGTCATGTTGACACAGCTGCGGCAATGAAAGGGAGAACAGTGCTCCAAGCAGTAGACATGGTTTATTTTTCCTCACTAAACTCTATGAAAATACACTCTTTCATTTGATGCTAAAAAGCTCAGAGAGCAGGAAGCTCTCATTAGTTAGAACATGGGCTAAAAGATTAACATGTGTGGGGAGTGTTACGTGTTGTGTAAATCATTTGGTCTTTATAAGATGGACTATACTCCCATGTAGGGATTATCTCAGATGTTTAAAAAAGGTAAAATGCATCTGGCTCTTGACAGCTTTAGAGTAGTAGCTTTGACTTCTGACACTTCATTCTAACCCCCTGAACATAATATCATATTGCATTTTCTTACCTTATGTATGGATGTCTTTTCTCCTTTCTCGGGTCCCTCCTCGGAGTCTGAGCACGTGTAGGCATCGCTGGGGTTCAGTAATGAAACGGGCCGTGGCCGATGCAGCGGCTGGAAGGTGAGCTGGGTGGTTAGTAGGTTGCTGACGGCCCGCAGTGAAGTGCAGGTGTTGGGCGGCAGAGACGGGTCAGCCAGCAGATCTGTAATCAGTCCATGGGCCTCTCCCATTACGGCTATGTCCAGCATGACAGTTGTGCCCGATGACTATATGTTGACATGAAGACAGAGGAGTGAAAAATAAACATTGCTGATGCTTTCTTGTAAAACTTGTTGAGAACTTTTCATGTAGTTTTTGGGCCAAACATCCATTTATTGTTGCGTTATATGCAAACATACTGATGATGGTCCTATCTGGCAATGATAAGCAATTCTTTTAAATAAAAGTCATTGAGATCATATTGGTGGAATCTAGGAACACTATCACACATTAATTAAATATGTTATAAAATCTATTACTTTACTTTGTAATTGTCTTCAAACCTGTTCAATATATGAGTACTGATGGGGCTCCATGTCTGCCGTGGATGAGAAGAAAACTTACAACTAAACACTCCGAAAACCTTTGTTTTGTTCAGAACTATCAGTTTGTCAGTTTCACCCCAAGCTGCAAAACAAACATCTAATTTATATTTAGGTATGATTAACTTCACAGTATCTCTCTACAATAGTTCATTTATAATTACACAATATTTGAAACTCCAAAAAAGAAAATGAACAAATAAGCTCCAGTAGCAAAAAGCAACTTACCAGCTGCTCATAAACTTATTTTTAATTTTGCAGAGATCTATGACAGGATGTGTGAGTGGATACAGCATATACATGGTAACAGAAAACCTGGATATTATGACAAAATGATAAAAATGAGATTTTGCTGCTTCTCTAAAAATAATGTAACTTCTTTATCAGATTTGAGGCTTACATCCGTTTAACTTCATTCCACTTAGCAGAATCCAGTCTTTAATCAACCACTAAACATCCAGTGTTGTTCATTGCTGTATTATTTTAATGCAGTATGTGGAATATGTTTGTGTTAGCTATGCAATTTACACAAAAAGTCAAAACAATCCTATAACAAGCCAAATATATTAATTATTTCAGTGTTGCGCTTAGATTTTTCCAGTGTCTGTAAAATGTTTTACAGCTAAAATATCACAGTGAACTCTACAGGAACATATTGTACACACACACAGACACACACACTTACATAACACTCAAATCAAAGACTTTGTTTTTTACCCTATATGGCTCTTTTTAGACCACGGGAGCAAAAATACACGAAGAGGAGCAAAGTGGTAAATCATTGTCGATGTTAACATGCTAGTAGCCTGTTAAACATCTGAACAATATTCCACAAAAAATATTTAGCACAGCCGCTTGTTTCTTGATGCTTAATGAATGAACTCGTTAGTAAAGTCTCAGCTGGAATCTGACCTTTGACTTCCAAACTTCCAGTGGCCGGCAGCCATCCACTGTTTCTAGCTGTCTGCCACGCTGCTTTGAAGCCATCATGTGTCGTGTGAGCAGGCCTTGTTTTTACAGGGTAAAGTGAAAAGTTCAACACCCACTCTTAATTGCTGAATCTCAACAACCACAGCTAAGCACAGGTCAGTTTTGGCTGCTGGCTAATTTATCTGATAAACTCACAAGTTCCCTTTTTCCCTTCTAAGAATGTTATCAGATTTTTCTCTCCGAATGTCCCATTTACTTTGACACCAGCGCCAGGCACTCAGAATTATTCTGTTTTCCCTGGCTACGTTGATCCGAACAACAAAGGTGTGTGAACACCTTTCATTTGCCTGCATTTGTGGGAACGGAAATGGTTTCCTAGTTTATGTTTCTAGTATCTCATCAGATTAGTCAGTTGTACGTATTGCACAATTTTTCCTGTTGGTCAGCAAAAACACAAAAGACGTGTGTTCACTAGATGTTTGATCAAATATAATGATAATACATTTTCACTGATGAATTTGACATATGAGCAGATATGGGACCAAATCAATCTTCTTTAAAGACAAAGAAACATCCTGCAATAGACAGAAGGAACATTTCTGGTTCAATGACTATTTAGCAGCCATGTGAAAAAGAAGTCACAACCTCTCAGTTTTGAGGATTACTAGTGAGAAAATGAACTTGTCTTTATTTGGTCCTATAATTAGATGCAACTTTAGATAAACCACTGTCATGAGCATGAGATAGAAAGAAGAGCCCTACAAGTTTTACATAAGACATAATATACATGCAGAACCATAACTAATCAGTTTTAACACCCAAATCAGATGTTATGACGCCACTGAATCAAGATTATCCATGGATATCAGCCTATTCATCTGGGGCAGTAGGGCCGTACACCACCACCTAGCAGGTCAAAGAGGCCGTTATCATCTCATATCACTGATCCGCAGCACTGATAAAGAAAGACAGGAAGGGCAATCAGCAAGAATGCAATTCATCTGCAAGCCTTCAAATCTTCAGCATTACCTCACATTTTCAGGTAAAGTGATGACATTTTTTGCAACTATTTAGTTTTTGAACAAACCTAGAATGGAAAGAAACAGTCCTCGAACCACCAAGTCCAGTTCTTTAACCCCTTGTTGTGTAAAACCTAAATAAAAGACAAATACGATTTGCAAACCTTTTTTTAACCTTTATTCAGTTGAATACATTATAAAGAAAATATATTATTGTTCAACTTCATGAATGTTATAGTTTTGGGGGTTTTTTTTGTTTGTTTTTTTTAACAATTAATCATTTTGAGTTTGATGCCTACAACAAGTTTAAAAAATGCTGGGACGGGTATGTGTACTACTACAGTACATCACCTCGTTCTGTAACAACAATCCGTTTGGCAACTGAAGCCACTAAATATTTGTGGTCTTGCTTGAAGTACAACTTCGGCTGCACATAAATTCCTGATCTCCAATGGCATATTTTGAACTTTATAATGCACTATACAGTTTCAATCCACACCTGTTAGACAGTTGTGGACTGCAGGTACAGCAGTCCAGTATTCATTTACTACAAAGCCACGCTGTGTTAACACATGTAAAATGTGGTTTAGCATTATGTTGTTGACATAAGCAGAAATATCCCTGAAAAAAAATTCTTGGATGGCAGCATATGTTGCTGTAAACCTGTATGATCTGGATTTGTGAAAAAAACAGAAGTCCAAACATCCTGTCCACAGATGTGAAGCACAAAACTGCATATAAGACTCTTAAAAATGACAGTGGCATATATATATTTTTTTATCTTTATCTGACTTCCGCACAGAAATAGAAATTCTTTACAACGAATAGGGTTGCGACTGCGTCTCAAGGTAAGTAACCATCTCTGACACTCAAGCAGCAAGTCCTGCAGACGCTGCAAACTGGCACTTTTGCTTCCATTAAGTTTGAACATTAAAATGTATTTTCAACTCAATGTCTTTGTAGAAATGTTTTGCAACATTTTTCAAACCTGTTTTGGAAAACAGAAAAACTACAATCATGCTGATTTGTTTTTGGCAGGATTTGACACTGCTGTAGTTGGTGACAGGTTTTTGTCTCTTTTTCGTAGCTAAATTATAAGCTTTCAAATTTCACCTTGGTCAAGGTAAAAAAATAGTTTTTTCAAATTAGTCATGTTTTCATACTGATGCATGTTGTTCTCCGGGTGATTTTGGTTTGGTGAAAGCCTAGGTTTTTATTTTTCTCTCTTCACTGACATCGACTTCACCAGCAAAATTAAGAATGTTAATTAATATCTTTCTCTTTTTTTTTCATTTTCCTTTCATTTTATTCTGGAAGTATATTCCAAAATAAATCACCTTTAGAGTCCACAGATAACTTTTACAATCCAGGACAACCATATAAAAAGAAAGCATGTAAAGCTAGATTTAGGGTTACTGCACAGTCTGCGGATAAGAGTCGGGGCTATTTCACAGATTATGAAATATACAGGCATCTTTAGGTTATTATTTACATAATACTTGACAAATAACATAAAGGAAATATAATTAAACGACTAAGTTGGACCAAAGAAAAAATGGAATACTAAAACAATTTACAAGTAATAATACTAAACAGCTTTTAAATTGAACCTAAAATTTTAAGAGGCTTTAAACTGTGCTTGAATGGAAGTTAGTAAATTTCAATAAGCTAACATTGTATGATACTCCCTGTCTCTATGGGCCAGGTGATAATTGTAAGAACATTTTACATGGATAAATAAAGGTTAAAAAAGAGCTCTAATGCAAAAGAAAAAAAAAAATACTTTAAATTATTGCTGCTGAACCAGTATTTCACACCCTGCTTCTGGATTTTGTCCTTTTTTTTGGTCAAACCAATACTGACAAGATGTCGGCTGAGGTTGTATTAATGGAAATTCAACACCTGGTAAGGACCAGATTGTTTTTTATTCTGTCCTGATGAATAAACTGTAGAGTAAAAGAGGTTGTGCTTTCTGGTCCATGTGATTGCACTTGTCTAATCCCTCATTTCGGCTCCATCTTCATCCGCTACTGCTTGTTCTTTTAATCTCTGCCACCGCTCACTGTTAAAAGAAGAACTAAACATACACTTGCAACTCTTGCTTCTCAATCTTCTGCCGACTCGAAAGATAAGTGAAAATATGATAAATGAGGACAAGTTCTGATGGATAGGAGGATCCAAGCAAATGTAGTTTGCAAATAAGATGCACATTACATCACTAAAACCTCAGCAAGTGGATGGCCCTACACAGGAGACCTCAAGTTCCTTGGCCGCAACTTGATGAACTAGATATCCATTAATCCTCAACCCCTAAAAGAAAAGAGAAACCTTATCCTTGCAAAATGAAGTGTTAAAGTCAAGTGGTAAGATCAAGGATGTGAACTTGGATTTGGTTGTAATGTCTAGAATCAGACTCCAACTGCAGGTTGCATTTGAGAAGAGGGTTTTGGGGCACAGCAGGGATAAGTTTGCCACATTTTCTGTTTGCTTCTTTTACCGTTCTTTAAAAATGTTACATTGCAAAGGTTACAATATCTTTCTGCCTTAAAAAGGTTGCCTTTTGCTACTGAGCTTATTTTAATTGCAGAGAGATTAAAAAAAAGAGTTTCAACCATCCCAGCTCTCACATATTTCAGTAAATCAGAGTATTGGCTGGAAGTTAGACGCTAATGTTCGTAATCTTCCAACAATCTGCAATTTAAAACTTACAAATCATCAATGAACATCCTGGAAAAGATAATGAAGTGTGTTACATAATACTGTATGGTCATATGAGCACTTCCTGTCAGGTTAAGTGATCAGTTTCATTCATCAGCCATGGTCACCTCTGTGGCTTTTTTATTGGTTATAACTCAAGCAAGCTTCACAGATAAACACTACATTTCTAAACTGATGAGAATTTTCTTCATCTAGGCAAGGGATGTATTTATCTTGCCATTACAACGTAATACCTCTGTAAAATTTACAGCATATGTTTTTATGAATCCCAGACAGTTTTACAAATGAAGAAAACTTGTGCAGATGCAGGGCTAAAAAAACACTTATTTTGTGTCATTAAAAAACCATGAGTTTTACAGAGTGAAGCTAACTTTAGTTACTTTTTAGTCACACAATACATGCATGTCTTTACAACTGCCATTCACAAAGCAGCACAGGATCACATCTGGGAACTGTCAACAACTGTTTCACACTGGTTTATGCTCCTTCCTGCTGAGAATTTGGTGAGAAACACACACTTCAGAGTTGTGTGGAAGCAACTACTTTAAATGATAGACTAAAATGAAAGTGTTGTCTGTTTGATACTTGAAAAAAAGACAAAAACCTTCATGATCTGAAGAAGTATCGTTATTTCATCATTTATTGACTGTAAGTAAGACAAGCTAATCTTGCTTCACAAAGATGACATTAACATAATCTGTAAAAGCACTAAAGGCCTCAGGCTGAATGTTGGAAGTGTTAGAACCTGACATCCCCTCCTTCACTCAGACTAATACAGCCACACAGCAAAAGAACTATTTATTTCATTTTAAATGTGATTATGAGAGACATTGAGAAATTAGATATAATATTGTAACAAATGCCACTTGCAATACTGAAAAATAGGTTTAAACAAATATCCTGATTCAACAACACTGAAAGATTTTAAAAGAATAGTTTGTTGTTTCAAGAAAAAAAGTAACTTCTCATGAGTGTGCAGTAACAGTAAGCTTAGGTAGCAGTTTTAATTATAAAAAGAAAACTAGGAATTTAACATTTACAGTATGCCCAATAAAACAATAAAATTGTTTGACTGCTGGGGGGCACACAGCCTGTAAACTGCAGGAAAGTTCCCGATTTGTCTAATGACACAACTATTGATGCTGCATACTGATGCAAATCTGTCTTCTACTAAAAAAAACCCAGCTTTTGTTTTGACATGCTACATTAGGCAAAAACTGACTGTCAGCATCAATAAGCAGTTATTATGTCTCCTCAACAAACTACGACACACAGTAAACCATGCATTAACACTCTGTATTGACATTAAACTATTACTAACAGTGCTACTCATGATCAATCTTCCTAATCGCTTATGTGAAAATACAGCTTAGAACAGCACACAATAGACACGCCATAGATTAACACCAGTACAACAGTTCATATAAACTACACAGAGGGAAATCAAAACAAACTAGCAATCATTCCTGAAGACTGAGAGGTTGTTTTCCACTCAGACTCTCAGCACTAAAGGCTTTGAATAGCTGGACATTTAGCTTTAAATGTAACACTGTGCATGGATCAAGCTATTTAATTTGAATGTCACATTCAACAAGAAAAATCTAGATTATTAATTTTTAAATAACTAAATCAAAACATATCTATGAAATTATAGCAATATATGATGATGTTGTCAGTTAATGTATTAATTTAATGCATGTGTATTCACTTTATTTAAACATGTAGCCATAAAAGTCCAAAATGTATTTCAAACAACAGAGCCAACCTAACAACACTGAGTCATGGAAATATGACTGCTGGTGTTCCTGCTGTGTCCACATGTATTTTGCCAATAACTGCAGAATCCAAAGGACAGACGAAATCCATTTGGAGCAACAAACAAAACGCTGAAGTGTCTGTCGAATAAAGATTATTAATGGGGTTCACATACACAGAGGTCACATTTTTGTAATTTCTGAGATGGACCACTTTGTGCACTTTTAGTCCCCTGGCTCCATCATCTAAACACGCAGCTCTCAAAGCCTCTAGTAAAACCCAGGACCTCTAAAATTGTGCAATGGTGAGAATATAATGTATCCCAGAGGAGAGCTAAAGACTACAAGTGCCCTGGGGGCCTTCTGGAGAAAGAGAAGTATTTGATACTCTCAGTACACACATCTCAGTAATGTAAGCAACTCTTTGCCTCTTTGTCAGGCACACATTGGACGTCGCATTGCCTGTTTAACAATTAACACAATAGGCAAAACCCAAAACAAAGGAATGAGCACATCCTTTACTTTCGTCCACACATCAGCATCTTTAAAACGTTATTGTTATGTGTTTTTCTGTTTCAGTGGCTGTGTGACGTCTGTGATTAAATCTGTCCGGATTGGTTAGTTGGAGCAAAGCCATGGGAGATGGCAATACTCTATGCGTGGAGGGTAAATGCAAGTGGAGTCACAGCGGTGTGGTAACACTATATTCACCCGTCTCTCAGCTACTGCAGCCAAAACTATCCATGCCAGCACTATACTCCCAACCTCAAAAACCAACCATCACCTCCTCTGTGATCCGATTCCCCTCACAAACCAAACATAGAGCCAGGTCCTCACTTGTACCCAGGATACAGTTACAGATTTTTTTCTGAAAATTAAGAAGTACGAGGAGTTTTGAGGGGACATATTCCAGGTCTTTTCTTTTTTCCCAGCAAATTTGTCAGTCAAGCTAAAAAACCAACCATCACCTCCTCTGTGATCCGATTCCACTCACAAACCAAACATAGAGCCAGGTCCTCACTTGTACCCAGGATACAGTTACAGATTTTTTTCTGAAAATTAAGAA
>JBAMHX010000011.1:16460382-16470940 GCA_037177515.1 Pseudomugil tenellus
ACACGGATTGTGGGGGGTTTTTTTGGGGGGGGGGTTGTGCCCTTGCTTCTGGGAAAAAAAAAAAAAAAAAAAAAAAAAAAAAGAAAAAAAAAAAAAAAAAAAAAAAAAAAAAACGCTGTTTATTTACTTGAAGGAGTTGCAGGCAGAAGTTTCCAAAGACTAAAATGAAAATTAGTTACAAAACTTGAGTAAAATGAGCTTAACTATACCTTACTCTACACAGTCAGCATGCTTTATCAGAATAATGTGGAATAAGCTCAGTAATAATTGGGATTTCTAACTAAATAAACATTCTAGTTTTGTCTGCCCTATTAACTGTTGTGGTTCAAGAATCTGCAAGAGCAAAAATATTAAAGCATGCAGATTGGTAAATTTACTGGAAACCAGTCATTACTGGTGCCATCGTTCTGAATTGATTTGCCAATCATGGTGACAAATGCCGACAACTGAATAATAGGAAAAAGCTTCCCCAGGAAATTATATTTATTCAATATTATCAACAGGGCGTGGATTGGCATATAGCTTAAACATAAAACTGAAATCTGCAGCCATTAATGATGGAAATAAATGCTGATAAATCACCCGATGTTTAAACACGTTAGCTAGTTACATATTAGTTTAGATTCCCTTTATTTGAAACATCCCTGATGTTTCAAATAAAGATTTCAATATAAAAAAGTCAACACCTTTCATCAAATATGAAAATACTTTTCCTGAAATAAGAACAACTGCTCAGAAAACGAATCTTTTAAAATCTAAAGTCTTTTTGTGTCCCTTAAAAAAAATCATGAAAAAATTTTTTGGGGGCATTTTTACCATTTACCATGTGATTAGGCCTGTCGCAATAAGTCAATTAATCACGTAATAAGAAAAAATGAGCGCAATAAGGTTTCAGTCGCAATAAATTTAGTATTTGTTTTTCTCTGTCTTTACCTGGATTTACTGGATTACAATGTGTTTCACTACGGTGTATCATGGTGCATGAGGGCAATTCAGAGGCAGCAATGCCTTTGTCTACAACGTTGCCTGCAAGATGACATACTTAAGGAGATGAGACATTCATTCAGTTTTACTCTGCCAGCTTAAATATGTGGCCAAATAAAACATGACCCCTTATATGAGCATAAACTGTAACTGTTGAATGGACCCTGAACTGCAAGTGTCTGAAGACCAGTTTTGGTCCAGATAACCAGACTAGTGAAACCTTTGTAAACCAAAACCTAGTCTGCACATCAAGCTAAATGTTTTTTTAGAAATTAACGTTTATTCTTAAGAATGTAGTTTGCAGCTTTATTATTATGTTAGTTGAAAATTGTCTAAAAATGACAACATTAAGTGCTATCTTATCGTTTATCGCAATAATTTCTGAGACAATTAATTGCACAGAAAAATGTGTTATCGTGACAGGCCTACATGTGATAGGTCAAAATAATATAACATACTGTCGTCTGCTTTCTTATGTTCACCAGAAGGCAAGAGACCAGCATCATATAATGTGCAACTGGGTTTTGAATAAAGTCTATACCATAAAATGCAAAATGTCTTATAAAGAATATGTATCAAATATACAACATCAGGCATGAAGGTGTTAAGCACCAGTGGCGTGTTATGCTTGAAATCACTGAATAAGCTAGTATTATAGCCTACTGCTTTTTTATAATTTTGAATACTTAACACCTGAGTTTGTGCTTTTTTCTGCATTTATGCAAAGATTTCACACCAACACATTATTACAAAAAGTAATATTCCCAAATTATCCAGTATGCAAATTTTGGAAATGTTCATGAGCAAAATCGTCAGCAGCAAAATCTTAAAGTTTGAAGTAAATAGTACCAGATTTTATGCATCTTGCTGAATATACATATGGACAGTCTATCTTATGCATCATTAATGCATTAATGTGCAGATAAAGGATGCAGACGAGAGCTTGCAGATGCATACCCAGAAGTAGCAAATGGAGCAGCTCCTCTGGAGACCATGGGAGCAGTGTAGTACAACAGAGCTGACAAATGACCAACAAGAAAACAAGGAGAAGAGGAAAGTGGCATAAGACCTGTGCAGATAGATTGCATCTGTCTACCATCTGACTTCATGCTCAGACCTGAGTGAGTTGTCAAGGTGGGTGATAAAAGCAGTGACATCTCACAATATTTGATAAGAGATGTAACTATTTGTGTTTTTAAAGGGAACATACTTGATTGGTATAGTTTTAGGAAAGTAGTGACTTTTTCCTCTCCACAAGGGTAGTAGATCAGGAATGGAGAGATTTAGCTATTTGAATTGGAGTCAAAACGTTTGTAATGTGACAGCATCGAAAGCTTCAGTGTGCATTGAATACAAATCCCAGCTAAAAGTGCGATGTATCTTTCTTAGCATGTCCGCATTGGTAAAAACAATTGTTTAATTACACAGTTTATCTTGTCCCACCCACGTCTGCAAGGTCCTTTGAATGCACCATCAATGCATTTAGTTCTTTAGTATTAAAACATAGACAAGGCAGATGGCGCAGGTGCTGTAAAAGAACAACAAACAGAGCAACAGGATGAGGAAGAACAGATAAATATAGTCAACAAAAATAAAAATGCAATGTTTTGTTTTTCTCTCCGCTACTTTTTAGTTTCAATAGTTAATCCCAATTGTCCTGGAACATTATTAAATAATTCAGTATACCTCATGTTGTGTTCAAATTTTTGTTGAGTGTAAATGTATAAGTAGAAAATTAGATTACAATTTTAAAAAAAAAGTATAAAAAATATTAAAAAGTTTTTAAAAAAAACTTTTTATCATTTAGTGTTTATTAAGAATAAAACAATTATTTGTAAATGCCTTGATGTATTGAACCTTACTTTAAAGTTGAACTTACTGGTTTGCTTTAAAGAAACCAGCCACCCTTCACAAGGAAAGAGAGCAGAAACAATACTTGCAATGTTATTTGGAAATCAGATGTGGGCTTATAAAGTCTTTGCATTGTATTGAATCATTTCCAATTGCATCATGGATCAGATCAAATCGCATCAAATCATTAATGAATCAAATCGCATTGTGAACAGGAGGGATGTGTATCTTATCTTATCGGAAGCTGTCTTCATTGAATTGTTAATCTTATTGCTGGAGTGTAACGAGATGCATATCGATCGCCCTCATTGGTGGGATTCACATCCTTACAGTACTCCATTTCTCAGTTCTAGGCTTGGATTTTACCTTCTATCTTTATCTTCTATAGTTTCCTTGATGACACAGGTAAGCAGGGTCAAAGTTGAACATAGTCTAAGTATAGTAAAGCTGCACAGTATGTCATGAAAACATGTCTGCTACTTTCTGTCATTAACACATCTCAAGTTCTAACAGCAGCAGCAAGGTAAACATCCTGCCGTCCTTTCACTGAGTGTTATGTAGACAGCATTAAGGATGCCAGTATATAGCAATGTTCTGTCCATCACCGTGGCAATGTGATGTGCGTCTGAGGTACTGAGTAAACACCACAGTGTCAAAGCACAAACAAACTACTGGAA
This sequence comes from Pseudomugil tenellus, assembly GCA_037177515.1. Taxonomy (NCBI): domain Eukaryota; kingdom Metazoa; phylum Chordata; class Actinopteri; order Atheriniformes; family Pseudomugilidae; genus Pseudomugil; species Pseudomugil tenellus. The sequence goes on from JBAMHX010000011.1 coordinate 16,463,895, forward strand.
TATGCTTGTTGTTTAACTTGCTGCAACCAATATTCAGTTGAGAACCACTTTTCAGTGGGTGTGAAGAGGAGGCAGCAACAGTAGCCTACTTCTAAACTGATCAACCTGAAGCCTTATATAAGCTGGAGACTTCCTCCATCCCACTGCTCAGTGATAGATAACTGCATTCAGTCATGATGACTCTTTAGATTCTCTCATTCTCCATCTTATTTTTCTCCGGCTGTTTTATTGTACCCCTGTTTGCAGGCGTGACGTTAATGAGAGTCTATTTAGAACTTCAGTAACTTTGTTAGCTTGTTAGTGTACTTGATTCACTATCAGACTAATTTAGTGTCCATGAGGATATGGTTTGATAGCAACAGGAAAGAACTGAATATCAGCCAGCTGTGTGCTCATCTTTAAGGGGGTTTTTTTGGGTTAATTAAGGTTGTGTTGAAGAGCCATGAGATCAGTCAGCAGGATTTTCATCGAGCTTGTCCCAGGGGTTTCATGGACTACGTCTGTCCAGTTAAACACACAGTGCTCTCTATTACAGTGACGTCTGCAAACTCATGAATTTGCACATACTGTATGTCCTCTAACACACACACACACACACACACACACACACACACACAAACACACACACTCATACTCACAGTGCTTTGAGGATTCTGAATAGTTTCTAACTTTAATGTTCCTTTGTTCTTTTATCTCTGCTCTCTGCAGTGACGTCTGTAGTGCTTGACTCAGACATCCCTGCACTCACTTTTACTTTAGCTGACAAAGGAAAAGTAGGTCAGATTCTTCTGAGACTTGCAATGTGGAGGCCTCAGAAATGAAAAGGCCTGAAAAGGCACACTTATGACCAGAATCAAAGCTCTTTATGCTATATAATCAGTTGTAGATGGCCAGCAAACAATGCTTTTCGTAACTTTGACACTAAGATGTAATCCTGTCTTGCACCTGCAGGTGGAGGTGTTCCCATAATTAGTTGTTTTAGACTCTCCTTCCTTTGGAATCCTTTTACTGTAGCTTATTTTATTCTAATAAAGGATGTGCATATTTGGATGCAATCCTTAGAATAATGATAATAGGATTTGATAATAGCACTAGTTGAAAAAAATCATGATAGCCAATAAACATTTGAATACATTTGTTAAAGCCTACCTGAATGTGAAAAGCTATGATTATTATACAGTCTTATGAGCTATCCAGAGTTCTTTATTTAGTCCTTGTTTTGGATTGTAGCCAGATACATGTTGGCCAAGTGGGATTCTTTACAATTGTCAGCCTTCTAAATTTAGCTTATGGGACAGTGTTTAAACAGTCATTAAAAGTGAAATTTGCAGTATCACAGGCAGGGAAAAATAATGATTATCAAAGGAGGAAAAGTAAGAAAAAAAAGAGCAGAAGAAATGAAAAGGGCCTGGTATGGAATGGTGCCCTCTCCAGGGTGTATCCTGCCTCTTGCCTGTTAATTGCTGGGATAGATTCGAGCTTCCAAAAAACGTCAATTGGACTAAAAGGCAAAGAAAATATAAGAATGAATGAGTAGTAAATATATCTGATTTTAAATGTTTACAAAATGTCTATGCAAACCATATTTTGTAATATCACCTGAAAATCTGTGAAAAAATCTGTCCTCAATGGACACCAGTTGATATGATGAGAAAAACAGTTAATAAAACTAGTTGGGTGTGTAAAATGCACAAGTTTCTGTTGGCACAAGCTTGACACTCTAATTGTGTGTCCCCTTTTGCCAATATACCCCATAAACCTTGTCCCACCTTCTCCTCTGTAACATCCATCCAGAGTGTAGCAGCCAGTGAAGGACAGTTATAAATCCTTTCCTGCCTGGCTGCTGAGAGGAGAGGTTGGAGAATCATTCCTAATCACGCTGGCTAATGTTTTACAGGTTTTACTGTGGGGGTCAGTAATCGTGGGCCATTTGCGTCATCGCTAAAGGGGAAGGGAACTATTGGGGTGGACCGCCAAGGGCAGGGGAGGGGGCCGTATGCAGGGAATAAGGAACACACTTGTGTGCATGCAAACATTAGAAAATGTAGAGCTAAAAGCATCTTCACACTCTTGTCATGTCTTGTCAATGACCAGTAAAGCGCACACTTAATAAACATTAACACACATTGAAAATGCTCACAAGCATTAATACAATCCCATGACCTGGCTCCTGTTTATTCCTCATCTAGTCTTCACACTTTTTATTCAGATGCTTTTAATTTCCGAAGTATGACTAATGGGATTTATGGTCTTTATATTCCTGGGAGACAGTTAGCCTGATCCTAGAAAAACCCAGTGTGTGAGTTTCAACCAGAGATAGATCTGTCACTCTCCCAGGGTGAAAGCACAGGCAATGAGGATGCTGTGACCCAGAGAAAACCTCAATGGGAGTATCCCATATTCTGACCTCAAAAACAATCTGACATAACCATATGAAATGTGTCACTGACAAGGTGAAGGTTTCGGGGTTCATACTGCTAATACATAATACTTTATAAAGGTCTTTCCTATGTGGTTTCATTATAAGAAAAATATATTACATTTTACAATATGATTTATATGAACACCATTTGCCTTGCTCATAAGCTCCCAGATCTGCACATTTAGAGAGGATCTGGCTGTGCAGACCTGGCAGGCCATCTCAAAAACAGCATGCCAAAGCCATTAGTGTATAATGGTACAGTCAGGATTACAGGAGGGACCTGGAGAGTTGTGAAGAGAACACAGCACTCGTTTGTTTGTTTTACAAGCCTCTCCTCTGTTGAGCCTGCAAGGTGCCAGTGGCTTTGTGTGGTTTAATTCCTGGATGATTTAAACAGTATGTCGTGTGTCAACAATGGCAGCTTCTTTCTGGCCAGACCATACTTCTTCCTAAGAGTTATGCCAAAATAAATGAGTTGTGACAGTGCAAGTCATCTAATAACCCTTAAGTAATTTTCTTCCTCTAAAATACAAATAGATCTAGCCAGCGCTGTCCCTTAGAAATTCATTTGTTTCCACAAAGGTGACTGTACCTGTGTGTTGATCATAAACTGGGATTGAAAGATGGCTGAAAGCACGATGGCTTTACATAATGACTCAATGAGTCATTTTTGGTTGAAGAAGTGATGAGTGGATATAACCAAGAGACCATGTAAGGGTCATAATGGCCATACCTCTAGGTCAATGTAAGTAATACACATTAAAAAAAAATTATCGTGGTGGAAAAAAACTTTTGAGTTATTTGTTTATCTCACCTGTAGTCACAAGCTGTGGGTATTGATCAATAGAATGAAAGTGTTGATACAAGCAGCCAAATAAGTGAAGATACCTGGGATAATTTTGGAGGGTCCCAAAGTGGAGCCACTGCTCCTCCATATCAATAGGAGCCAGATGAGGTGGCTCAGGCATCTGGTTAGGATGCCAACAAACGCCTTTCTAGTGTTCTAAGCATGCGTCACTGGGAGAAGGCCTGGGGGAAGACCAAGGACATGCTGGAGGGACTGTGTCCCTGGCAAGATTTTCAGAATCCCCTGAATGAACATTACAAAAGGGAGAGAGGGAAGTCTTAGCTTTGATGTACAAAATGAATGGATGGATGGATGGATGGATGGATGGATGGATGGATGGATGGATGGATGGATGGATGGATGGATGGACGGACGGACGGATGGATCTGTGTCTAGGTCAATAAACATTTGACCCAGTTATTTCATATTTAATGGTAAACTTTGTCAAATGCAGGGCGTGTGTGTGCATGTGATAGGATCAGTGTCTTATACATTTTTGTACTTTAATCACTTATAATTCAAATTTTCCATTCAACTTCAGATCTAAAATGCAAATCATTCCACTTTTTGCTCCCACTTTTCTGCTTCAGCAACACCAACCTAAAATGTCCAACCACTCAGATATGTCTCAGAGCTCCAAAGAAGACAGTTCTGCTCAGCTGATGCATCAAGAACAAGTTGAACTGCAGTGGAGATACAGGTCAAGTTAAACTGTCCAAGTAAACTTCCAGAAGAAGACAGCTGAGATAGTCACTAAATTAAGTCTGATGCCACAGTGACATGTTGTTCTACCTGTTACTGTGGGAGATTATCAACTAGATCAATTTAGGGAAATACTGTTGGCTACAGTTATGAAGTCAACATTATATTAGTAGTATGAAAATGTTTTTCACAGAACGATGCAAAGAGATGAAACTTTGAAGCATGTGGAGATCACCAAGGCCCATGTGAGTCTGATAGAGGGAATATGACGGGATAATTTGGTTCCCAACCATATCATATGGGTGTGATGCTGTGGTTGGGTGAGCTTTAATTTTTCCATTATTTTGGTTGAAGCATATCATTTAGCTGTAGATTATAAAGCCTGTTACATATTTTTTGAAAAGCAAGAACTTCACTCTTGTTTAAGGACAAAAATTATGCCATGTTTTCTTGCAGGTGTCATGGAAGAGACCTTTTAGCTTATTCTCAATGCATTAGCCAAGCACAACACTTACTATTGTTGGGCTCAGAAAAGAATTGTGTGATTCGTCAGACATTTGAGGTGGGTGTGGCTAACATGAAAACGCGAAAAGTGGAAAGTTGTTGCTCCTATAAATTTGCTGAAATTAAGTTGAACTGTTAATTTTGAGAAACAGCTTAGTTAGAGAAATGTACACAAAATTTACATTTTGCATTTGAAGACACGCACTCTGCCGCATGCACAACTACACACTGCTGCAGATGTAATATCTTGTTAAATACAAAATTGCACATCAAAACACAGTAATCTCCACCCTGTTGCTGATGAAGCTTCGCATGGAGTACGAACTGACAAGCAAACTTTTTTTCTTGTTCTTAGAAAGTTCTCATTTCTATGTATGCAACACATTTTAGTTTGGTTTTATGTTAACTAACACAATAATTATGTTGGGTTTTTTTTTATTGTCTGTAACCATGTTAACTAACTCAGTTTATCCCCTTCAGGATGGAAGCAAAGTTGCTTCGGTTCTCCTCGATGGATGAATTCAGCTATAGCATGGAGACAATCTGTTGCTACAGTGAATAAACTACTTTCAAGATGTGTGATATTTCCAATTTGGCTCCAAGTTACCTTGTATATACCAGGAGGTATATACAACAGATTGCATTAAAGCAAGCTAACATTTGGGTCGAAGAAGAGTGACAAGATTCCCTGTAAGTATCAAGTATTCATTTTAAGTATTCATTTTTAACTAAAAAAAAAAAAATATTCGTTTTAAGACCTGTATTTTTTGGCTCTTCCATTTTCTTAGTTTTTCAGCTTGTTGCTGCAACTCGGTATTGATTAACTAATTATTAGACACACATCGAGAGCACAAGAAATTCTGCTAAATATGCTAACTTATTTTTCAACAGAAAAGTTGAAAATCGACCTTTACATTACTGCTGAGGAAAACAGTGAACTGTTTTTATTTTGACTTGATGACATGTGGAGTTGGACTCTGAAAGGACTGATATAGATTGAGGGTCAAACTTAGGCTTTGCTGTAGCATAATTCAGGGAGATGTAGATAAGAATTTTAGAACATAAAGTTTAGTCAACGGCAATGCTATGAAAGTCGCATGGGAATTTGTGCATGCATGCTGCCTCTAGTGCATTCATTAATTACTCTTTTATTCACTGAACTGACTCAGCAAGGCCTATTTTCTATGTTTTGTCTGCACTCGTCAAAGAGCGGACCACACACACACACACAAAGCGTACAAGCATCTACCACTATTTCAGAATTTACAGTCCTATTCCCACAGAACTCCAGTAAACAGACAGCAATTGTCCGCTCAAGCATATGCCTTTAAATCACATCCCTTCATCCTTTATAAATCACAGATGTACAAACATAAACGTGCAGTAAGCCTCCAATAAACAGCATGTGTATCTGTATGAGGGCATAAATCTTTGCTTCCTCTTTTTTCAGGTTGAAGGATTTGTGTTACAGAGCTTGATCCCCTAGAAGAGGCTCAGGTCAACCCCAAAGGAAAGCTCTCCGACATTCAATTTTCAATTGCTTGTTTTGTCCCTGAGATTCCCAGAGGGCACCAGTTTCTCATGCAGGAACCATGAAGGTTCAGGGGAAACAAGAGCTGGCCAGAACTGGTGCATTGTAGCAGGCTCAAAGGCATTAAAAACAGGCTGTCTGCTGACAGTCATCCTGGAAACCTTGCCTAAAGTAAAGCAAACAGGAGGAAAGATATGGGAGATACTGGGAAAGAGACTAAAAGCCATCAACTTCTTAGATGACTTCCTCACCTAATGGAGGCTTAGTAAACAATAAACAATATGTACTACCTTAAAGCTCTCTTCTGTAATCTTCTATATGTCATGATCCTGGACTCGGAAAGAGCTTAACGGTAAATCGGCAAACTATGCATAGTAATTATTACAAGTATTTATTATAAACTTTAACATTTTCAAGTGGATAAATGCTTTAATATGTTGATGCTGTATGTGAATAAGTAAGTGATGGGACATGTAGTGATCTACTTTACTTAAAGATGTAGAATAAAGAATTGAAAACATCGAGGGTTTAATGTAGAGTAAAACTGAATATCACCTCCCCTTTCTACAGTGGCTGTCGAGAACAGAACACTGTAGAAAGTCACTGTATAATTTTTCCTCTCTCGGCTACTGTAGAAACACAAAAATTTACTATGGCAAATAAATAGTGTCCCAATCCAGTTCATTGCACACTTCAGAGTGCGTTCTACATAGGCTACAGAGTGTTCTATGTTGTTACAAAAAGTACACAAACATTTTTTTTTATAAAAAAAATAACAGAAAATAGTGCCAGTAATTTTAATTTTCTTTTCTTTTTTTCTAACCTGTGTGTCTAAATTACAAACATGTGGAGGAGGAGGCCCAGACGAGCTCTCCTCAGGCTAAGACAGCAGTAAAATTCCCTCCTCTCATTTTGAAGCTGACGTTTACTACGGTGAAAAATAATCCTGATCAGACTTATGTAATTAAAATCATTGGACACAATGCTACTGCTGCCCCAGCTTTTCTGCTAGGACAAATATGTGTGTGTGTGTAAATATA